>QPFY01000020.1:0-462643 GCA_003665825.1 Microbotryum silenes-acaulis
TCAGCAGTGCACGAGCAATCGACCGTGCACCTCGATTTGGCGGTTTTTGACCGTGCACCTCGATTTGGCGGTTTTTGACCCGTGCCGCCCTTCAACATCGAAAAAGTGGATTTCAGCAGTGCACGAGCAATCGACCGTGCACCTCGATTTGGCGGTTTTTGACCCGTGCCGCCCTTCAGCGTCGAAAAAGTGGATTTCAGCGGTGCACGAGCAATCGACCGTGCACCTCGATTTGGCGGTTTTGACCCGCGCCGCCCTTCAGCGTCGAAAAAGTGGATTTCAGCAGTGCACGAGCAATCGACCGTGCACCTCGATTTGGCGGTTTTTGACCCGCGCCGCCCTTCAGCGTCGAAAAAAGTGGATTTCAGCAGTGCACGAGCAATCGACCGTGCACCTCGATTTGACGGTTTTTGACCCGCGCCGCCCTTCAGAGTCGAAAAAGTGGATTTCAGCGGTGCACGAGCAATTGACCGTGCACCTCGATTTGGCGGTTTTTGACCCGCGCCGCCCTTCAGCGTCGAAAAAGTGGATTTCAGCAGTGCACGAGCAATCGACCGTGCACCTCGATTTGACGGTTTTTGACCCGCGCCGCCCTTCAGCGTCGAAAAAGTGGATTTCAGCAGTGCACGAGCAATCGACCGTGCACCTCGATTTGACGGTTTTTGACCCGTGCCGCCCTTCAACATCGAAAAAGTGGATTTCAGCAGTGCACGAGCAATCGACCGTGCACCTCGATTTGGCGGTTTTTGACCCGTGCCGCCCTTCAGCGTCGAAAAAGTGGATTTCAGCAGTGCACGAGCAATCGACCGTGCACCTCGATTTGACGGTTTTTGACCCGTGCCGCCCTTCAACATCGAAAAAGTGGATTTCAGCAGTGCACGAGCAATCGACCGTGCACCTCGATTTGGCGGTTTTTGACCCGTGCCGCCCTTCAGAGTCGAAAAAGTGGATTTCAGCAGTGCACGAGCAATCGACCGTGCACCTCGATTTGACGGTTTTTGACCCGCGCCGCCCTTCAGCGTCGAAAAAGTGGATTTCAGCAGTGCACGAGCAATCGACCGTGCACCTCGATTTGACGGTTTTTGACCCGTGCCGCCCTTCAACATCGAAAAAGTGGATTTCAGCAGTGCACGAGCAATCGACCGTGCACCTCGATTTGACGGTTTTTGACCCGTGCCGCCCTTCAGCGTCGAAAAAGTGGATTTCAGCAGTGCACGAGCAATCGACCGTGCACCTCGATTTGGCGGTTTTTGACCCGCGCCGCCCTTCAGCGTCGAAAAAGTGGATTTCAGCAGTGCACGAGCAATCGACCGTGCACCTCGATTTGGCGGTTTTTGACCCGCGCCGCCCTTCAGCGTCGAAAAAGTGGATTTCAGCAGTGCACGAGCAATCGACCGTGCACCTCGATTTGACGGTTTTTGACCCGCGCCGCCCTTCAGAGTCGAAAAAGTGGATTTCAGCAGTGCACGAGCAATCGACCGTGCACCTCGATTTGGCGGTTTTTGACCCGCGCCGCCCTTCAGCGTCGAAAAAGTGGATTTCAGCAGTGCACGAGCAATCGACCGTGCACCTCGATTTGACGGTTTTTGACCCGCGCCGCCCTTCAGCGTCGAAAAAGTGGATTTCAGCAGTGCACGAGCAATCGACCGTGCACCTCGATTTGACGGTTTTTGACCCGTGCCGCCCTTCAACATCGAAAAAGTGGATTTCAGCAGTGCACGAGCAATCGACCGTGCACCTCGATTTGGCGGTTTTTGACCCGTGCCGCCCTTCAGCGTCGAAAAAGTGGATTTCAGCAGTGCACGAGCAATCGACCGTGCACCTCGATTTGACGGTTTTTGACCCGTGCCGCCCTTCAACATCGAAAAAGTGGATTTCAGCAGTGCACGAGCAATCGACCGTGCACCTCGATTTGGCGGTTTTTGACCCGTGCCGCCCTTCAGAGTCGAAAAAGTGGATTTCAGCGGTGCACGAGCAATCGACCGTGCACCTCGATTTGACGGTTTTTGACCCGTGCCGCCCTTCAGCGTCGAAAAAGTGGATTTCAGCAGTGCACGAGCAATCGACCGTGCACCTCGATTTGGCGGTTTTTGACCCGCGCCGCCCTTCAGCGTCGAAAAAGTGGATTTCAGCAGTGCACGAGCAATCGACCGTGCACCTCGATTTGACGGTTTTTGACCCGTGCCGCCCTTCAACATCGAAAAAGTGGATTTCAGCAGTGCACGAGCAATCGACCGTGCACCTCGATTTGGCGGTTTTTGACCCGCGCCGCCCTTCAGAGTCGAAAAAGTGGATTTCAGCAGTGCACGAGCAATCGACCGTGCACCTCGATTTGGCGGTTTTTGACCCGCGCCGCCCTTCAGCGTCGAAAAAGTGGATTTCAGCAGTGCACGAGCAATCGACCGTGCACCTCGATTTGACGGTTTTTGACCCGCGCCGCCCTTCAGAGTCGAAAAAGTGGATTTCAGCGGTGCACGAGCAATTGACCGTGCACCTCGATTTGGCGGTTTTTGACCCGCGCCGCCCTTCAGCGTCGAAAAAGTGGATTTCAGCAGTGCACGAGCAATCGACCGTGCACCTCGATTTGGCGGTTTTTGACCCGCGCCGCCCTTCAGAGTCGAAAATTCAGCCATCGTTTCCGACCGCGATCCCAAGTTCACCTCGCAGTTTTGGCGGGCATTGCAGGCAAAGGTTGGCGCCGTCTTGCGAATGTCAACCGCGGCACACCCCGAGACGGACGGATCGAGCGAGAATTGGATCAAGATGGTCACCCAAACGCTGCGGATCATGGTGTCGTCAAACCACGAGGCTTGGGCATCTCGTCTTGTTGAAGCTGAGTTCGCTCTTAACTCTTCTGTTGCTGTGTCCACGTCTCTGTCGGCTTTTGAGGCGACCTACGGCTACCTTCCTCGACAATGGTCCACCGATTCCTGGCCTGTTTCGGATGTCCCTCGTGCGGAAGTGTTTGCTCGGATCCGACAATTACGGAACCTCGATGTGACGGATGCGATCATTGGAGCACGCCTCGACCAGTCCTATCAGGCCAACAAGCGTCGACGCCCGGATGACCCCGCCTTTCGGACCGGCAGTTACGTCTACCTTTCGACAAAGAATCTGGCAGTTCCTGAAGGGATGAAGTCGAAGTTGTTGCCGCGCTACATCGGCCCTTTCCGTATTCGAGCGGCAATTCCGGCAACATCCAGCTACGACCTCGAGCTCCCTCCAGCGATGTCGCGAGTGCACAATCGCTTCCATGCTCGACTCCTTCGGCCTTACATTGAGAATGATGCTGAAAGGTTCCCTGGGCGTGACCCCGCAGTTCTTTTTGTCGAAGATGTAGCCGACGCGGCCGACAACTCTGCAATTCCGGAACGGATTGTTCGCGATCGGCGGAACGCTCGGGGCGCTCGTTCGTTCTTGGTTCGATGGGTAGGCCGTAACGACACCGACGATACTTGGATGTCGGAGCAGTCCCTTCGCCTGGACCATCCGTCCGTCCTCGACGCCTACTTTGCACGCCTCGATCGCTCGAACCGCCGCCTCATCGCACGGTAGACTTCCTTCTGGGGGGGACAGTGTCAGGATTGTTGAATTCCATACACTCTTGCTTAGATCAATCTCCAATCCGCGCCGCACCTAGCTAGCCGCGCCGCTTGGACCTCTCTTCGGACTTAGAGATATTTTGCACACTCGCACTGCGCGCCTCTTTAGTCTTCCCCCTAACGCTCCAAACTACTCCCTTACAACCCGTACTCTGTCTCGTGTACTTACTGGTTGCCGATCCAGTCCCCTCTCGAGACATACAATTAACAGGTTATGAGCCCGAGCTAAAGCTGCTCCAACAATGACAGCTCCACTGACGTCATTCGCGACCATCATGATCGTCTTCATCATCATCATCGCACTGTGCCACACCCTTGCAACCGCCCTCGCCCACGCAATCGGCCGTTACCGCATCATGACGCAACTTGACACGTCGCACCTGGACCCGACTGTGAGCGTGACAGTCCGGCCCAGCGTGAACGTCGTTGCACTCCTAGGTCGTCTGAACTCGAACCGGGAGCTTCACCTCCCCAACGACACCCTCGTACTCGACTCGGGCGCCTCCCACCACATGGTCAAGGACGCGTCTCTATTCGACGTCTGGCACACTCGGTCGCACATCGCCGTTGATGGCGCTGGTGGATCACTCATGGCCCAAGGAACCGGCTCGATCACGATACGAACGTCGAAACAACGAACGATCAAGCTCTGCAACGTCTACTACGTTCCCGACCTTCCGGCAAACCTGGTCTCGGTCATGCAGCTGCGCCGCGAGCGCATTTACACCCACTTTGGCAAGACCATCGAGCTCCGGTCACAAGGTCACCTCATAGGCGTCGCATCCCTCATTGCAAACCAATTGTCGACACTGGACGCCACCCCAATCCGCTGCACACCGTCACCGGTTGCAGCCGCCGCCATCCCTCTCCTGACTCTGCATCAACGATTCGGCCACCTGTCCCTTCCCAACCTGCGAAGGGCAGTCTCGTCGGGTCAACTACAAGGTCAAACATGGACGTACTCGGCGGCCGAATGCAAGGCCTTCTCCTGCGACACCTGCAAAGCGGCAAAGGCAACCAGGAAACCTTTCCCAACGTCGGACTCTCGCGCTTCGCAACCACTCGAACTGGTCCACTCCGATGTCCTCACTCTGCCCGAACCAGCCACCAACGGGGAACGATATGTTGTCACCTTCATCGACGATTTCTCCCGAAAGACGTGGGTCAGCGCGCTGAGAAACAAGAGTCAAGTATTCGACACCTTCCAGCGTTGGCACACCATGATCGAACGCTCAACGGGCCTCAAGCTCCGCACGTTACGAACAGACAATGGCGGCGAATACACGTCCAAAGCCTTCATTGAGTACTGCTCTCACCACGGCATTACCAAGCAGCTCACAATCCCGTACACCCCGGAGCAGAACGGCCGAGCCGAAAGGACAAACCGCACGATCATCGAGGGGACGATCGCCCTGCTCCAGCACTCGGGACTGCCCATGACACTCTGGCGAGAGGCCCTCAGGTACGTTGTTGACACCAAGAACCTCAGCCCGCACAGCGCCATCGACCACAAGATCCCGGACGCTGTCTGGTTTGGCAAACCTCCCAGCACGGCAAACCTGAGGGTATTTGGCTGCCGCGCCTGGCACACCACCCCTCAGCACAAGCGGGCAAAACTCGACCCCAAGGCCAAACCATTCATCTTTGTTGGCATCGATAACAAATCCAAGGCCTGGACGCTGTACGACTCGGCCACAACTTCGTTCTTCCAGAGTCGCGACGTCCTATTCGATGAGAAAGTCTTCCCCGCTCGAGATGCCCCGATCAACCAACCGAAACCTCCCATGACGTCCACCACTGGCGACTGGACCTTTGTTGACGCTGCCCATGGCTCCCGCGCTGCACCACCTCCGTCCCTCCAGCCTGTCGTGCACGAAAATCGATTTGCCGCGCTTGAGACCAACGCGAGTGACGACACAACGATCGACATGTCCGACGATGGCTTTGACACACCGTCCGACATGTCCAGGGCTCAGTTCTCGCCATCACCTCCTGCGTCGGACGTGACCGACGACTCAGCCGACCCAATCGACTTCTTGTCATGCCCGTCTCGCGCCGCTGCCTTTGCCGCCACCACTACTGGTTCATCGGTCGTCGAACTCGAAGGGCCAACCGAGGACCCCCAAAATTGGTCGCAGGCGGTCAAGTCAGGTAAAGAGGAGATCTGGAGGCAAGCAGCAGCCGATGAGTTTCACTCCCTTGCCACCGAGTACAAATGCTTCACCCCGGTCGACTCCTCCTCACTGCCCCCCGGTGCCAAAGTCCTTGGATCCAGGTTCATCTTCCGCACCAAACGCGACCAACTTGGCAAGATTACTTCGCACAAGGGCCGGCTCGTTGCACAAGGCTTCTCCCAGCGCCCAGGTATCGATTACGATGAGACGTTTGCTCCTGTTGCCAAGTTCACCTCAATCCGAGCTCTCATCGCACTGGCCGCCGCCAAGAACCTCCACGTCCATCAGGCCGACGTTGACAAGGCATACCTCCATGGCGAACTGAAGGAAGACCTCTACATGCGCGTCCCACAAGGTGTTGACATGCCCGGTAAAGTCCTCAAACTCCATCGATCGATCTATGGCCTCAAGCAGGCCGGCCGAGTCTGGAACGAGCACATTGACTTGACGCTAAAAAGCCTCAACTACCGCGCCACAGCCAAGGACCACTGCGTGTACGTACGACGCGACGGCGACCAATACCACTACATTGCCCTCTACGTCGATGACTTGCTGATGGTCAGCCCTTCGGAGGACGAGATCGAGCGCATCCTCAACGGCCTGGAGCAAAAATACGGCATCAAGCGACTTGGACCAGCCCAATACATCTTGGGGATCCAGATCAAACGACAGGCCGACAAGTCCATCATCCTGTCGCAGGAGGCGTACATCACAAGTATCCTCCGCAGATTTGGAATGTCAGACAGCAGCCCCGCCTCCACGCCCATGGCCCCAAACCGCCAGCTCGAGCATTCGCTCGCGGAACCGTCAAAGATCGCTCAGACGCGCTACATGCAGGCCATTGGGTGCCTCCTCTACGCCGCCACTGGTACTCGCCCAGACATCTCCTACGCCGTTGGATACCTTGCACGCTTCTCTGCCAGTCCCACACCTGAACACTGGACGGCCATCAAGACTGTCTTCCGGTACTTACGTGGAACCGCACGTCTGGGACTGCACTACAGCTCTGAACAAGGCAAGTTCTCCGGCTTCACCGGTTACTCTGACGCAGACTGGGGAACCTGCACCACGTCATCACGGTCAACCATGGGGTACAGCTTCCACCTGGCTGGCTCCGTTATCTCCTGGTCCTCCAAAGTGCAAAACCGAGTGGCCGACTCCACCACAGACGCCGAGTACCTCGCCCTCTCGCATGCCTCGAAGGAAGCTGGCCACCTCCAAGAACTACTTATGGAGCTGGGCATCGACACCCAAGCTCCCGTCCAACTTTACGGCGACAACCAAGGAGCACTGGCTCTCGCCAAGAACCCCACCCTTCACCACCGGTCCCGACACATTCGCATTCGCGAACATTTCGTACGCGACCAGGTCAGGCTGGGCACCATTCGAGTCGACTATGTGGACACGAAAACCATGGTCGCCGATATCTTCACCAAGGCACTTGGGCCTTTAGTGTTCAAGGTTCATCGTGAGAACCTGGGTCTCCGAGGCTAAGTAAGCTTCGAGCGAGGGGGGGTGTTGAATTCCATACACTCTTGCTTAGATCAATCTCCAATCCGCGCCGCTTGGACCTCTCTTCGGACTTAGAGATATTTTGCACACTCGCACTGCGCGCCTCTTTAGTCTTCCCCCTAACGCTCCAAACTACTCCCTTACAACCCGTACTCTGTCTCGTGTACTTACTGGTTGCCGATCCAGGTTAGTTGCAATCCTAACGCTCCAAACTACTCCCTTACAACCCGTACTCTGTCTCGTGTACTTACTGGTTGCCGATCCAGTCCCCTCTCGAGACATACGATTAACACACCCGACGGTACAGGAATCTGGAGAGAGCTCACCGAAGCAGTCCTTTCCGCCTTGCGAGACAACACCACTTCCGGCCCCCAATAACGACACAAGCGCGACGCGGCATCAGCGTAAGACAAGACATCTTCCACCGCGTCAAACGCGATGTCAGCCCGGCTATCGTCGAGACGATGTCGATCTGCATCATTTGCCGGCACGGTTGGAGGCGAGCTACTTGATGAAGTCTGAACTTCAAAAGAAGAAGAGGCGACGTCTTTCGCTCGTCCAACTAGGTCTGCGGGTGGGCCAGATCGGTGCGTCACTAAGGCGGATGAGGAACTCGACGGTCGAGTCAAATCAGGCTCGAGGAGAAGGGGGAATCTCACCTGGGGGTCCTCAACGTCACCTGAGGCCGACGACCATTCGTCCTCGTCCATGTCGGCGAAGGTGATTGCTGATATTTGGACGGTCGAGGGGGATTGTCGCTCCGCTGTACAATGCTGCGAGAAATGGCCGGCTTGACCACAATTAAAACATGCCATACTGGCGGGTACCCCACCCGATGCCGGCGTGAACCACGTCTTCCGATCCTTCCACAGGTGGGCCTGTTGCCATTTACCGGCGCGGTCCATCCATCGAGCTCAACGGATCTGGGTACGCTCGTCGTCGTTTGCCGTGGACGGGGCGGTGCGTGGCGTTTTCGCAATTGCTCCATAAGTCGCAGTACGAATCGGCGGGGTTGCAACTGATGTCGTGCCGGTGTCGTCGGCGATGGCGGCCCAGTCGGTAACCTCATCAAGGGACGGGACAGTTCGTCCGAACCTCCCTATAGTCACAAGTGAGTTATCCCGATATTCCCGTAGCATACCGGCCCGCACTTCCCGCTTAGCCCCATCACTCAGCGATTGATAAAAGGTGGTGGCGAGTTGAAGGGCCGAAAGGCTGAAGCTGGTGTTATTGTGCATAAACGCTCGGTACCGAGCACGCCATTCGCCCACATGGTCATAGGCACGAGACGCAGACTGACGGCACCCGTAGAAATCTTGGGACACTCGGTCGGCAAAGCCGGGATCCGGCCAACGACATCCTACTGCTGTCATCAGTGACGTCCAGCAATGAGGTCGCTCGTCCCGGACCGCATCCGTCATCGTATCAACGGCCCAGTTGTGCGGAGACTGACGGCGCTGGGGCGATGTTGAACGAACGAATAAAGTCGCCACGAGCTGGATGACCCGGTTGGTGGTAAATAGGTCGGTGGTCGAAATGTCGCAAAGTAGAGACAAGTACGACTTCCCAAATGTAGTGAAAGTGACCAACCTATCTGGGTTATCCCCGGTCCAAAGCCCTTCCCGGTCGGGTAATGTCCCTCTCCAACGAGAGCTGATCACCGCCGGGGAAGGGCCGTCCCTTCGTGCGCTGTAAGATTCCCCCCCAGGGGTACGAGCAAGGGGGTCAGCGGTATTGCCTGAACGTCCCAAAAATGTGTGCGGGGGGACGTCCAGGGGGACCGATCTCACCGGCGTAAACTCCCCGGCCCGAGCTGCGGCTGGTTCAGAGAATCCGGCCCGCGCCACAACTGGTTCAGGTGAGCTTTTCAGTAAACTCTCCACCAACTTCTCCAAGTGCTGAACGCGTTCCTCGGAGTCAATACGACGTGCTTCGGATTCCTCGAGGCGGGTTTCGAGGGATGAGAGGGCGGTGGCGGTGTGGTACGCGTGTGGTGGCGGGGACTTAGGCGGTTTCGCGCGCCCGGGGTCTTCGTCGCGGAGAGGAGCGTCTCGATCATCGGCGGCGGCGTGGGACATGTCGCGCTCGTCGGCCATGGCGATCTCGTGGCTCAACCGTCGGCGATTACGGGGCGAACGAAGACGAGCACGAGACGGTTGGCGGAAAGGGTAAGAAGGATAAACGCGTTCGTCGTCGGACTCTGTGAAGGAAGTCGGGAAGGACAGCGACGCGTTCGTCGCGGATGAGTTCGGCAACGGAGAGGAGGCTGACGACTCAGGGTCAGAGAGTGGGTGTGAATGCTCGTCCAGGGCGGGGGACGAAGCGGTTGTAGAGGTACGGATCGTTGTCGGCAATGCCGAACTTGAAAAAAGTGACAGGCGACGTCCGCAGGGATGACGTCGTCTACACGCGTTGGTGCGAGGGGGGGGGGATTTCAGGAAGCGTCGGCTGTTGCGGCGGCAGTCGACAGAGGAGCAACCGAGGAGGGGAGTCGGTCGAGAGGCTCGCAGGAAATCAAGTATAACGGACTTAATTCCCAAACGATCGACAAGAAGAGGAAGGGCAACAAAACAAGAAGAGCGGACCAAGCTCCCGGGGGAAGGTGGTAAGACTAAAAGGAAGGGACTGCTCCAGGCACAGAGGGGACTCAGCCAAATCAACCACTCCAAGAGGTCGCCTCAGGGGAAAAAAGGATTGCTCGCGGGAGCACCGGTAAAAACCCTGAAGCCGCGCCTCGGCTAACAAAAAGATAAAACAAACCAAAAGAAGATTGCGCTCTGGGCGCATCAAACCCTCGACCACCGAGTGCGCGCCCGCGCGCCTCACGCCTACGCCATCACGCCGACGATGCTTGAAACAAGGTAAGCATCCGGTCAAATCAACTCTACCCGCATATAGCCTTGGGGGCTTCCTTCGAGTATTGCTGTCATCCTGACATCCGCCGTCTCTTGGTCATCGAAGCGTCAGACTCGGGTGGCGGATTCCACCACTGATGCCGAATACCTCGCCTTGTCGCACGCTGGTAAGGAGGCGATTTACCTTACGCAACTCCTCTCCGAGCTCCACGTTCGCCCGATCGATGCAGCTCACATCTTCACTGACAACGAGGCCGCGGCCGCCGTCGCTCACGACCCCGTTCGCACCTCCGGCACTCGACACATACGCCTCCGCGAGCATTTTGTCCGCGACATGGTCAACCGAGGCGATATCTCCCTCTCACACGTTGGCACAGCGAACATGGTTGCGGACCTATTCACCAAAGCGCTGGGTCCCAAGATTTTTGGTATATATTGCTATGCTCTAGGCCTCCGGACGCGGCACCCACGGCTCAAGTCTACCTCGCGTTCGCGTGGGGGGGGGTGTGAGGAATCCACTCTCCGCTCGGGTCAGGACTTAGGCGCGCGGATCGAGCCGGGCGCATCGGCCCAGGACTTAGGCGCACGGAGCGAGCCCGGGACTTAGGCGCGCGGAGCGAGCCGGGCGCATCGGCTCAGCCCCGAGGCTCCCTGGCTGAGGACTTGGGGCGCGCGGCTCCCTTACTGTTAGCTTCCTATTCATCACTCTTGGCTATCACTACATCGCTGACGTAGTAGAGTTGATCGAATACCTGAGCGGGCTCCTCCTGCGCCTCCTCGGCTACGTCGCCGGCCAGACTTGCGAATGGGTTTGCGGCGACGATGAAACTGCGAGGGGCGGATGCTGTGGGTGTAGAGCTTTGTGAACGAGTAGGGTAGACTCGTGGTGAGTTGTTAGTGTCCCTTGTGGGAGATGCGTTCTTCTTTGAAAGCTTGGACGCGACAGGAGACATTGGGGGAGAGGGAGAGGCTACATCACCTCTGCGTTGTTTTTGGGGGGTCGAGGTTTGCTCGATGTTGCTTTGGGGCTCGGCCTGGGGCCTTTGGTTGTTGTTGTTTTTCTGGGAGGCCTGCTGACGCTGGACCGGCTTTTGAACGCAGTTGTTGGAGTGGCCTACAAAGCCGCATCGGCGGCACGAGGCTTCGGCCTCGTAGTCGTGGCGAAGGGGCGTGAGTGTTGCGAGTCGTCCCCAAAGGTCGATCCTCGTCGGTAGAACCTGCCGAAGTTGAGCACCGTTGTTCTTGAACAGGTCGTCGTCGTCGAACTGGACGATGGCCGCGTAGTTTCCTCGAGCGACGAGGTACGAGCCTTGAACGACCGTTAGAGGCTGCTGGAGTTGGAGCAAGTCGCACTTGTGGCCGTCCCCGGTAAGCTTGGCGACGACGCCTTGCAGTTTGTTCCAGAGGTCGTCGTTCGTGTATTCGGCCTCAGGACTGATAATGAAACGCAGTTCGACGACATTTTTGACAAACGCCAAGCGCTTGCGGACTTGGGCAAAGGAGCATTTCCACTCGATCTTGGTCGCCGCTGCGCTAGCGCAGCGCACCACGAACTTGAACCGGGTGTTACCGCTTTGGATGATCGATTCCGGTGCGACTCCATGGATGATTGGAGCGTATTTCTGGAGCTCGGGCGGGAGGACAACTCCTGCGGGCAGGTTAAAACACAACGACGTGTCGGGCGACAGGGTACGGAGCACCTTCGAGTACAACTCGGACTTCTCGCGTTCGGTGGCCACGCCGGTGTGTTCGAACGTGACTTCCAGAACGGCACCAGACGTGTCGGTAATTGGTTTCGTTGCATTGAGTGCGCTGAAGCGCAGGGAGGTGGCCCGGTCCTTGCCGAAGCCGAGTGCGTCTTTGAGCACAAGGATGCGGGTGCCCTGGCGTGTGCCATCTTCGACACTGATCATCTTCGGGATTCTCGCGACATCCTCTTTCCTCTTCTTTTCTTCATCACACTTTTCCTGGTACAGCGCTAGGCCGGGGTTCGCTGGTCCCTCGGCGGCATCGGCTTCCGCCCCCGCGTCACCACGTGGTTGTCCCGTCGCTGCCGGCTCCGGAGGGCCGCGGCCCGGATCAGGCGGTGCCTGGTCGGACATCGGGTCGATAGCTGGTGTAGCAGTTGATGTATTCGATATATTGACGTTTGCAGAGGTAGGGTAGTGCGATTGGGATGAAAGATGAAAGTTTTTTTTTTGTTTGGGGGTTTTTTTTTTGTAGAACTTGTTCATCATATTGCCCCCAGTTCATGTTCCCCCTATTTGGCCTACGGAAAAACTAGATGGAAGTCGACGATGATAACACAAACCGCCCGCAAGATGCGAGAAACGGGCCGGTGTCCACCAATCCGATACTTGGGATTCAAGTGCCCCAGCCAAGCGGTTGCTCCCCCTCAGGAGACGAATGAGAGAGAGAGAAGGAGAGAAAGAGTAATAAAACGATTTACTAACGACAAGAGGCCCACCCCGCACCCACTTCCCAACTCGGTCGAGACAAAGACAGGAGAGCGACTGCGCAACTACCCTGACCCACGAAGCCCCAAGTCTATGCTCGGTCACAGCAAGACGCGGTGGAGGCCCCTCAAAACCTCCACCTCAGCAGTCCCTGGCCCCTCAAAGCCGACTTTCTGCCTGTGTCTGCTGATCCCTCCCTTGACTCAGAACCCCGAAGCCAAAGAGCGCGAGCCACCGTCGAGTCAATCCCAAATCGCGAGCCGGTCCATGAGCAACGAAAGCAGACCTGTAATAGATGAAAGATGAAAGCAAGATATTTAGTATACAGTTTTGGAAGAGGAAGTGTGATGTGGTGTGTGTGTGTGTGTGTGTGGGATGGTGGGGGGAAATCGAACCAAGCCTCTACTGCCCTCGCCCGCCCCTTGCTCCTCCCGCCCTCAACTTCATCCTCTCCACGCTTTCCATCCTCGTCCCGTGCTTCTGCATCCTCCATCTCCCACTGCTGATCATCTCCAAAACCATCCCCGTGAAGATCTCGATCATCCTGCCCGCCCCTTCCTGTTCGCTGAGCTTGGCCTTGAGCTTGGGGAGGCCAAAGAGCCGTTGCAGTGTCGTGTACTTTTTTTTTTTTTTTGTATGAAACTCATCGCTAATTTGCAAGACGAGAAAACCCCCTACGGAACTAAAGGAGATGCTGCCCAGTATGCACGATGATGACCACAACCGCCGCTCGATGCGTTGTAACTAGCAGAACAGACCAACTCGATACATCCGAGTTCAAGTCCCCCCCACCCACGGTTGCTCCCTCCCAGAGATGAATGAAAGGAAGATTGAAGATAATACACAAGGAATCGGGAAACGATGGAGGAATTGTTGGTGGTGGTACATGTGTTGTACAGGCGAATCCGATTATAGTTGTACAGTTGAACCTTCTTTGATCTTTTGACTTCAGACCCCCCCTGAGACCGCCCTACTCCTTGAAGCCCCTTAATTCTTTGACACGCGTCGAACAAGGCCTCCGATGGCACAAACATCCCGCTCAATCCGAATGATTCACGTGGTCCAAAGGGGGGATGTAACCCCCTGCGACCGCAGCAATCACCTACCCCTTGTACCCAACTGCGCTGGATCTGCACCGCGGATTCCAAACCCCTTTTCGGTTACCAAAGTCGGCCCCCCCCTCGCGACCGCACGACCCCAGATCACCCCCATTTCAATGACTGCAACTGCGAAACAGGCCTACTTCGCACAAAAACACACAATCCCGAGATTTCCGGGGAAAGTCACGGAGCATGTGACAGTCCATTGGACACGCCTCGGTCTGCAGCGCGGGCGGGTGGCCAACAACACCGGCGCGCGGCTGGAGACAAGAGGCGGGGTATACCTTCCGCAGGGGCCTCGCTTCCCTGCGGCGTACTCCCAATCTCGGAACGCACACTCGAGTCCCGTTGTACGTGCAGGTGGTTCCCAATCACCGCAGATACTGGGGAATGAAGGAGCATGAGGCCCACGACGGTGATGTCATTGGGTGGGACCTCGCTCGAGTGTGGATGTGTATGGCGGTTCGGTACCCGAGTCACCCGCCGCGCGGCCGCGACTCCGAGCGAGCAGCAAAGCAAGGAGAGGCGAGCCACGCAGGCAGTTTGTGCCGGCCTTGAACAGGAGATCACGGAGTCGCTCGACCGAAAAGAGAAAACTGACCCAGCCCTTGAGAGGAGTGGAAAACTCACGGCGTAGTCCAGGAGAGGGCCAAGGGGATCCGCTTTCGCTGTGTGTCATCGTGATGTGGCAGAAGCTCGAACCAAGGGCGACAATGCCCGCCGGCGCAAAGAACCCGAGGCTCCTGGGGAGTACGGAAGCCTATGAGGAGGAATGGCAAAAAGAGCGAGAGAAAACAGGTTCAGTATTCTGGCGTGTTTGGGAGACATTTTGGAGATTGAGAAAGAGGGAAAGGGGACTTGTGATTTTTATTTGGTTTTTGGTTTGTGGTTCTTGGCTGGGTAGGGAGGAGCGCCGTCTACTTCATCGTGCCAATCTGAGCTCCAACCTCTCCTTCAGTCCCGCCATCTCCTTGTCCATGCTCGACATCGCTCTGGCGTGGCGATGGAGATCCCAGCGTCGGTTGCTGAGAGTGTCGAGCGCCAGCGCAATGAAGGCGCGGATTGGGCGCTTTTTCGACGTCGGAAGGCGAGCGCGCAGTCGAGGGAGGCCGTGCTCGATCTGAAGTGCCGTGTAGTCGAGGTCGAGGATCGACACGACCCCCAGCGCGTCGCAGAGAATGGACCTAGCTGCTTGCCAAAATTGAGAAGAGTCAGGGCAATCATGCCAAAAGTGAGTAAAGTCATCCTCCACCCCTGCCAGGCTGCATGCCTGCACAAGGCAGCAGGCTGAGTCGCCATGCCGCTGCACAAACTGGCGCTTCCGCGTTGGCGTGAAGTGGTACACCAGCTTGAAGTGCACCTCGCGCTCGCGGGCCGTGGCGGGCCCGGTGTGGAACCACACCCAGAAGAGTCGCCTTTCTTTGGGTGTGGCGAGTGATCCAGGGCGTTGTGTGTGGTCGAAACGTCGATGGTTGATGACGCGTCGAAGTCGCGCAATGGTGTAAGGTCTGTCCAAGTTCAACATTCTCCACTGATCAGCACACAAGGGGCCGGAGGGGAGGGGAAGTTTTTGATCAGGCATGCCGACCGGAGTCGCTCTGGGCAAGATGTGCTCGAGGGGACCGCCGGGCCGGACTCCAGGTGCTCCAACAACACGAATGACGGGTGGTCGACGTGCGAGGACGGGAACAGGAGGCGGAAGCGGTGGGATGAGGCGATCGCCTGCGACCTGGATCCACGCCTGGACTTGATCGCGCTTCCATTGCCAAAGGTTGGACAGCTCCGAGCCGTCGCCTTGGGGATGCTTCTCAGGGGTCCAGGGCACCGTTGGAGCTGCGGGGTATTGGGCTCGCGCATAGATGTCAGCGATGGTGCGTTCGAAACTGAAAAGCTTCGCCAAACGCTTATCCTGCTCCGAGAACGCCCGCGAGTCATGCAGACCAGGTTGGAGGGGAGAAAGAGAAAGAAAATTGGAGACCGAAAGTTTGGCAGGATCGACGACGGCAGGGTAGCGTTCAGCGACCGAGAGCACCGCTCGCCAGCGGGGATGTAGCTCCCGGGGTGCGTCGGCGTTCCTCCACGTCCACAGATCCGTAGCAAAGTCAAAGGTCGGAAGCGCTCGCCGGATGGAACTCCGAGCCAGATCGCTCCAAATCGCAGTTGACCCGCCGGCCAGCACGTCCCAAATCCGTACCGAGACTGAATCCACCACATCTTGGATGCTCACGACGCTGAGACCACCTCGCGCCCGTGCCGTGAAGACGACCGATTGCTTGTAGTCGCTGCGCCGCGGTCCTCCCTTCACAAAGTCGGCAAGCTTGCGCTCGATCGCCTTGATCACGTCGGATGGCGGTACGTCGGCGGAGAGAGAGTGCAGCACCTTGGAGATGCCGTAGCGGTTGAGATAGAAAGCCCGGGTATGATGCGTCATCCATCGGTCGCGCACCGAGAGAATCACTCGATCGACTGATTTGGGTTTTTTTTGTTGGGTTTATATAAACCAAATCCCCTTGAGATGTTTCATAGTTCTCAGTAGTATAGAGGTAGAATCCACGCCTGTCACGCGTGTGGCCCGGGTTCGATTCCCGGCTGGGAAGTTTTTTTTTTGTCAAATGTTGGTTCACCCTAACACGTGCCGGACCCTGACCAAAACTGTGATATTCCTACTTCAATTTGAAGTCAGGTACAAGCTCTGTGGCGACTATTGTATTTTTTGGTCATTTTAACGAGACTTCATTAGGTTGAAACCCTTTGCCCCAATCCCCAGGTCCGGGAAGGTGGGCCATTGCAACCTTGCCAAGTCTGGGGCGCAATGGTAGTGCCGTACCTAACACCCGCACCTTTCGAACAAAGCTACGCATTCCCAGTATTTTCCTTCCCTTTTAATGTTGATGTAAGACCGTGTTTACACCTGTGTTGTATTTAAAGGACAACAAGTATTAAGTTGGGACCGGGGGGTCACTGGAGAATTGTGAGGCGGCACGGACCGGATTGTTTCGGGAGGTTGCGAGGCAGGACGGCGTGGCAAAGTACTCCCTGGTCGAGAAGTCGCGAGGCGGAGCAAACGCGGTCTGGAGGGACGGCCGCAGCGCAGCCAAGCGATCTGTTCTCTAGCGAATCTCAGCAGTCTGATGAGATGGTGAAACAATAGAGAAGAGGGAGAGAGGCGCAAGAGGGCGCGAGTCTGACAAGGTTCTAGCAAGGGAGCGCCCAGAGGATCTACTGCAAACTGGGCAAGCGCGCTGCGAAGCTCCAAGGACCAGACTCCAAGTGGGCCATCGGGGGGCTCTGAGAGGTGTCGTGTTGGACAACGGACACAAAGAGAAACTCATCTACCAGGTCAAGTGTTGGCAAGCGAGGCAGTCCGTAGCAACGAGATCCAGGTTGTGAACAACGGGCATCATGCATGGGCGATACTGTGGATGGCCAATGGAGAATGGATCGGAGGTGGCAAACTGGGAGCAGCTAGGCGGAGACATCGGCTTGGCAAAACAGGAGGGTAGCTTGACTGAGTCCGGGCGTGGAAGCGGCGGCGCGCGAGCGTGAGTTGAGCAGGCTGGAGCGGAAGCGGCGAACAGGGGGCGGCTTGGCTGCGAAGGCAAAAGGCGCCGAGGCGAGACAAGGGGGCGGCTTGGCTGCGAAGGCGAAGGCGCCGAGGCGAGAAATGGGCGGGCTTGACAAATGGCGGCCCAAGGTTGAAGTGTTCGAACACTTGTGACAGAATGAAATTCAACAACCCCCCTCGTTCGAACGCTTCCAGAAGAGCACGAAGGGAGGTTGAGGCAAGTGGTGTAATCGACGAGGCAGTGACCGGTGTAGAAGGACCTAAGTGCGGGGCGGAGGGGTGACTTTACCAATTTTGGCCGCCGCTCGTTGAGGGGTCCGGGTAATCTTGGAACCTTGAGATGGTTGCGACGACGGGTGTGGCCTCCGGTGTGTCGGTGTTCTGAGCCGTAGGTGGTTGTGGTTGCCGGTTGCGTCGATCAATGTAACGTTGTCGCGCATCCTCGTTGGGGCAGTCACGGACGCGGTGCACGCTGATTTTGCAGGCGGGGCACAAGTATCGGGCTGGTGGTAGTTGTGACGATCGAGAGGCGTTGTTTGTGTTGTGTGATGACGATGAGTTCGAGGAGGCTGCTGCAAATGCGGTGACGTTCGATCCGGCGTTCCGAGTGTCATGATGGTTCTTGACTTGCTTGTGCGCAAGGGTCATCAAGTTTGCCGGTGTTGGAAGTTGGTCCTTGTTGTGCAGTTCCATGTATTGCCGGAAGGCATCCAGTTCGTCAGGTATGAGGGTAAGTGCTCGGGCCGTGATGACATCGGTTATCGTGATCTTGGCAGACTCGAGGCAGTTCGATTGGTCCAGGAACTCGGCCATCCATTCGACGAAGCCCTTTTCTTCGATGGGGGCGCGTGAAATGTTGAAGAATGAGTGAAGTAGACGGAGTGTAGACTGGGACGACGTAGGGTTGTACTCTTGGTTCAGGTGTTCGTAATAGGCCTGTGCGCGTTGTTGCGTCGAGGCGACGGTGAGGAGGGACTTGCGAACGTTACTGGCGACACCATCGGAGACTTGGCGGACAGCAAAGATTTCGACGTTCTCGCGGTCAATGTCGTCGGCACGGTTGGGTAGGTGTCCAGTCGTGATGTAGGCATAGATCGTGGCACCAACGCGGTCTTGCAGGGTGCGGTCTCAACGCCGGACAGGAGAGCATCAGCCGGCCAGGTTGAAAGGTGGCGGGGGATGTCGATGTTGTGGTGGGGTTTGCGATCTGCGGCCGGGCTGGGGGACGACATAAATTCTCGGAGGCGACATTGGACTTCTTGGTGGATGCGCTCGTCAATGCTGGCGGCCAGGGAGGGGTCAACGTGGGCGGAGCTGGACATGGCGCGTGGTTCGGTGTGGTCACGCGGTTCGGTGTGGGCGCGCGGTTCGGTGTGGGTAGGTGCGGCCGAGGCAGTGTCGGCAACGGGGTTCGTAGGTGCTGGTGGGAATCTGGGCAGTTCGGGTCGACCTGGGCTCATAACCTGTTGAGTGGATGCCGAAGAGGTTTCGGACTTGGGAGTAGCGACCGCTGGGGCTACCGGTGGAGCGTCGACGTGGCTACGGTTGCGACGGACGGGCCAGGGGGAGAAGTCGTGAGGCGGCACAGGCGCGGTCTGACGAGACGGGCGCGGTGCGGCTGGACGATCTGTTCTCTACCGAAGATTAGCAGTCTGGCTAATGTTGGGAAGCGGTAGAGAAGAGGAAGAAGGGCGCGGGAGCGCGCGAGTCGGGTGAGGTTCTAGCAAAGGGGCGCACAGAGGATCTAAGGCAAACTGGGCGGGCACAATGCGAAGCTCCAAGACCGAACTCCAAGCGAGCCATCGAGGCTCTAAGAGGTGTCGTGTTGGACGACAGACGCGGTGGGAAACTACTCTACAAGGTCCAGCGTTGGGAAGCGGGGCAGTCCGTAGCGACAAGATCCAGGTTGCGAACGACGGGCGTCATGCATGGGCGATGCGCTGGATGGCCGATGGAACATGAGGACGGTGGCGGCAAGCTGGCGGTAGCTAGGCGGAGGCAGCGGCTAAGCATGTTGAGTCGTATGTCTCGAGAGGGGACTGGATCGGCAACCAGTAAGTACACGAGACACAGTACGAGTGGTAGGAAGTATATTGGAGCGTTAGGGGGAAGACTAAAGAGGCTCGCGGTTCGAGTGCGCGAAATATCTCTAAGTCCAAAAGGGGTCCAAGCGGCGCGCGGCTGGCCAGACTGGGCGCGGGTTGGAGATCGACCTAAGCAAGAGTGTATGGAATTCAACAAAGCAAGGCTGGAGGTGGCAGATTGACTAAGTCCCAGCGTGGAAGCGGCGGCGCGCGAGCGTGAGTTGAGCAGGCTGGCGCGGAAGCGGCGAACAGGGGGCGGCTTGGCTGCGAAGGCAAAAGGCGCCGAGGCGAGACAAGGGGGCGGCTTGGCTGCGAAGGCGAAGGCGCCGAGGCGAGAAATGAGCGGGCTTGACAAATGGCGGCCCAAGGTTGAAGTGTACGAACGCTTGTGACAGAATGAAATTCAACAAGAAACAGGCGGAGGCAGAGCAGAGCAGGCAGCCGCCGGGCAGGCGGACCAGGATGTGGACGAGTTGACGAGTGGCGCACATGGGTCGAGGGACGAGACTAGGCACAAGGATCATGTGGTGAGGCTCGAGGAACAGGGGGCGAGGCGAAGGCGCCGAGGTGGAAGCGCCGAGGTGAAAGCGCCGAGGCAAAGGCATGCGGAGCAGGGCAGGCAATGGCCGGGCAGACGGACCAGGATACGAGTTGACGAACGGCGCACATAGGTCGAGGGACGAGGCCAGGTGCAAGGATCATGCAGCGAGGCTCGAGAGACAGGGGGCGCAGTGAGGGCTCGCGGAGGCGAAGGCGCGGAACTTGGCTGCGAAGCAAAGGCGCCGAGGCGAAAGGCGGGCGAGTCCGTCAAACGGCGGTCCGAGTCGAAGTGTTCGAAGGCTTGACATAATTCGTTTGTATGACATTGCTTCCACAGCAGAGCTCCGCGTGACACGCAGGATGACGGCGCCGGGCTGGCGCCTGTCACATCAGCCCGGCGTTGTCACGTGATGCCGTGCGCTGGCGCTGTTGAATTGCCGGCCGCGGCCCTTGGGCGCGAGGGTAGCGCAGGGAGGCGCAGGGAGCAGGCCCAGTACGGTGCTACCCTGCGCCTCGAGCGCGCCTGCTGGTCGACCATCTCTTCGTCTCCCTCTGATCAACAGAAATCAACCTCCGCGGGTAACGAGATAACGACATCAAAGCGATCTTACTATTGCGACACGTATACGAGCCCGCCGTGCAGCCGTGCAGCCGTGCAAGACCAACCGCATGGTCAGCGCAATGCCGGACGTGACGCTGAGTTCGTCCCACCACCACCTCGTGCACAAAGGCGAGCGCGCGGGGCTCGAATCGCGTTCAAACCCTCAAGCCCATAGTTTCAATCCGCGACTACCTTGGCCCTCAGACGGCCGTGTACACCCGCTGCAAGGCTCGACATTGGGAGTGCGAAAGGATGAAGTTGACTAAACACTTGAGCTCGTGCTGCTCGCAGGGCAACTTGGTGCGGCTGCCTCCCCATCCCCAGCCCAAGGCTCGGATAGCGGTTAATTGCTCCGTTCAAAAGCATTCGTCTGCAGTGGACCCCACATACTGAACTGTGTGTCAGTATTCCCATGCACACAGAAGCTAAAGCATTTCGTGAGAACGCTCGGTCGTACAACAACGCGCTGTCCTTCAGTTTGCTCGCTGCTCACGTTAACCAGACTCGATACGACCCCCGGTGTTTCGCGTGTTGGGTCGCTTTTATCATCGACCCAGTGCCCGATCCCTGCCGTCAATCAACGCCCAGCCTTTGCCCAAACATAGCTCATCGACCCCGCTGAGGCCACCGACACTCGACTTGGAACCGACGACGCAGACATTCGCATACAAAGATCTTCTTTGACCAAGCTCGAGTCCATATTGCGTACCGGCAATCGCTTTGGGATGGAGTTTGCATCGGCCAAAGCTCGCGCAGGGGTACGGTCAAAGAGTGGGTCCTGCGCCTCGGCTTACCACCACGCCTAGACCAACGCACCCACAACCTTCCTACGTCAAGCACAGAAGTAGCAATGTTTATCTGCGATTCTGACACCAGCACGGGAGATCGTGGACCGCCAGGCCTGTCGCTCTCAGGCTCGCGGTCATTGACATCCAGATGGTCGGCCCAAGTACGAAGTCGTCATCAGCTCGCTCCATCCGTCCGCGATGCCTCTCCGTTACCTACTACTATTCGCCGCAGGAGAAGATGGCTTCGTCCCTAACATTCCTCTTTGCGGGTTCAATCAAGCTGGGCCGCCGATCGCCAGAAAACGAGAGCAGATTGAAAACGATGTCCAATTGTGCGAGCAAGGTACTT
Source organism: Microbotryum silenes-acaulis (assembly GCA_003665825.1). NCBI lineage: Eukaryota > Fungi > Basidiomycota > Microbotryomycetes > Microbotryales > Microbotryaceae > Microbotryum > Microbotryum silenes-acaulis. Next base: position 21,627 of record QPFY01000020.1, read on the forward strand.
GCCGGTCTCGGTCTGGATGACGAAAACGAATAGGAGGACGAAGACCGCGACGATGAGTATGAAGACGACGAAGAGAATGTGATAGTGTACGTAAGAGTCTTCGGCTCTTTCTCACATGTTCCGGTCTGTTGAGACGCTAGCACAGACTGACATGGAATGTTTGAACATCTAGGACAAAGGTCAAGGAGCCCGGGTCGAGGTGGATCAATCCGAGTCTCCCGTTCCCAATGTACCGCGAACTACTTGAGCGAACGCGACGGCTACTTCTGGATCCCGCATTGCACCCAGCGTTTCTTCCGCAGCTTCGTAATGGACGGATACTCCCAAGTCGAGATCGATCGACTCTTCTGAATTCGGTTTCATCAAAAACCTACGCCTCACCACGGCTCAAGGCCACACTGGCGATGTAAAGGCTTGACCCCGGGTCAAATTCGACGTTCGGTGATTTTGGGCTCGACATTCAAGAATGGCCCGCGCGAGATCATGCAGCGTTACCAAGATGCGATGGCGTGCGATCAGATCAGATGTGGAAAGCCTTCGCTGTTCATCACGGTGACGTGCAACCCCAAATGGCTGGAAATCAAGGATGCACTGGGCCCGAACGACAAAGCATGCAAACGTCCGGATCACCTTGCACGAGTGTATGAAGCCAAGTTGAACCGGACCAACTATGCGACAACGTTTTGGGCACCAAGCTACGGACAGGCCGTTTTGGCAAAACAGAGCATAGTTTCTTTGCTGTACCGCATGTTGTGTGCTTTCACCTCTGGAAATCATGTGTCCAAATCTTCGCTACTTGAATTTCCTACTTCCGTGAAATCAACGGGTTCTCACTTGTAAAGTCTAATCTTCGGAGTCTGAAAGTTTGAAGCGCTCGTTCGGTCATTTCAGGTTTTTGAGTGAGGCTACAGACACGCGCAAGTTGCTTGTACAAGCCAAAAGGTGGCATGTAGAAAATAGAGATATACTCAAACAATGCTCGGAGAGCGAGCTCTGTAATATACAAGCTGGAAGAGGGGCTCAGGGGGCACTTGAAAAGCGGGCAAGCCTTTCCAGCAAAGACACCATTTGCTCAGGACTGTGGGATCATCATGTCAAATCAAGACTAATCAGCTTTTTGTAAATCCTGAACAGCATCAGACCGCATAAGCATACCTTTCCAGTACAGCATTTGCCATTGTCATGCGAGCTCCTTGACTTTCCTTGGCCTCAATCGCGATCATAAACATCGAAGCAGGGTCAAGGCGGCTGGTGCGCGGTTCCAGAAGCTCCCCATCACTAGACCGTGCTTGATCTCCCAAGGAAGGGAAGAGCAAAAGCGACTCGGGGGCTGGGATGAGCGGAGGACCGCTTGAAGGGGTTGAGGTGCTGAAGATCCGAGCCATAGAGTGGAACTGATTTGCGGAAGAGTCACGAATCAGTCCCACCAGCAAAATAGAAGAGAAGCCGGACTGGTCCCACTCACCATGTCTTCATCGGTCTTGTCATCTCCAGCGCACATGCAGAACTCGGTGTCGGCATACTGGTATAAGAGGCGCTGGACGATCTCTCCTTTGTTTGTGTGCGCAGGTCGGACTTCCACATTCTTCTTGCCCTGTAGTTTGATGGTGCGGAGCTTTCAGAGAATTGCCAAGACCAGTATTTGAAGTATGTGAAGTGCACTTACCACAAGCACATCGATAGGCAAACTCTCTTGCATGCTCTCAAGCATTGCCTGACATTCCTTGGCTGAAGACATACCAGTACAGCAGCAACATAAGTCAGTAATGATTCGTATCCGTCGAATGAAGATAGGAACGTACCTTGGAAGAGCCCAAACACCGGATCAGCATTGCGGTAGTGAAATGTCACACTGCTTGCCTTCTTCTCCACAAACGAGCCTTGTGTGCGAGCCTCATAATCTGTGTCAAAAAAAATCTACACATGAGAAGACTAAGATACAAACCCCATCAAGAGAGTGCTGACATCACTAACATCGGAAGATCCGCAGTACGTCCCGCTTCCAGTCCATGTCCAGATGCTCGGTCAAACTCGTCCACTTCTTCGCTCCCGGCGCTCGGAAGAAGCAACCGTGCTCCGCCGACATGCCCAGATTCTGGATGTGGCCTAGATGCTGCTCGAGAAAGTCGCCGTCACGACCTGAAATGATGAAGACGACGTTGTCCAGGTCGGCGGTAAGGATCGGCAGCGACTTGAGCAAGCTTTGAGAAGGGACCGCGTCGGACGGGTTCTTGACGATGGGCGTAAGGGTCCCATCTGCAACCGTATACAAGCGCTACGATTCAGTCTCAAAGGCCCAGGGGCGAACCCACACGCACTACAGCAGCACTACACTTACCATAGTCAAAGAGCAGAAGGCGCTTCTTCGCACTTTGGAATCGCAAGACGAGATGATCGACGTCCAGCGGAGGTGTGTTCTGCGAAGCCTGTTCTCCTTGCAATGACTCGAGCAGCTTCAGGATATTCGTGTGGGCCCAGACCGCGGCTGTTTGACTCGATACGGTCGCATGCAGGGCCGCATGGCGCAGCTCCTTTTCGGCGGTCGACATCGTGAGGCAAGACTCGATCGCATGCGCGACACCCTACGACACGGAAGGGGAAGGATGAGCCTTCTAAAAACGCACCATATGGCCGCAAGTGGATCCCGGCACTCACGCCAAGGTCCCATGGGTTCACTTTGATCGCTTTGTTGAGTTGCGATGACACCCCCGTGAACTCGGAGACGATTAACTGTCCTTTGGCCTCGGCTTGACATAGAATGTACTCCATGCTCGTGGTGTTCATGCCGTCTCGAATCGACGTGACCAGGGCAACGTCGGCCACGGTGAGAAGTGCAAAGTACTCCTGCACACATGAGACAGATGTTGGAGAGAGTCGATCAATCAGTGACCGCGGCGAGCCAGATGAGCCCACCGCCCGCCTCGTGACTGTCTTGACTCACATCTCGCTCGATGGTCTGGTGGTAATGATGCACGGGCTGGAATTCGAGCGACCCATGAGCGCCATTGATTTGATCGACAAGCTCGGACACTTTCGTTGCGAGCGAAGGAGAGTCGCCGGGGCTGGGCGACGTCACTTGTATGAGCACAACCTTGTGCGCCCATTCCGGGTAAGTTTGAAGGAAGCGCTCGAAAGCTCGCAGCTGTGGCGACCGGCGACCCGGAAGTCAGAATCTTCGTCGAACACGTTTGCTGATTCCTTGGGCTGACATACTTTTGGCAGAACACCCTTGGTGGGGTCAAGCTTATCGCGGCCGACGATAATCTTCTTCCCGGCGTAAATTCGACGTAGCACCTCGGCTTTTGGCGCGACGCCGGGTGCATGTCTGCCGGATGATACAGCCAAGGAGTTAATATCGCAATCAGTCGCTTGGCAAGAGCTCTCGACGACGCAACAAGGTCCGTACCGGTCAATTTCAACGTTCTCGACATCGATGCCGATCGGGCAATGCGCTATTCGAGTGATGCTGCCCTTTGCATCGACCCCACCGGATCCGGCCTCATAGCCCATGACGCGCACGCACGACGAAAGGAAGTGGCGAGCATAAGAGTGGGTCTGGAAGCAGATGAGGTTGCAGCCGAGCATTCCGTCGAGAAGTGATTCGCGGCCTGGTGCGAGCGAGCATCACGAAGCGACATGTCAGTGCACAATCTAATTGGTAGGACCACGATCCAGAAAATCGATGGGCAACGCACGAGGAAGGTTCCGGAAATATTCCGAGGAAGGAAATGGGCAATGCAGGAAAAGGGAAATATAAGGCGACGCGTTGGGCAGCAACTCGCGAAGCATTTGCGGGACGAGCAACAGGTGGTAGTCATGCACCCAGATCTACGGCGCAAACTAAGTCAGTTCGGAAAGTCTCGGCGGCGACAACGGATGAACGAGGCGCGGGTCAACTCACCAAGTCCCCAGGCACATACGTCTCGGCGACTTTGCGAGCATAGACGAGGTTTGTTTCGTAATAGCTCTGCCACGCCGCATCCTCAGTCTTCTTGTCGAGCGTATCAGACAGGGCGAGGTAGTGAAATATTGGCCACAATTCGGTTTTGCAGTAGCCTTCGTAAAAGTCTGAACTCGTGTGCAAACGAGCCACTCAGAGTGGGTCAGTCGCTTCGATATTCTCAACGCGTCCAACACACGAAAGGAGGATCACGCACCAGAATGGACTTTGTCATCGAGCCAAACGGGCACGCATCCAATTGCGGCGTTCGATGTGCCGGCCATGTTGCGCAGACCACGCTCGAGGTCCTTCTTTTCCGTCTCACCGAGCTCAGCCTGCCTCAGAGTCTCCCCGTCGGCCTTGATCAAGTCATCGGGTCGACCAACAACAACAAGAGGTCCATCGGTCAGGCTCTTAAGCCCCGAGTTGAGTGCAGCGTGGCCGCGACGAGGATGTAAGACCCAACGGTGCCTCTGCTGCTGCGGCTCAAGGATGTCCAGGGCGGCTGCGTGTAGGGAATCGGGAGATGGCGCGCGCGACGGAGGGCAAGGCGGGTGGAAAGATGGACGCAGTGACTTGGCGGGCTCGGGGAAGTTGCTCGGCGGTGTCTTGTGGCGTGCAGGAGGTGGCGAGTGAAGAGCGCGAGTGCGAAGCAAAGGATCGCCCGAGCGCATTTCGAGAGGCGTCTGAGCGCCCGAGGCGAGCAGAGATTCGTCCTTGTCGTCGGCAATGATCTGGGCGTCGAATGAGGTCGAATGGGACTTGGTGGGGTGGAGCGTGCAAACGTCTAGGCAAAGCCGGGGATGCGAACATGGCAAACAAGGGGCACTACGTTAAGCCATCGCTTTCAGACCCACACAGTCTAACGAGTGAGCGGCAACGAGGGACTCACAGGGCAACGAGTGAACCACAACGCTGTGAACGCCAGTGTGCAACAGCAGGTCAAGGGTCAGCAAACAAGTCGTACTAGCGCCGAGGACTACTGGACAGTTTAAAAGTCATCAATTCCAGCCAGCCCTGTTCAAAGACAGAATCCAACAAACGCAGAGCCAACTAAACTAGCTCCTGCCGACTTCGACTCCTCTCTGATCGTGCCTCGGCCGTAGCGCGATGGACGCCGGAGAGAGGAGGAGAGAGGTGGGGGTGAAGCCGACAGCGCGAAGAGACGAGCTGGGCTGGCAGTGTCGGGTCAGCGAGCAAGGTTGCGCTGCCCTCGTAGCCATGGCTCAGACACACGCGACGCGGCCAGGGCGTAGAGGACAGCCAGGTGACTGAAGCTTACATAGTACGACCACTGACAGGCCTCCCACGATGTCCGAGCTCCTCCTGCCACGTCTGAATGCTGTGCCGCAGTTCCTCGCGAGTCAGGGCGGGCTCGAGATTCTCCGGCTCCCATTCATCCTCGTTCTCGGGCAAATCGTGCAGGGTCACGGGCGTGGGCCGGCTCGATTTGACTGGTCCATTCAAACCTGAGGCAGCAGGAGGCTTTGAGCTGGCTCGAGGACGCGATGCATCGAGGCGTGTTGGCACTGCGAGGCGATAGGAAACATCGATTAATGAGCGACGATTGAGGTGCACGCTGCGGTCGGTCGACGACCGCCTCGTCGGAGCGACTTCGCACAAGGAATGCAGGCCCAACGCGAGGGCCGTTTAGGCTGGTGACGAAGGAGCGAGTAGCACTTACTACCGAGGCTTCTTTGGTCGAGCAGATACGAGCTTGTAGTCGCTCTGTCGGCAGAGATTGACGAGAAAGAGTGAGGTGGTTGAGCCAGGAAAGAGTTGTGGGGTTAGGGAGCCAGAAGACCGATTGACGCGTTCTAGAGTCGATAAGTTTCAGTCGGTTGCGTCGGGTGGCGTCACCCGGCGTCACCGCGCGCACGGAGGCGAACGCGCGAGCGAGCCGGTGCGGAGGAGCGGCATGGGCCAGAGAGAGCAACGTTAACGGGATGGAGCGCAGCGGCTTTTAAGGAACAGTACGAGGGCTCGGGGGCGAGCCTGAGATCTGTATTTGATGGTGTTCTGTGGTGCAATCTTGTAAGTAGATGTAGACTTGTGAATATATGTAGATGTAGATAGCTAGCTAGACAAGGTGAGAATCATTTGTTTAGGAGGCGACACAATATTCAAAAAATCAGAGCTGTGTTACACTAAAAGTACAGGGTAAGATGCTGAACAACAGTGCTGGAGGTAGAAGGTGAAAGAAGAAGAAAAAGTAGTACCGTCCGTCTATGAGGTTTTGGCGAGTCTACAACGCCTTGTCCCGCTTGTAGACGATCCGTCGATGATTCAGCCGCATAAAGTTCCGCTTCATTGCTGAGACCCAGGTGCGGATGTAGGTCCTGACAGGAAATGACCAAATAAAGAAAGACAGAGCCAAGGCGGCCAGCCTCAGCCGCCGCAAGGAGCTTCGAGTGAACGAGCGACTTCGAGCGGGACTCACCATGAGAACAGAATCACCGTCGCAGCCGACACTGGTACAGCGATGATCCAGAAGCTGCCGACGCGACCGATTTAGCGGTCGGGTAGTATCACAAGTCTCGACTGCGGGCACTTACTAGCTGACATCACCGTCGAGGACGTGGGGAAATCGTTCGAACTGTTTGCGAGCACGAGCTTCCGGGGTCAGACATCGTAAAGCACGCACTGCGCCGCGCAACGTAAACCTAGAACTTGCGTTCATCCCGAAGTAGCCCGATAGGAACGTCAGAGGGAGGAAGCAACTTGACAGGACGCTCAGCGCCTGCATGTAACTGTTGGTCTGCTGCGCGCTCATATTACTGGGGATGCGCCGTGTTCAGAAGCAGCATACCGTCAAGAAACGAGTGTGAGTCATTACCGACGGCATGACGAATAGTACCAACGAGTCCAAGTCGACTCGACTCACAAGGCGTAAGAGATCAGATTCTCGCTCATGTTCGAAAACAGCTCGAAATCGCCGAGAACGCGCTCGATGTGATCCAGGACATCGCCGAGGTACAATCGTGCTTGATGCGTGACCCAGCCTCTGCGATTCTTGGCATTCACCGGGTCGGTCGAATTGTGGTGCAAGGTTGCAGCGTACTTGGCCTCGTCTTGCGTGCGTAAAGAGGAGATGAGAAGCTGAAGTGGTGAGAAGGTCGATTTGAGGAGCAAGAGCTGCAAACGGATCAGGCAAAGAGGTATGTTGTGTCAGAACGTGAAAAAGCGAGCCAGCCCCGTAAGCTTCACCCTGATCCCGGTCTGTGAGCTGATTCTTACCTGTGAGCTAAGTATGTGCAACCTTCTGACATCGTCATCGTCCGCATGGGCCAGCACAGTGGCTTCGATACGTGTCAGGCGGTCCCGGAACTCGTCGACAATAACGAGAGCATCGTCAACGACAACATCTATCAAGGCCTGCAACACCATAGAGGGCTGTTCCGAGTCCCGAATTAGGTCATCCTGCGACGCCATGCGATCGAACACTGAGGATACTTGGGGATGAAAGCCCGGGTCCTGACTGAAAGAGATCACCGTCGAGTCGAGCAGGAAGACGCTCAGCTGCTCGACGCTGATTCGAACTTTGGCCTCCTTGGTCAGCTCGGCGACGGTCCATCGAGCTGCGCGACGTTCATTCTGCTTCAGTCGGTTCGATTGACTGTGGGCCCTGGGTGACTCGAAAAAGGGATCGACCTCGGCCGAGTTCGTGTACACGAGCTGAAGACAGAGAAGAATAGTTAGTTCGGCTTGGATCCTCCGCTCGGTAGTAAGCTCAGTATACTCCTACTTCATGGCCGTTCTTTGGCCCCACAGGCGAACAGGATTCCAGACGCTCAAACGCCTCATTGAGCGCTAAGACATATTCGGCGTGGCTTAACAAGGCATGCTCCTCTATATCGGCTTGTCGAGTGTCATCGACATTGTGGTCGGGCGACCCAATGATATTTTCCTCGTCGAGATGGGATCTGCGCGCGTCCCGGATAGGACAAGGTGCTGCGGACGAGTCGAAAGGAGCGTCGACCTTTCCGTCCACCTCCTCCAACTCGTTCACGACGTTCTGCATCAGCAGAGAGACGAAGAGGTGCTGACGGAAGTAATCAGCTTTGCTCCCTAGGCTTGTCCTCGTGGCCGAGGTGCCGTGGTGATGAATCTGCGAGAGCCGTGCGGGATATGAGCTTTCGTCGGGTGATGCATCGGCAACGTTCGGGACGAACTCGCCATGTCTTCGAGCGAAAGCCGGTGCAAATCGAACTTGACAGCTAGAGGCTTGATTACATCCCAGCTCAGCCCATTGACATGGATGTATCGGAGCTTGGATTTGACGGGTCGCGGCTCTTCGAGGAAGGCGCCCAGCGTTAAGTTGTCGAAGACTCGAAATTGTACAAACTGGTCGATCAAACAGCAACGTTGTGGAAGAAATGTACAAGGTTCAGATCGGGTCGCTGTCCCCGAATTTAGCATCAAGGACCACTCACGTCTTTGGCGCAATCAACCACCTGGACCACGCACGGCGCTTGCAATCTGGGCAGGTCAATCCGACGCGCATCAATCCCTGGTGGGCGAGTTTGACATCGTCCCGACTTTTGGGCGAGCTTCTTGGCGGCAGCGTGGTAACTCGCGCCTGACCACAAATGCGAGGGGCTGGTCAATTCAGTCAAAGCGTTGCGCGACCACGAGTGGGCCGAGCGAGTGTGGCGACAGATTCAGCAACTCACGGTGATGGGGAAATGAGTCTCTGAGGGGGGACAGGCTCGTCGAGTCCGAGGAGCGGGGATCCAAGGACATGGTTGCCCCAGTCGACTGTTCCAGCTCGCTGGTGTAGCCGGTGAGCGAGTCTTGGGCCTGGGCCTGGGCCTGACGTTGAGCGAGTTGGTCGTCGAAGCTGTCGGCACGGCGTTGACGCGGCAACAGCTGTCCGAGCTGGTGACGGCGCCCTCCGCTGCCGATGGCGTGTACGCCGTGGTGAAGCGACAGGATCTGCGGAGGGGTCATCGACCCAAGCAACGATGATCTAATCGACTTGGGCTCGAAAAGAGGGGAAGAGCGAAGCAGGGCGACGTTCAAGCATCTCAAATGTCGAACTCGCGCGTGCGACGCTTGGACCCCTTCTCAACGGTGGTCGGATTACCAAAAAACCGTGTCTTAGCGTGTCAGTACCGTGTCAGACCATGTCTTTGGCAAAGCTCGGGATGCGCGATTGCGACCGGGCCCACGCGCCATCTTGCTCCGCCCTCACGTGATCTCGCCATGGCCGACTCTGCCGTTCCGGTTCTCTCGGCCGGCGCACCCACAACACGGTCAACATCGCCATCAGGAACAAAAGACTCGAGCAGGGTCCTCAGCACAGCCTCCAGTGCACTCATAGCCGGTGGACTAGCCGGCACGGCGGTCGACACGCTCTTCTTCCCGATCGACACGCTCAAAACCCGCGCTCAGTCGCAACAGGGGTTCTTCGCTTCCGGAGGTTTTACAGGCGTATACCGTGGGCTCAGCAGTGCAGTGATAGGCAGTGCTCCGGGTGGTGGGCTTTTACATACGGCTCGTCTCGGCCTCTATGAAACGTGGCGGCTGACTACGACCTATCTCTGCTTGCCTCGTCGTCTCAACCCACATGTTGGCCTGCATCTACAACGCATTGAAAACTTTCGAACACAGCCTCGGCGTTTTTCACGACGTATGAAACGCTCAAGACCCGGCTGCCGGCGTGGATTCCTCAACTCGGGACCGATGAATACGCACCAGCGTTGCACATGCTCTCGGCGAGCGGAGGCGAGGTTGTCAGTTCCCCCTCCACTGTATCCTTCTCGCGCCAGCATTCGCCATCTCACCACCCAGAAGCATGGGTTTCTATGGCAGCAACGATAGCTTGCTGCCCCTGCCGCGACCGAAAAGTCGCGGCACGGATGCGCAGCCTGATGCCACGCAGCTGGCACCACCTTGCTCATCTTTGAGTTCCCCACTTTCCCGTCTGCAGGCGGCGTGTATGATCCGAGTACCAACCGAAGTTGTGAAGCAACGGTCCCAGACTTCCACCCTGCCGACCTCGGGCTGGCCAATAGCTCGATCGATTTGGACTACATCAGGTCTGAGCGGATTTTACAGAGGATTTGGATCGACCGTCGCCAGAGAGGTTCGCCATCCCTCCTCCTAAGACTCGCAGATGATAAAGGCGAACTTTCAACTGTCCTGATGCTTTACCTTCCATGCAGATTCCATTCACGTGCCTTCAGTTCCCAATGTACGAGCGTATGAAACTTGTTCTTGCCCGCCGGAGAACCGCCTCGGGCAAAGCCTCGGACCTGCCATCGATCGAAGCTGCAGCGTGCGGGAGTGTTGCTGGCGGTATCTCGGCAGCTCTGACCACGCCCTTGGATGTATGCAAGACGAGGATTATGCTGAGCGGTCGCTCGGCGTCCACTTTGGTAAGCTCGCTCGCACGATGACCGATGTCGATCCATGTGCTGGCGCGACTCAACACTCGGCTTCGTCGGCGCTTCACGCGACGGTGCACCTGCAGGATACAGCCACGGTCCGACAATACCCCTCTTCAATGCTGAAGACCTTCGGTATCATATGGAGAGAAGAAGGTGTCAGGGTGCTGTTCTCAGGCCTTGCCCCTCGAGTGGCTTGGATCTCAATGGGCGGGGCCGTCTTCTTGGGGACGTTCGAAGCGGTCCAGAAGGCGATTGATGGGACAATACCGAGCACCGGGTCGCCTCAAGACTGCAATGCGCAACTCTGAAATGACCAGGCTATAGAGATATGTGTCCCGACTTTGGCCGTGACGATGCGCGTAGCCTTCTTCATCGTGACCACACTTGCTTTGAATGCTCCGCGCAGGTTTGGCGCCTCAAATATCCACAGAAAACAATTGTCTACCATTGCAATCCTTGAAGGCACGCCGTAGACCCTGTACCTAACCCTTCTCCTGTCCTCTAATGTCCGGTCTCCTCGAGTTTCCATAGACCGAGCTGTGTTTTTAAGCCTTGAGAGCGGTTTGCAGGGCCTCGTAAACCTCGACCTCGACTTGAGCCTCGGCCTTCTCAGCCGCATCACCCGAGCCGGAAGCGACGCGTTGAGCCTCGGAAAGAGCCGATCGGATGGCCTGTGGGGACGGAGATCAGCATACTAGAGATGATCCAAGTGACGGGCACTTGGAGCGGCGACGTCGGTGATCCGGGGACTGACCTCGGGCGAGAAGGCGTCCAAAGGATCTGTGACGAGAACGAGACGAAACGGATGCATGTTGGCCATGAGTGACTGCGCTCTCCCGTACTAGAAAAGATGCATGTTTTCGATCCATGCTCGCCCACGCGCTGAGACTTACAAGCCTCGACGGCGTTGACGGTGAGCAAGTTGTTGGGGTGGACGTTGGCAAAGCCTCCGGAGACTGAACAAGTTGATCGGAATTACGATTGTGGCGGTGGCGGTGGCACAAGGAAGTAGATGGGGGGAAGGACAGCAATCAGTAATGCAGAGCTTGCTGAGATTGGGCCGAGCGATGCAGCCAGGATGGTTTCTCCACTTGATGCCGACACGCCTGGTCCTTCTTTTCGCAGCGGGATGGATGTCACTCACCGAACCACTTCTTGGTCTCGTTGGAAGAGCCCTCGATGACTTCCAGGACGCCCGGAGCGAGAGCTTCGATGATGGGTACGTGGTTGGCGAGACTGTTGGTCCGCGCGAGTGCGGGTAAGCCGTGCGTGGTCAGTGATGGGGTCCGGGCAGGCGCGGAACACCCAGCAGCTACTTGACATCGGTCGAGGTGCGATCGTGGGTCGTAGTGCATGTAGTCGATGAGCATGCTCGGGGCCTTTTGAAGAAATGGCCCGCCCGACTCGACGATGCGTTTCACCGTGACCTGGGCCTGCGACGAGCGACGAACGACGATCCCCCCGACGCTGACCCGATCGGCCAAGAGCCACACCTGGCCCAGTCACTTACATGCCCATATCACCGCTGACGGCCGAAAGGTTGACCTGTGATACGGATCGAAGTGCACAAACTCGATGCAGGTCAGCAACCGAGCCAGACGGGAGGGTAATGGTCGCAGGCTCCCTCGCCCGGTTCCCCTTCGAACGAACCTGAACGACATCCTGCCTGTTGTAGATGGTCTATGGGGCACATCACGGGATCAGTCGAGTAAGCTAAGCTGGACCGCACAAGACGAAGTGAGCGGTGCTTGAACGGACCTCGTGAGGGAGGACGAGCGAAAGACGGAGCTTCTCGGACGCGGCTTCGGCGTACCCACGCGCAAGGCGGGGTGCGACAAACAATGACCTTCGAGCGACGGCGAGCATGGTGGACTGAGCTGGTGGGAGTGTGGTGGGACGGACGCAAGCGGGGTGAGAGACGGAGCGCGGTGCGGTTACAAGACGAGGTGAGGTCGAGCCTGGCCGAGCGAAATCGCGCAGGTCGCCTCGGGTCGCTCGAATTGGGCGGAGCCGGCCTTGGAGGGCCTTGGGGCACAGCAGGGCACAGCCGTGGGCACCCCGGCAGTGAACTGCTGTGAAGGGCCTGGCCTGGAAGCGCACGCCTTCTGCGCCGGCCATATAACCAGACTAGCTCGATTTCTAATCGAAAATTGAAAGGGGCGCCTCTCCGATCGCTCGATGATTACAATAGATTAAGAGATGGCGATCTATTACGATCCACCTCTTGCGCAGCTCGGTGCCCCTCCACCTACTCAGGCCATCCATTCACTTCCCACTTCCCACTTCCCACACCCTGCCTCTCTCCACCCACCAACCCGGACCCACCCCACACCCCGCCTTGATAGCATCGGCTCGCTCGCTTTTCGGTCGTGTGCAGTCAGTGTGTGTGGAGCTGGTCAGCCAGGAGCTCCAGCACGTCGATCCGGGCGTCGATTTGAACCATGTCGAATCGACAAGTGGTACGATCATAGATTCACCCTTGGCCCCGTGAACACAGATCTCACCCGTTTCGTACCCTCCACTGAACCATGCGCTACCCCTTACCTTTGTCTCAGGCGGCCGTCTACCGATCCATCATCGATGATGTCGTCGAGAAAGCGACGGTCGACTTCGACGAAGCCGGCGTGCAGATCGAGGTGCTGCACGAGCTGCAGCGCAGTTGGGAGGCCAAGGTCGCTTCGTCGAGGGTAGCCGACTTTACCCAGGACTCGAGGATGGCTGCGATCGCACAAGCGTTCCCCATGTTGCCGAGCGAGTCCTCAACGCGCGCGGCGGAGCCTCCGTCGACGTCAGCTCCGGGCCCCGTGGCTTCGACATCGGCTGCAGCCGCTGCGGGGGTCAAGGGAGAGGACGACAGCGACGAAAAGGAAAAGGATCGCTCAACAGCGTTAGCGGGTAATGGCACTTGTTCGCCCGCGGTGACGCCAGCAAAACTGAAAGCCGACGCCGACGACGATGCGATCAACTCGGACCTTGATGACTCGGACGAGGACGGCGACGACGATGATGACGGCGCCGGCGCCGGGCAAGAGGGTGATCTTGTCATTGCGCTGTATGAAAAGGTTCGATACCGACGCTCCCCTGTTGTGCTGTGCCGGGCTGTGCTGTGCTGTGCTTGGAGCTGCGGGTTTGGGTTGACGAGCCATCATGCCTCGGCCATATCACCAGGTGCAACGGGTCAAGAACAAGTGGAAGGTCACGCTCAAAGACGGCCTGGTCTCGGTCAACGGCAAGGACTACCTTTTTGCCAAATGCAACGGGTAAGTTCACCAGGGCGCCATACGGTTCATTCGTTTCGATATCACTGTGTTGACACCGACGTGCTGCTACCTCGCACCTTGCACCTCCCGTGATCCTATCCGACTCTCGACTCTGGGGCGCCGATAAACCTTAGCGAGTTCGAATTCTGAGTTGCAACGAGAAAAGGTGGAGGAGTTGCCCTCTTCCATCGGCTGAAAGCAGAAGTATTGTAATATCAGTGTCGGTTCTGAGTCCCCGCCAGCTCTCGAAAACCTAGTACTGTGAGCTTCGGTCTTGGTCAGAATACTTTCGATCGATGATGGTTGGGTAAAAGCACGCGATGAAGGTCGAAGGGAAGTCCGAAGAAAGTCCGAAGGAAGCCGACGCGCGACGACGGACTCGCAACGACAAGCTCGCTCTGCCTCTTGCTCCTTGCACCATATCTGCATTCGTAACCCCCCATCGCACAACAACCCTGCGCCTGTCTCGTAGCGACGCTCGGGCTCTGGAAGACTCTCACCAAGCGCTTTCGACCTCGGCCGTGGCTGCTCGAGTCATGTCCGGCGTGGGGTCGAGCATGGGGCGTACATCCCGGTCCAGCTCACCGTCCTCACCATCAGCGGCCAGCGCAAATGCACCTCTAGCAATCAGAGGCGCAGCCGCACTCAAGTCATCCATGTCTTCCTCGGCATCATCGGTCCCGATATCTGCTGTGCCGGCCACAAACGAGACCTTGACCACCGGGTCGGCGCCCACCAAACAGGATGGGGCTGGTGGCAAGGCGGCTATAGCTCCGTGAGTTCGGCTTAGCTGCATGAACCAAACGATCGAGACTGATCGAAGTTGCTCGGATGCAACACATGCGCCGCCACCATGTACTTGGTATCGTTGTAGTATACGGCTTGTCGGCGGCGTCAAGCCACGGTCGTCAATTCAATTCACATTCAAAGGACAGAAGGACCTGGCCGCGGCCAAAGCATCGGCCTACGGAACGCGCAACACTTCTACAATAAACACAATGGCTGACAAGCCAGCGCATCAAGCAGGCATCATCGGGCCGTCCACGCGTGAGTGCTTTGGCTCTCGCGGGCAGCTGCGACTGATTGGTCCTTACGCGGGACGGGCGAACTGATCCATTCACATCTGACCTCGTGCCGTTCGTAGCCTCACCTCCCCCCGAAGCTGGGAAACTGCCGTTTGCTGGTAGCACTTCTCCTCGCAAGAAGATGGCCAACTCGCCTGGGAAAGCAGCGGCGGCACTTCGGGACCCTCTAATCGACCCGGAAGATGCTAAGGCTCGTCAACAGTTATACGAGGAATCGGTCGGTGGCGGTCAGTCTCGTTCGCTGAATCAGCCGGAGAGGGGGGATTCACACACGCCTGCTTCCACAAGTACTATTATGGCGTCCAGAGAAGCCCGCCGTCCCCGTGGCTTTCGGCATACCAGCGGGGAACGTCCGATGACACCAGAACCTTTCGACGACAGTGGGCGAGAAGAGGGCGAACTGGATGACGATCCGGACCCACGGCGTTCGCGGTCCCCTCGAGTGACGGTGCCCCCGAGTCGACACAGCGAAGAATCTCTATCGGTCAATAGCTCAAGTTGGGGGTCACGAATCAATCGCGGCGCGAAGGAAGAAAATTATAGACACGCGAAAGATGATCGCGAGCGCTCCGACACTCGGCTTCCGACCCACGATGCTGCCACCGGGCGAGGCGAAGCAGCACCCCGCCACCCACAACAGGATTCTTCGCGTCGCCGTTCACACGGTGAAATATATCCCCAGTATCATGAACCCTCGGAAGGGGGCGATGGTTGGTCCAGGCCTTCGAGATCACCGCGAGTTCGAGATGGGGATCGGCGCCGCTCCCGAAGTCGGGATGATGATCGACGCAAGCGCCCTAGAGATGATGACAGAGATGAGCATGCTCCGAGTAGCAAACGAATGAGCAATGGGGAATGGCGGACACTCGGACATATGGTCGGTAGGGATGGGGCTTGTGGTCGTCGAGACGACCGAGACAACCACTTTCGATCGAAGTCCAGACGGCAACCGTCTCGATCACCCCGGTCGCCTTCGCGATCCCGGTCCCGATCACCTCAGCCGCGCATATCCTTGGCTCGCAACACGGCTTTGGGCCCAACCCATTCTACCAACAATGTTCATCCGCAACAGTATGCTGCCACTCAAGTCCGCCGGCCACACTCGCCGATCGGCGGTGCGCAAAGCCGTCTCTCAGAGTTGCCTGCCCATACGAAAGGTCGCTACAACGAGACGTTCTCGCTGCTTGCGGTTGAACGACAAGCGGACAAAAGCGATGCTTGTTCCGGAGTCGTAGCCAGTCCCATATCTCGACCGCGGCCAGGATCGCCGCTTCGAACCAGTGATCTTAATTCGCCGGGACTTGAGGCAGGTAGTGAACAAGCAGCGCCGCGCATCACCAAGAACGAGTCTACTCCGGCCTCCACCTCTCCTCCATTTTTAGATCCTTCAACTGATCACTTTGAGGCCGACAGGGAGCCTGTACTGCGGGGAGGCCGACGAACTCATGTTCGTGACACCGAGCTTTGGGTTCGAGATGAGACTCGTGTTGGTCTCAACGGCGGCGAGGCCCACGACGAGGATGCACAAGACGCTGGTATCGATCTGGTCGGGTCGTCGTCCATCGATGCATATCGTCTTCAGCGCAAGCTAGGTGAGGGAACCTTTGGTGTCGTATCGTTGGGAACACGGGGTAAAGGCGAAATTTCAGAAGGGGAGCAACGTCGCGAAGAGGTATTGGTAGCGCGCGGTCTCAAAGTGCGACACGGTGATTGCGTCGCTTTGAAGAAGATCATACTCCACAACGAAAGCGATGGGGTGAGTTCAGCTAGAAGCCTTGATTACCGCGCGGGGCTGGGCTGACCTCTCACTGAGTCGAGGATGCAGATGCCCATTACGTCGCTGCGCGAGATCCGCATTTTGAAGGCGCTGAACCATTCGGCGGTGGTTCCAGTCGTTGATATGGCGTACGAGAATGGCAAGTCTAGTGGTCGATTTGGACATCGTGAGGATATAGCTGATATTTTGTGCTGGTGTCTGCTCCAATAGGTGATCCAGCGCACTACAAGCTCGGATCGACATGCATGGTGTTCCCTTACATGGATCATGATCTTGCCGGTCTCCTCGAGAACCCTAAAGTCAAGCTCGAAGTGTCGCACATCAAGCAGTATGCAAAGCAGTTGCTTGAGGGGACAGATTACCTCCATGAAGTATGCCCTTCCGCCCCTCATCTTCAGCTTCTTGCGTTCTGCTGATTACCACCTCGACGTGGCGCCATTCAGAATGGTCTTCTCCATCGCGACATGAAGGCGGCGAACCTCCTCATCAGCAACAAGGGCGATCTCATGATTGCAGACTTCGGCCTTGCTCGAAGCCTTCGAAAGGAAGCAAACACAAAAGGCTACACGAATTGTGTTGTGACAAGATGGTATCGGCCTCCGGAATTGCTCTTGGGTCAGACGCAGTACCACACGGCCGTTGACATGTGGGGAGTGGGGTGAGCACAGCCTCTGACTCTTGCTTTTGGTGGTTGGTGGCAAACAATTCGACTTCTCACTGTGATCTTAATGATGTAGATGCGTATTGGCGGAGATGTTTCACAAGCGGCCCATCTTTCCAGGTGACTCGGACACGAATCAAATCGTCCTCATTGCAAAGTGCGTGCTTGTGCGCCTGTACTCAAGCATCTGACTCTGGGCGCTGACAGCAATTTCGGGTGCTTAATGGCGTGGCTTGGAAGGTTGTGCGGCGCTCCTAGTGAACGGAGCATGCCTGGGTTCAACGAACTGCCCGGGTGCGAAGGAGTCAAAGAATTTTCGGGTCCGCCCAATAATGACGAAATTCGGAATCGAGCAATCAAGTGAGTAAGCCGCAGTCCTTTTTTTCGTCCGAAGTCATCTGACGGCAGGGTAGCATTTCCTCTGATAATCTAGATGGGAAGCGGGCGAGACATTTGGCGACCTTCTCGCACACATACTCCTGCTCGACCCCGATCGGCGCCTGACAGCCCGCCAGGCGCTCGATCACGATTGGTTCTGGACGGAGCCCTATCCCGCTGAACGTTGGGCGATACCACAATGGGAATCCTCTCACGAGATGGACAAGCGACAACGAGACGAGCAGCAGCAGCAAAAGCAAAAGCAAGATAGGCGACATCGAGCACCAGGACCAGTACTGGCGCCGCGACAGAACGGGGGGGGCGTTCAGACTGGCAGCGCGCGTGGGGCGCAGACGCTTCGGCCCAACCCGCCTCAGCCACCTATCCGACACCACCAACCGATGCAAGCCGCCCCGTACTACGACGCTTACCCTTCGGGAGGGCCCAGCTGGATCCAATCGGCGCACTCCAATCAGCAGCGTTCGAACGGAAGTGCGCCTGCCCCTGCGACTAAGACTAGAATGAGCATGACCGACATGATGAAGCGATGAGCGCGCTTTATTAGGTTGCTCTGTCTATAGGGTCAACCGCATCGAATATACGGACATTGTACTGAGATGACGCGCGGATACACATCTGCAATGCACAGCAGTGAGCTGAGACCACCACAGCAACGGTGTAGATTACAGTAAAGCAAACAAAAGTATGGCAGCCCCTTTGGGTGTTCATTGCTGGAGCCCAACACTTTGTCCATAGGATGGTGGTAAGCCCAGATCAGCGGGGGCATCTCGGGCAGCGTCAGTCAGCATGGCGTCTGCTGCGCTCTGGCCACCCCAAAGAGCCCCAACAGGAGAGCTCTGTGTCGAAATCACAGCTGGCGGTGGGTGCAGCATCTCGATTGAATTTCGCTCCGATGGAATTCGAGACCCTGTTCGAGCACGAGGAAGGATCGAAGCCGTTGAAACGATGGAGATCGGAACGGCGACATCGCACTCGTTTCCCGGCGTGGACTGAACGTGCACCACAACGAGGTATTGAATGACGAGATTGACGGTTCTGAACGACGTTGCCACGCCTCGCGTTAGGTCGATCTCGCCCTTGAAACGCTTGCTCCACACAGCCGCTTGCGAGTCTGGACCATCCTCGTCCGCTTCATCTCGCCGAACCGGTGTCCCTTCGCTGGGCCCATCTTCTTCGATTTGCGAACGTCCGACGCTCGTGTCGTGCAGGTTCGTCAGGCCTTGCGCTCCGACGTAAGCCCGCTGTACAAGGTGGACCGTGACAGCCGTAAGGGGGAAGCGTGTTGTGGCGTTGGGATCCGAGCTCTTGATCATGACTGCGAAGGGCAGCACAGAAAGACGGGCAAACTTGGAAGGCGATGGAACGAGCAAGACAACTTCGAACCATGACCGTGTCGTCGTATGGAACATTCTACTGCGGATATCGCGACGAGCTTTCTTCCCCGTCCAGCCGGTCGGATCCACGGCCGGGCCGGGGGTACGCAGTCCTTGCGACAACGCTGCCGTCCGAGCGGCAGACATCTCGGGCTCGTTGTGGCATGGGACAAAGACGATTGGAACGATAAGACGGTCGTTCAGGGTGAGGAGACCCTTTCTAGATGCAGTGACCTTGACATAGTACCGGCACGCCGCCCACTCGGCACCTTTACCCCATGCTCGAGGATCGTCCGAGTCGGTACTCAGCACGAAGCTAGGAGGGGTCGGCCGAAGTGTTCGAAGCTGCACGAGTGCGCGCAATTAGTGGATTTCCTCCGCTTTGCATGTCAAGAACGCGGAGTCTAGCCTCACAGTAGTTGCAAGAGCTTTGGGCGAGCCAGAACACTTTGGCGGGATCTTGAGTTCAAACTCAAACTCGAACGACCCTTGAAGCTTTGATGGATCGCTCGACTGATTGTTGGACAGGAGCTGTGAGCTAGAGTAAAGCTCAACGCCGTCCTCCCAAATCGTCACTTCGTCCGTGACTGGGTGTCGTCCTGATCCATGAACTTTGAGGACGAGCGATCGCACGATGCCCTTGACTCGAACCCGCACTTGTGAGATCGCTTCGGGATTGGGAAGTTGAAGCTGCCGAAGACATCAATATTGTTATCGTCAGGGTTGGGCCGATTGGGCGGGGATTTGTGATATGCTACATTCGAGATCGCACGCACCACAAGCTTTCCCTGTAGCTTCACCGTTTCTCCCGGCCGAGACTGCATCAAGATGATGTGGTTCTCTCCGGGAGCTCTCAGCTCGAGCTTCAATTTCTTGCTGCGCGACGTGACGACGTGTTGGCGCGGAGGAGGGTGCACTCGACCTAGATGAGGCGCTCTTCTGGTGTAAGAAGGGAGTGCGTCGCCATCTTCTACAGTATCGGCACCATTGTCGTCGTTCTCTTCGTGATTCTCCGCGCCCTCGACACCCATGTTATCGTTCCATTGAGACGAGCGGCCCCCGTGCGAGCCCGTGAGCGACGAGCTCCATTCATCGGGGGGTAGTTCGTAGACGTCGTGCGAAGTGGACGCGAAAGGGCTGGACGAGGCTGTGGCTCGAAGTTGACCAAATCGTGTTCCTGATACATCCGAAGTCGAAGATCGAAGTTGGGAAAGATGCTCGGACGTCGGCGAGGCGGGACCTGCCGAGCTCGAGGCTTGAGATGGGGGCAGATCGAGCGCGTTGGACAATGCACTAGACAGTCTGCGGGGCATAAAGGATGCCGCAGACGAGAGTGAGCGACGTTGGCGATTCGACGAGTTGGTGCTGCTGGTGGTGGTATTGCTGCTGTTGGACACGGACGCGAGTGCGGTCGAGAATTCTTGTCTCAGACTGTTCAAGGCCTGGTCGAGCGTCTGCAAGAGCGGCCATGTTCGTCCACCGCGAGTAGGATGAGGTCGAATATGTGTTGCTGGTCAGCATCGAGTGGATCGGGGCCATTGAAGCCCATGGGTAGCGCGTGACATACCTCCACAACCTCATCACGTCTGGCAATCGAGAACAAGGGTGCTGAGAATCAGCAATAGCCAGATGTGGGGTCGCTCCGGCGCAGGCATGCCCGTAGCTCTTCGTGTGCTCCCGAGTTGTCCGACGCAGGTCGGCGATTTGGCCGGACGGATCGACCGATGCATGCCATGCTCCGCGAAGAGATGTCATGTGCCTGACTGAATGTGAATCGTTACCAAGCCTCACCTGCTCATGTCGGTGTTGACGTATGATTACTCGTGTGTGCGTCGCGAGCCTCAATCTGCTCTCCTAGCCGAGGCTGAAGTACCTGAGCGAGTTGATTGAGGTCAAGCGAAGAGCGACGACTCGAGGAGACTGCGAGGTGAGCTGGCCGGTGGCGACCGGTGGCGACTGGTGGGGAAAGGTGGGGCAAGCCGGTGGGAAGGGTGTTTGATGAAACCAAAGCGCACTTGAGGTCTCATGAGCCTGTCGTCGGTAGGGAATAAACGCACAGCGGGGCCGCGACAAGGTTTTGAACCTCTGGCTCAAAAGTGTTTCATCAACAACAACTACCAAACCACACCTCTTCGCAAAGCGTAGACCTGTGAACCAAATAAAAGAGGTGCCGGCGGCCCGGCGTCACCGTTCACTGCACGGTGTCCTCCGACTCGCCGAGTCAGTCCTCCGCGTCTCGCGCC
Source organism: Microbotryum silenes-acaulis (assembly GCA_003665825.1). Lineage (NCBI taxonomy): Eukaryota > Fungi > Basidiomycota > Microbotryomycetes > Microbotryales > Microbotryaceae > Microbotryum > Microbotryum silenes-acaulis. The sequence continues at coordinate 42,757 of QPFY01000020.1, forward strand.
AGATACCACGGTCCACGCTGACTCGGATGTTCCTTTTTGGCGATGCCACCACATAACCAATCGTGCGTGTTCTTCTGTGTCCTTCGCCTAATCTCACGACGGTCCACAGAGCTGCTGAGCGCCTATGTCACCCCAATACTACATTAAGTTGCATCATCACTTGCACCTCGCACTACTAGTACCTGGAGGGCCGAGGCCAAGGCTCAAGCGCTCAAGGGCGGCCTCAGGCTCCGGCGTCGCAGGCCTCCCCGATACATTTGTTGGCAGAAACAACAAAGGATGCCAGCATTTCCTTTATTTCAACCGTGCCAAATCGACGTCCTGTATCCTCGTACCGCTTAGGAGTCGGAAGTTGGAACACAAGAATTCGCTGTGCAGAGGGCCGCCGTTCGCGAAGCCCACAGACTACAGTTGCAAGCACCACTATGCAGCAAAGGCCCGAGTTCCTGACTTCCATATCATGCAGATGTAATGCAGGCTTGAATCAGAGGTGGTACAACTGCAATGAGCGTACAGCTCGAGCATCGCATTCGCATCATGATCGGGATGCAGAGAGCGAGGCCACGCTCAGCACGTGACCTTCGCCGCGCTACGCAGCAGCTCGCGCAGGACCCGGGAAAGCTCAGCCCAATGTGCGTCTCGAAAAACGGCGATTTTTGGCCGATTTGTACATCGGGATGAGGTGTCTGAGGGGTCGATTTGTACCTATTTTCAGTCGTACATTGGAAGAGTTCCGAAAACATGAAAAATTCAATATCGTGAAATTGCCCAAAAATCGCTCTCCAACAGACAGAAATACGAAAAATCGCTCCGACGACTCGGTACTAACGTTGCGTCCGCTTTGACAGCCGACCGCTTATCGGCTCCGCTCCCTCCGTCTGCATTGCCCCTCTCCTCGCCAGCATGCGCAAGTCCCTTCCGAATCGGGGCCAAGGACGCTGCAAGGACCCCTTTGAAGCTTTGCAGCTGGTAATATCGCGCTTGCGCCTGTGGGTCCAGGACTCGCCAAGTGTGGCCGTCGCAGCCAAAACCAGCTGGGGGCTCAACGGTCTGCATGCTCGAGTTGTAGGTGTCAAGGCAGCTGACGACGCGGTGACCATTCAAGAAGAAGATTCGAGCTTGGCCGCGGCTGTTGCGATTAGTGAAGACTCCGGAACTGGCTTGCGTAGGAAAGAGCTCCTGAATCACGATGTTGGAGACGAGTCCGAGGGATTCGGTGCTCTCAACACTGCAGTGAGGCATTGCTGGTGACGGCTTTGTGTAAATATAGCGCACTGTGGTGCATACAGACGCCGACGTGATGAGCCACTTTTCTCAATTGCAGTGAAGGGGTTCGAAATGCAACAAGCAAGGCGCTTGCCAGCTTGATGTACGCGGCGTCGCGTTTGTCATTAACCTCAACATTGCTTAGCCAATCAATGTTATCCGAGATGGTTGACTTCAGCTGCTCGACAGAGTCCAGATGTTGCCAGAATGCTTCGAAACTGATTGGTATGTGTTCCACTATCGACGTGCAAGGGGATCGAACCTCGATGGATCGATAGCCGGAGGCGTACAATTCTCGAAGATCGTGAGTTTTGTTGAATAATGCACGGGTGGTGCTATTGGGGCGAATCTGATGCTGATGGAATGTTGGCTCGAATTCGGATACGGTGAGCGTTGCGGTCAGGTCAGGCCGGGTAAATTCGAACGCGAGAAGCTCGCCGACAGTGAGCTCGGCAACAGGAGACATAGCGGCGAATTGCTCATCTGGAATCTCGAGCACGTCGTCTAAGAGCAGTTGAGTTCGTGTATCTGGAGGGGCTGTTGTAGATGACATGCTGTCCTCTTAACCCTCAGCAAAGGCACGCAGGGAAGTCCGCAGAACGTAGGATGCTCGCGACGTGGCACAAGGTGAGGGTGGTCAGAGGCTGTCAGGGGCGTCTATTGGCAATTGTTTCACTTTCAGCGCCCTTGATTTGGTGAGCGTCTGTGAACGCTGTGAGCGTGAAGCGCATTTTTTTGCATTATTATTACAATCAGAAACTCATTCAAACTAATGGACCGCCAGTTGGCCCGCGGCGCGCGCCTACTGAGCCCAGACCGCCGCCGCTGATACGTGCTCGGCCATCGGCCGAGCAGGGGACGACCAAGGAGGTGCGAGGTCGAGGTACATCGATTTGTACCACATCCAGGACGTACCTCCAAGATCTGGAGTGCCAATTTTTCCGATTTGTACCACTTTTGAGTCGCAGTTTGGGGTTCGGAGGGTCCGATTTGTACATTTTGGGGGACGCACATTGGGCTGAGCTTTCCCGGGTCCTCTCGCGCTCTCACGCCAACGACGACGCCAACTTTTTTGTATCAAGCCTGATTAGATTTCACATATTTATTTGGTCATCTACACGAATTCGATGTTTCTTGAAAAGGGGTTTCAGACTTATTTAAAGTCAAAGTCACTGGATCTATGCAGCCCTCGCTTCCGCCGATGGCCACCGGGCCTCAGCGCGCTCGCCGCCCCGCTCTCAGCCTCTCGCGAATTAACAATCTTGAGACCGTCGCCAATTCTGCAGGCTTGCGCCACGGCAATATTCGTTGACTAAACCTTCAGCTATAGAGAGATTCAGGGAGCTTTAGAGCATAGCACCAGTAGCAGTTGGCCTGAGTACTACTAATTGACCAATGACAATGACCATGGCCGGCGCGCGTAGCACGGCGCGCAGGGCTTGCCTGGCTTGTTCGCCGCTGAAGCGCTGAAGCGTGCGCTCCGAGCTGGCAGGGCAATCAATGGCCTAATACTGTGGCCAACTGCGGCCCGCTGTGGCACTAGGTGGCACTGCTGTGGCAATCTGGGGGACGCGAGGACTCGCGAAACCCCCCACTCATCCGTATCACCCTCTTTCCCACCCACCCCGTTCGCTTACCCCCCCGGTCTCCATCTCCGCAAGTCGTACAAGATGAGCGGCTTTCGGTTCCTCAACTTGGTCAGACCCTTCCTGCCAATCTTGCCCGAAGTGACGGCTCCGGATCGCAAGGTGAGTCTCTGCCCTCGAGCGCCCCGCTGGGCCACCCCATGCAGTGCTGCAGCCTCGACCGTGCGCTGACGTACGACTACTCCGTCATGCGTTGCGACTCGACAGATCCCATTCAACACCAAGGTACATCCCAGAGAGAGAGAAATAAAGCTGATCGGTATGCCGTGTTGCGCCGACCCTAAACGACCGAGAACTGACCTCGACCCTGCTCATCCTCCTCGCCGGCACGGACGCTCTCGTGCCCATGCCCCAGGTTGGATGGACCGCCGTCACGCTCCTCATCTTCTTGGTCTGCTCCCAAATCCCTCTCTATGGTATCGTCTCGTCCGACTCTTCTGGTAAGTCACATGCGCCGTCTCTCTGCAGTGTCTGCTGCTCGGCCGTTTCGCGTGACGAGGCGCCGCTACAAACGGCCGACGTGGCATCATCGACTCCCGGTGCCGCTGAACCTCCGCCGTGCCTTCCCGGCGCCAGTTTAACTAATGTTTTCGTACTCGACTCGCGCCTTCTCATAGATCCTCTCTACTGGATGCGTGTTATCCTCGCCTCCAACAGGGGTACACTGATGGAGTTGGGCATCACGCCCATCATCACCTCGGGCATGATCATCCAGCTGCTCCAGGGCGCCGGCTTCATCGAAGTCGACTTCACCCTCAAAGAAGATCGGGCATTGTTTGCAGGTGCCCAGAAACGTAAGTTTGCTCAACCATGCTCATCACACAACACTCGGGGCTCTCACAGGCGGCCTTCACGTGCTCGGGTCCTCGACTAACCACCCAGATCTTGCCCCTTCCCTGAACAGTGCTGGCGCTGTTAATCTCGTTCGGCACTTCGACCGTCTACGTCTTGACCGGATTATATGGCCAGCCTTCGGACCTCGGTGCCGGTGTTTGCCTGCTCCTCGTCGTCCAACTCATTGTCGCCGCGCTCATCGTGATTCTCCTCGACGAGCTGCTACAAAAGGGCTACGGTCTTGGCTCCGGCATCAATCTCTTCATCGCCACCAACATTTGCGAGTCGATCGTCTGGAAGGCCTTCTCGCCCACGACTGTCAACACCGGTCGCGGCCCCGAATTCGAAGGGGCCCTGATCGCCTTGTTCCACCTTCTCTTCACATGGAACGACAAGTCGCGAGCGCTCAAGGAGGCATTCTACCGTGAACGCCTGCCCAACGTTATGAACCTCATTGCCACCGTCGGTGTCTTTGCTCTTGTCATCTGGCTTCAAGGATTCCGTATTGAGATTCCTGTCAAGAGCAACCGCTTTAGGGGACAGCGCGGCACGTACCCCGTGAAGTTGTTCTACACTAGGTGAGTTTCTCTCCGACTCTAATACCAAGTCAGCTACATGAGTACCGTTGACGTTCACTCCACTTCCCAGCAACATGCCTATCATGCTTGAAAGCGCTTTAACGTCCAACGTCTTTATCGTTTCGCAAATGCTATTCAACCGATTTCCTGAGAACTTGGCTGTCCGACTTCTCGGCGTCTGGGAGGTAGGTTGTCGTCGCCGCGATGTTCATTTTCGTTCTCGAGCACTTTGGGCCGCAGATCGCTGACCCATCTTCAATGTTCTCTTACCAGCCAATGGAAGATTCCGCGCAGTTGATGGCCAAGTGAGTTCGGCGCGCTGTTGCCAGCGCTTGTCGGAATTTACGACTGAACACGAACCCACTTTTTTGACTCGTCAGGTCCGGTCTCGCTTACTACATGTCGCCCCCTCACACGCTCAAGGAAGTCGTCACAGATCCGATCCACACCTCGCTTTACATCATTTTCATGCTCACGGCATGTGCGATCTTCTCCAAGACCTGGATCGAGATCTCTGGCTCCGGCCCTCGCGACGTTGCGAAGCAACTCAAGGATCAGCAGATGGTCATCGCCGGCCATCGTGAAGCGTCCATGTACAAGGAGCTCAAGCGTGTCATCCCCACCGCCGCCATCTTTGGCGGTGCCGTCATCGGACTTCTATCCGTCGGCACGGATCTGGTCGGAGCTTTGGGAAGTGGTACAGGTATTCTCTTGGCGACGACCATCATTTACTCTTACTTCGAGTTGATGATGAAGGAGTCGGGTGGCCCGGAGATGCAAGCCATGGTGAGTCGCCCAAAGGACGGCTATGGTCCCCGACTGATCGGAATCGTGGCGGCCGATGCTGATGAGAGTACTACGCTGCAAACCGTTCTTCACAGGCTGAATTGATGGGCTGATCGATGCGAGCGATTCAACAAATCCCGGCTTGAGCAATGGACGCATCGAGAGATCCGGCTATGAGCGATGGATGCACCGAGAGAGGTCCTCTGTTCCCCGGTGGAAGGCTCCGAATATAATAAGGTCGATGAAGGACAGAGAAAAAGATGACAAAAGCATGTGCGGATGCGGCTAGCCTTCGTCCTCATGCAATGAACTCGAACAACAACAAAGAGATGCCGGCTTTGCGTAGTGAGCTGATCTGGAGTGAAGCGAGGCATGGTCCTAGAATGAAGCGACTCCCACTGCCATCGACTTGTCAAAGCAACACACAGGAATAGCGAGTTAAATTTCGAGAGAGTCAACTATCGATACTAAAGCCTTTGAATCTGCAAAATGCCGGGGTTTTCTACTTCTTTGTGACGAACTTCGATATAGTAGGAAGGGGTAAAAACAAGCTTGCGAAGCGACGAAGGACAATCTCGCTGGGAGTGGGAAAAGAGGGCTGAGGCACTAAGCGGCCTCACTCGGACTCGAGCGAGCTTTTGAACGCTTCCTCCCGCGACCTGCTCGGTATGAACGTGACTTGCGGTGCTTTTCGGTCGAGGTGCGCGTGGGATCTGGTGCAAGATCACTGGCTTGCAAACCTGGGCCGCTCCCAAGGTTGGCGTTGGCGCCGGCGTTAATCGTACCATCAGTCCCGTGATGCGTTGAGCTTAGCATCGAATCGTCCAGCTCGGGGCGAGTTGATCCTGGCACAATGGAACGCACACGTAATTTGTTGCCCTATGTCAAAGAATTCGAATCTAAATCAGTTCTCGTTCATTCCTTGCTTCTCTGGGTTTGCAGTCTTGAACTCGACTCTCACCTTTGCGATTGAATGAGAGCGGGGTCCACCGATTTGGGGTATCGCCGGTGCGGCCGAATTTCGTCGTTCAGGGAGTGCTGCGGAGCGCGTACTTGCGACTTGGAGGGGCACGGACGGTCGACGAGACATGATCAATTCTTTGTTGGTGGCTAGTTCCGGGATGCGAATGCTGTCGGTAGGAAGACGATATCCAGTGGTGTCATAGAACTCGGACTCGGCGCTTCCGCGTCGGTACTCGACGGCGGCGACAGGACGCGAATGAGCGTACGGCGACAGTGTATCATGAGGAATAAAGTCGCGGCCCGGTGTGTGAGGATTGATAGAGTGTATAACAGCGTCGTACGTTGAGTGCCCACGATGATAGTACATTGGATCTCGTTCAGGCGGGGAATCCGAGACGTAGGAGGCGGCAATGATTGCTGGGTCTTGGAACAGTCGCAAGTGCAACGTGTCCGCCGGGCCTCGTGGGGGAAGTGTCACCATACCACCCTGAGCGCTGAAGTAAATCGAGTTGAAATGAGGAGTCGTCGAAGACGGAGGGGCCAGATGAGGTGGGAGATGCGCAGTCGAGCTCGGAACGCCACGCGGTGCTTGGTTCGACGACCAGGACATGCCGCTTGGGAGCGAGTTAAAGGTGGCCCAAGGTGCCCCTACAGGTTGGTAGCCAAGCTGTTGCAGGTAGAAATGAGGGTACATAATTCCCATGCTTTCGTATGGGGTGGCATATAGATCCGGAAGCGCCGGCTCCCCATCGAGTCGCTGATGGGTTTCTTGACGTTGTGCGCCGTAGACATCGTCAAGAGTGGATTCCGTTCGGCAAACATCTCGACGAGGCTCGACTGAAGGATAGTTCGGAGTAGATGACGCGAAGTACTCCGTTTTTCTGGGTTCGATGATTGCTTCGAGTCGGTCCAGCGCGCTGCTAGCGCTTCTCATATCCCCTGGAGTACGCCATAGCTCATATTCGGTGGAGTCTCGCTTCAGCGCTGGCCCTGGGCTGATACCGACGGAGCCACTCGGGGCGCCTTCTGTCCCATCTTTCTCGTAGTGCTGTGAGACAATTTTGGATATGTGCGGTAGCTCGCTTTGGCCGCTTGGCTGAGTGTAGCCCAAGCCAACTTCAGCCGGCGCAGAGACCACGCGCGAGCCAACTCTGGAGTGTGCAGAGTGGGACCCTTGCAAGTAGCGCGCGTTTCCAGGAAGCGGTACAGGGGCGTGACGACCGACGTTGAGGTTTTGGAACGCACTGCGACGGCTCGCACTGGTGTCTTGATCGAATGCGAACTGCGGTGTGCACGGCGTATGTCAGGTGTCAGTGATATGTCGGCCATATCAATCATTAACTGCGCACCCACCGTCCAAGGATCCTCTTCTTTGTCCATGGAGAACAAGTATGCATCAATGCCTCTGCGATGGATACGGTGTATAATCATTTTCGTGAGCAAGGTTCCACGTGGCGTCCGAGACCCTCAGTGAATACGAGCGCACGAAGGACAACGAGCATAAGGAAGCGACAGGGGCCCGTGCAGTGAGGGGATTATCGAGAAGCCTCGCTGCGCCAGTCCATAGCGCGCAGCCTTGGTCAGATCACCGAATTCGTTCTTGCCCTTCTCAATGATGAGCTCGATGCTAGCGTTGGTGGTCGGGTCATCACGAGCCACACGTGAGTCTCGCGGCGTCGAGGGTTCGAACATGGATGCCTGAGGGTCGAGCGTCGCTCCCGCCACGGCCTCGCTGATGCGGTCATCCGGAATGGCTTCGAGAGTGGGTAAAATACTCGGCCTCCTATGACCAAGTGAAACGCCATCGTGGGAGGCACGGCGCGAAGCTGCTGCAGCTGAGCCCTTGGCAGACTGTATTTCAGCTTCGCTCGGTGCCGCGACTGAGGTAGCTCCGACGAGTCGCATGTCGGCCACCGAAGATGCGCGAGGTCTTTGCTCCAGTTTCGAAGGTGGAGAGTTCTTGGAATGTACGTCCGACGCGTTCGTCGAGGTCGGAGAGACTCGCTCGGCATTAGCGTCGGCGCTGCTTTCATAGCTGGTGGAGCCCCTCAAGAACCAACGAGGGGCTTCGGAATCTAAGATGACTTCGAACGAAGTATCACATGAAGATATACCTTGGCTCGGTGGGTTGGGGTGACGAACACTGTCCATGCTCGAATCGCCGGACCAATCTTCGAGGTTGAGGCGAGGTCTGTGGCCACGTTGCGAAAAAGGGGACGATGGCGGCGATGACCTGCTCGAGTGCTCGAAAGAAGGTTCACTGTGACTGAAAGACTGTTCAGGGCTGGGATGGACCATGATCGATGCAGAGGGGGAAGAAGGCGAGAGTGGCGGCGACTCCATGGCGGTCTGAAAACGTGGGGGTTGACCCCATCGACGCTCGGGATGTGCGAACCCGTCAACTCGACTCCGCCTGTTATCGCGACGGCAAGCAGCAGGCGTAGCGCAACGGGTTCGAGTGAAGAGAAGGGGATGGTAAGCCTTACATACTCTGAGGTATATTTCTGGCTGTGAAATTTGGCGCCAACCATTAACAGAAGGCTCACCTATCGACGAAGAAGCGCAACCTCGTGCAGGCCCCCCGGGTCGTTGGTGTCGAAGCCTCGAAGCCGTTGGTCGCCAACTTTTGCAAGTCGCGACGCGTCACACGATTTCGGGTGTCTTCACTAGATCAGGTGTCGTCACGAGAACTGACGTTTCAGCGAGCTTCGAGATGATGGATGGGCGAAAAGAGAAAAGATGCGATGGGGGACGCGATGGGAGGTGGGAAGAGCGCGGGGACTCGGAGGTGAAGCTTGAAGGTCGAAGTGAGCTGCGAGGTCACCGCGGCGATCGATCGAGGTGCTCCTCGGAGTGCTCCCTCGGACTTTTCGAACAGGAGCGTCGAGGCCCGTGCACCCCACTTGGGCCGCGCGATTTGTCTCAACATGGTACAAGGCAATGCCAGTCAAATTTGGCTAATACCATCTATTGTTAAGCAACATTATACAAGCGACAACAAAAGCTTACATAAAGAACAAGCAAGATTGCAGGCAGACCACGGACGATCCACGCCATCATTTGCATTCGCTCACGACAACATTTCAACGAGGCGTTGGCATTGACTTCCCCACCAACCGAGACGATGGTCCGTCTCTCGTTCCGACCCCAATTTCGAGTTCTGCCTAGCGAGAGGTCGTTGTCGAAGGGTTGGCGCTTGCCGTTGGTGTACTATCTCGCGCTCTGTGAACCAGCTACCGTGAAGGCCGTAAGGCACTTAAGAGTGTTGAAATCCCCCGCAAATTTGTCAGCAATGTGTCCGACTTTGTACTCGACATCGAGACTGCTTACTCACCTCTTTGTGATAGCTGCACCTTGGCTATGACATCAACCATCGTCCACGCGTCAATGATCCACAACTCGGATTTGGCATGTGCCATCGGTTCGCCCGTGAGTGGATCGAGCTGAGATTCGTCAAAGATGTAGAAGAGCAAGAACCCATCGTCTTCGCCGCGAGGCGAAGCCCGCGAGACGAAAGAGCTCTCTTGCGCAAAGTGACCCGGTGGCATCGCAAACACCTTAATGTGGGAAGAGACCCCGCGCCTTTGATCCTCGAGGATTTGAGTCATCGTGCGCTCGTCAACCGCTTGTTCGTCGTGCAACCTTCGGTCGGTACCTTCGGAAACGAGAGCCTGGACGTCCATCTTGACGATGCAGTCGATTTTTGCTGCACCTCCCAGGGCAGCACTGAACGAACCTAACCGCATTGAGCACCCGTACACGTAGCGCGAAGAGCTCATGGAATGCTCGAGAGGCACCGTGGCAAACTCGAATGGCAAGACCGACAACGCAAAGGCGTGCGACGGCGCAAGGTCTTGAGACGAGACCACATCTGAGAGCGCGAACGAGTAATAATACAACCGACATGTCTCCTCCAAGCCCGGCTGAAGTTGTGAAGACGGAGTCGGAATGTTGCCTGCAGCATAGACAAGTCGCGACGAGTTGAGGCGACAGCAGACGAGATTCAGCGACTCCTGCCAAGTCACCGGATCGACCTGGTTGTAGGCGAAGGCGGTGTGGAAGATGATACAGCTCGGTGCCGAATACCACCGAACATTTTCTGGGCTGTGACGCGGGAGCACTCCAAACCGTGCAGGAATCGTCGGCGAATATGCAACGATCGGCACGCCGCGGAGCAGGTTCAACGGATCCAGCGACAGGGGGATGTCAAGCAGAATCGTGTGGGTATGAGACGCCGCACAGTCATGCATCATCCGAGGCCCAGCTAAAAGAGTCGTGAAGAAGTAAACATCCGCATTAGAAGGTACTTTCTAATATTTGATGGCACTTCTCCCAACCTACAAATCGGCACAGGAGCGCCCAGTATCCGCGGGGTTCGGGCTTTGCCGTTCTGGGTTGACGGGATGACCGAGTAAGACAGGTAAGGCGGCAGCATGGTCGAGTGGAACAGGATCAGCTCGCCGGTAACGGGATCACGTTTGGGCTATATGGTGGCATTGCACGGTGATCGAGTCAGTTCGAGTAGATGAATTTGGTCGAAAAGCTGAGACTCACATGCGCGGTCGTCCATTCCTTCATCCACCCGAGAGCGCCATGCTTCTCTCTCATCCCGATTTCGCCATCGTCGCCGTCGAGGTCCCACCACCCAACTGTTTCCAGCGCTGGGAGACGAACCCAGGCCAGAGGACCGCTCTCACACCCAGCCAGAGCACGACCGTCGTGGTAGAGTATGGACGTATTTGCGACCGACACGTGGCTGATGGCCTGGGCAGAGGCCGCCGCAAATGAAAGTGCGGCCAAGATCACCGCACGTGATACGGATGCAATCACTGCAGGTAGTTGCCTCAAGGGGCCCAAGAGTGTCGTGATTGAAGGAAGGATTGGTGTCGTCGCATCGGCAGGTGTTGCGAGTAGAACGTCAGTGAGTACGTAGCGATTGACGAACTCGGGCGCAGCGACAGCCGAACCACTGGGGTCGTTCGCAGCGTCGACCGGGCGCCGCGGGAAGTACACGCCTTGCAGCATCCCATCGCCGTCGAACTGAACATTCATGTATCCACCAACATGTATAGTTGAAAGGTCAGCCTTCGTCCTCTGTGATCAATTGCCACCACCGCGAAACTCATGACCGACCCAGTGGTAGGCTCGCTCGAAGTCCTCGGTCTTGACGCTCGACCCGCTGGCGATAGATGGGTTACTTCCATTTCTGATGTACATCCTGTATTTGCAGCGATCCACAGAGTCTTGCAATTCACATCAGCACAAATGACCCCACGTCAGATCGGGTCAGCGGGGACGTACCCTCCAGCGAGCTCGTCGGGGATGTGTCCTTGCCATTCGCATGTCGTCAGACCTCGCTCGCAGTGCATCGGGCGGTAGTTGCCCGAGGCGTAGGGGTGCTTCGCCATGTCGCTCAGGCGCACACGAGCTGCGCTATCGACGAGAGACCTACAAGAAGAGTCGCGCAGTTTCCTGAGCCACAATGAAGCGAATCGAGGCAGGATGCACCGAAGGTTTAGGCACGGGAGCGGTCTCGGTCGATTGTGAAACGAGGGCTGGGGGCGGGCGATAATTCTCCCCGAGGCGAAAGCGCGGCGCTAATAATAGCGGGAGCAGTGGCGGACGTCAATGACCAACCTCGATCTTATTTGACCGAGGTTGTGCGTCTGCTTCGGAAGAAGTAGCCTCCTACAGAGCAGATGCAACTAGACCACACATCGATGCTTACGCGCCAGCCGCGGCGACGACGTCATCGAGGTCGTCGTCTGCACGTGATCAAGTCGTCACCGAGATTGGGCTTGGAGCTCGGAGTGTAGCGCGGATGCCGAGATCGAGATCTGGGGGCGGATCGAGCCGAGATTTCCGAAAGCATCGCGGGCAACTTGCCCGGCCTGGTACCTACGAACGGGACTCAACTTCGGTATATCAGCAGTGTTCCAGCTGAGTACGTACGTAGCAAAACAAGATGCTGGAAGAGCACCTCCCAGTGGAATGATATGTACTCGGCCTACTTGGAGGAGGTACACCACTTGCGTTCGCAACCTGCTGAATTCCCTCCTCTTATCGACTCTTTTATTAGGGCGCACTGAGGCTTTCGAATTGCTCCCCGTACGAAGGCCTCGCGAGTCGTAGCTCGTAGAGTCTCGCATAAGTTCGAATGGGCGCAGACTATGCGAAAGTGTCAGTCATTCAGGGCCCTGCGCACTAGCTGTTCATGGGGACTGACTCGGGCGAAGCTCCTCGCCGAACGAACATAGTCATCTGTGGTGGACGATTCCGCCGGCGCTGCTGCTCTGGAGGGGTCTTCGGCGTTTACGGACGAGACGCGAAGTGAACAAGACGACCGCGTTGATTCTTGTGAGGGGACCACTATAGATTCTCATGCAGGAGATGGAGCTGACTCTTGTCGTCGACTCGAGCAGATTGCCATAACTGTAAGAGGTGCTCAGCCTGGCTGTTTCGAGATGCTCACTGGCTAGTTCCCACCTATACAGGCGACCATTCCTTGGGATTCGTATCTCATCCGTAACAGGGTAAGCGTATCCATCTCCCGTGGACACTCGGCTATGAAGGAGTCGCACTGAGACGGCTTTGGTTTCGAGTCGTCACAGATCTGGTCGTACCCGCCCTCGTCATGCCTTGGACCCACCCTCGCGTCCATACCGATCGAGGAGGTTTTCTTCTTCTTCATTCAAACCTACATCACTTCTTGCATCTACGCTTTGTGCTCTAAACCCGTTCTACACGTTCTCCTCCTGCCGAGATCCACTAAGGCGGCCGATCGGGTTACCCGAATCGCATCAATCGGAATGATGGCCTTTCTTGGGGTGACGGCCGTCGCTGTCGATCAACTCCGTCGGGGAGGAGAGTGGACCTATATGGCCCTCATCGTGGCATGGGTATCCCCCTTCCTTGCATTGTTATGGTGCGCACATGACTACCACAATCTGATTGAACTGGGAGGGATAACAACTTTGCTCATTTTTGTTTTTCGGCCTTTTTCCGCATGTGTAGGGGCGTCGCATCTTCCCACATCATCGCTCTACCGCTCTATGCTACCTTGATACCAATTTTACTCCCGACAGTCTATCTGTGGGTCTGCGACGCACTTGCTCTTCAGAGAGGGACCTGGGTAATTGAGCGAGGCACAAAGCTCGGTGTCGCCGTCTATGGCCTGGAGGTTGAGTGAGTTATGCCTGACAAACGCGCATAGCTTCTTATGATGCTAACCGCGTGGCTTTCTGAACTATACAGGGAAGCCGTCTTCTTCTTGCTTACCAACGTTATGGTCGTTTTTGGACTCGTAGCTTGGTGAGCAACAGCCAACTCAGCCGATCGAAAGTTAGTTACAAAGCTGACGATTGACGGACGTTCGAAGTGATTATTGCCTCGCCATCTACGACGCGCCTTCAAATCATGATTTTGGAAGGACATGGAAGCAACGACCTGTACTTGGACTGTTGCGAACAGTGGTGACACGTCCCCAAAGCCTGCCTCACGATCGGCTCGACGACCTCAGCGCTGCGGTGGGTCTACTTCGAGAGAAATCGAAGAGCTTCTACACTGCCAACTTTGTGTTCGAAGGACGACTTCAACTCAATCTAGTGTCACTGTAAGTATTTGCTTCCGATATTTCGTCAGTGGCCTCCCGGGCTCGCCTGATTTGGTGTGATTGACACTTGTAGATACGCGTGGTGTCGCGTTGCCGATGATCTCGTGGACGACGCTAGCTCCAACGAGGTTGCAACGAGAAACATCTTCTTGATCTCGGCCTACCTCGATACCAAGTACCCAAGCTCTACTCCCCAAACCTACGTCGATCGTGGCAACTATATTGACTTGTCACCGGAAAGGCCAGAAGCGAAAAATCTGTTTGGAGTTCTGGGTTCAGCGCAACGGGCGACGTTCAGGCTGCTGCTCGATCTCCCTATTACTCGGGGCCCCCTTAACGAGCTTCTTCACGGATTCAAAACCGATTCCACATTTTCAAGAGACAACTCCGCGCCACTAATCGCGGATGAAGACGCTCTACTTCGATACGCTTCCGACGTCGCCTCATCGGTCGCCGACTTGTGCATGCAACTCATTTGGGACGAGTTTGGCCAATCGGGCACGAGCAGCGACCGGCAGCGCATACTGATTGCTGCCCGAAAAATGGGCCAAGCTCTACAGCTCGTCAACATTGCCCGAGATGTTCCTGCAGATGCCAAGATCGGTCGGGTGTACCTGCCTCGACTGCCACTCGCATCTCTCGAACGCAAAGGTGGCATGGAAGATGCAACTGACGCACGTCTGCGTTTACTCGCACTTGCCAAGGACATGGCCGAAGAAACGCGCAAGACGATTGACCTGATTCCATTCGAGGCCAGGGGCGGGATCCGAGCTGCGTGTGCCGTTTACATGCGCGTTGGCCAAGCCGTAGAGGAGTCAGTGAGAAGAGGTGACGTGCACGGTCGAGCAAGAGTATCGGTATACGACCGCGTTAACACTGCTTGGAAATCCTTGAACGCTTGGAATTGAAGGTGTGTCACTAGTCGCATATTTGCAACTGCGATAAGGCGATATAATGTGAGAACAGTAGAGAGAACTAGTTAGAGAAGATGGGAGAGCGCAGAAAATCCATAGCCCTCGGGAGACTCTTCATCTCGCCCTGCCAACCTGAAGAAGCTCAGAAATCGGAGTCCGGTAACACTTTCCGCGGAATCCGGCAAAAAATTATAAAAACTTTAGGATCTACCGGGGAGCTCTTGGATTGGTGTTAGATGGCCCTCGATAATCTTAGGCCTACTACGCGAGTGAGGGACCGCTAAGAGGCTAAAGCGCGGCAAGCCGACCCGATTCTCCTTACCCCTATTCGTCGGGGGTCTACGCCGCGGCTGCACAGAACTTGTGATGAACAACTTGACACACGAAATTATGATTACCTCAGCGAGTTCGGTCAAGATGTGCAGGCACTAGCCAGATCCTGAAGTGATCCATCGGTTCTTGTTGCTTCGACGGCAATCGGTCGCCATGTAAATGTGACGTCAATTTTTATGCCTGGGCCGGCCGCACGCAGCCGCACGGGGGCAGCCTTTCGTCACCGGTCTGAGGCTCGCTGAGCGCGCGAGCGGACGCCCCTCGACGATCGGAACGATCCGATCTGGTCGACGGAGCTCCGAGACTTTCAAGGTCGACTGGGCGTGCACTCAGCCTGCGCCCTGCACAATCTGGAGATCGAGGCTGGACGCTATAGCGCTAAATTTAGCACTTCTTATCCGTCACCGGATTCGTCAACGGTAACGCTTGCCCGAGGCGAGCACTTCGGCCTCGCGAGAGAATTTGGCCCTCGATCACGACGTCATCTCCGTCCCGAGCCGAGCTTGTCACCGAAGCGTTGCCCTCCTCTCCCCGATCAGCAGAGATCGGCGGGCTCCTCCACTGGTCTTTATCAAGCTCTCTCTTCTTCTTTCCTTCTCTTCCAAAGCATCAAAATATTGACGCCCTTCGATCCTCAGCCAAGCACCTTTCAAGCCCCACAGCAGGTCACTCGGCACCTTCGCCCTTGGAAGCCCTCAAACCTTTGTCAAGATGGGAAACAATGCTCTTGCCCTCAACCCTTTGAGCAGCAACATCGATATCACGACCCATGGTCAGTAGCTTTCCCTCAGACTCCAGAGCAAGAGGTTGCTGTTGAGACAGTCGCTAGCAGTCGCTAGCAGTCGCAGCGGTAGGGACAGCAGTAGCTCACGAAAATGCTCCCTCAGCGTCGGACTTCCTTTGGGCCATTTTCTCCATCATGGCCGCGAGTGGTATTGGACTCTTGGTCCTCGGCTCCACGCGTCCTCTCGGTCAACGTGCCTTCCACCACTTGGGTAAGTTGAGCGTGCGGTTCAAATTAAGCTCGATAGTAGTCCAGTCCGGTTGTTTTCGTCGCTCGGTCAGGAGCAATTCTGACAGGAGCAATTCTGAACTGATTCGCTGCGGGTCATCGTCCGCTCCATCTCACAGCTGCCGCGATCTGCTTCACGGCATCGATCGCCTACTTCTGCATGGCATCTGACCTCGGATCGACCCCCATTGCCGTCGAGTTCATCCGAAGTGGGTCGCTTGGAGCCAATTGGGTCGCCGTCGGCGTCGATCGCCCCACTCGCTCGATTTGGTACGCTCGCTACATCGACTGGGTTTTTACGACTCCACTCCTCCTCCTCGAGCTACTCCTCGCTACCGGCCTTCCCCTCACCGAAATCTTCACCACCATATTTTTGGACGAGGTCATGATCGTCACCGGTCTCCTCGGCGCTTTGGTGTCAAGCAAGTACAAGTGGGGTCTTTTCGTAAGTTACGGGATGGACGGCTGAGCATAAGCTGAGTGAATACTGGCGCATACTAACCGACTTTATCCCACTCCTTGCCCTCCCATCACGCTCTACGACCAAACAGACTGTGAGTTGTCCCGAGGAACCGATCTGAGAGTCTCTTGAGACGACCGCGGCGCTGATCAAAACTCCCGTCTCTCCTGACTGACACAGTTCGGTTGCGTTGCTGAGCTTTACATCTGGTGGATGCTTTTGCTCCCCGCTCGCAAGTCGGCCAACAACCTTGGCGGTGGCTTCCCCAGAATGTGAGCTTCACTGTTCGTCCCGATTGCTTTGAGCGCTTCCTCTTAAGGTCTGACCTGTGCCGCTTTGTCTTCCGTAGGTACGCAATGTCCGCTTCAATTTTGTCGGCACTCTGGCTTTTGTACCCTGTTGCATGGGGTCTTGCCGATGGTGGCAACGTCATCACCCCTACTTCGGAGATGGTCTTCTATGGCGTCCTCGATGTGTTGGCCAAGGTGAGTTTGCGCCGCCAGTAGTGGAGCAATGTCACACTGCAGCGTCATGGCCGCTGAAACGCTCATCCCTCACATCGCAACAGCCCGGATTTTGCTTCTACCACTGCATCGCCATGTCCAAGTGCGACTACAACCGTCTTGGTTTCGTCTCTGGCAAATGTGAGTTGGGCTCGGATCACCGCGAGCCAAGACCTACCCCTGAGTAAACGATACGTGTCTACCACAAATCGACCATTCTCTAGACTCGCAAGCTGCGACCGCCGAGGAACGCTACTACAACACGCAGCACTTGAACCACGACGAGCACGCCAACGAGCCTCGCAACTCCACCGCTACCCGAGTCGAGTCGTCCCCGCACGCCGCCGCTCACCCTGGGTTCAAGCCCACTCAGGCCGCCGTTTAAAGTCGTTGTCTTCCAACAACCGTGTCTCTCTGACGTGTGCTCATCTTATGGACCGTAATTAGTCTTGATTATTTGCACATAGCCTAAAGCCTAATATTTACCTAATATCTGCAACTATGTTACATATACGAAAATCAATCATGCTGCGCAACACTCCGCGGTCACTGCAGCTGCTCCGATCGCGACTGGCCTTGGTGAACGGGAGTTTAGCGGCGACGCGCGGCACAATCGGAAGCGACTCGCCGAGACCAGCTCGGTGTTGATGCGGTGAGCGATCGAGCGCTGCGATGCAGCTTTCCCGCTCGGGTCCTCAGGCTCGGCCTCTATCTTTCTCCCGTCTACTGCCCAAAGGCTCCCCACCCACCGAGTGATTTGACGAGCCACGATGGTTGCCGCAGCAGAGAGTTCCGCACGCCAACGGACGGCCCTCGTGATCGGCGCCGGCATCGGAGGTGTAGCGACCGCAGCTCGTCTTGCTTCGGCTGGCTACGCTGTGACCTGCCTCGAGCAGAACTCGTTCACGGGGGGACGATGCTCGCTCATGTACACCGACGATGGTCATCGGTTCGACCAGGGCCCATCACTGTTGCTGCTCCCTAAGATGTTTGAGGAGACGTTCGTCGACCTCGGCACGACGATGGAGCGAGAAGGGATCGAGCTCGTCAAGTGCAACCCCAACTACAAGGTCCACTTTGGCGACGGCGAGAGCTTCACGCTCAGCTCCGACTTGGTGCAGATGAAGACAGAGATCGAACGATTCGAAGGTGAAACGGGGTTCCAAGGGTGAGTATCTATCGGCCTAGCCGGACTTGACGTTCAAGCATCGTCCGGTGAGCTTGCTCCCATCCGTGCAGAGACGAGATGCTCGTGAAAGACACCACGCGTAAGTGAAATCACTCGGCTGACTACAATGGTATTACTTTCCGCGGAGATTACAGGTTTCTCCAATTCATGTTGGAGGGCCACCGACACTACGAACTGTCGGTTGAGCACGTACTGCATAAGGTGGGCGCTGCGACAACATCCATTTCGATCGTCGGATCTCCCCCACATGGGAGGGCCGCTCAGCTCCGGTTGCCGATGCTGAGATCTCGTGCCCGTACGATCCCTGCAGAACTTTACGTCACTCTTATCGATGGTGCGTCCTTCGTTCCTCAAGAACCTTCTCATTCTCCATCCCTTCGAGTCGATAGTGAGTTGTTGAGGGAAGGATTGATGTGACGATGCGGTCACCGCGAGTGGTGCTGACCATGCTGGGCAATAACTGGGGGCTCCTCGTCTAGTACTCCAGAGCTACCCGCTACTTCAAGACGGATCGCTTGCGACGTGTATTCACGTTCGCCTCCATGTACATGGTGAGTCGCTCGCGTGGTTCTAAGAATGCAAACTCTGGCACCAAGCTGAAGCCCTTTTATGATGGCTTGACCAGGGCATGTCACCTTACGATTCGCTCGGCACGTACTCGCTGTTACAATACACGGAGATGACGGAGGGCATTTGGTATCCGATAGGAGGCTTCCACAAAGTGATCGAAGCAGTCCAAAAGATTGCTGAGCGGAAAGGTGCAGTCTTCCGATTGTCGACTCGCGTCTCTAGAGTGTTGCTCGATCCGCACAATGCCAAAAAGGCAATCGGGGTCGTGCTGGAGTCCGGCGAGGAGCTCACGGCGGACGTGGTCGTCATCAACTCCGATCTCATCTGGGCGCTCAACAACCTCTTTGAGCCAACCTCGTACGCCAAACGACTGGCTAAAAAGCCAGTGAGCTGCTCGTCTATCTCATTCTACTGGTCGATGGACCGAAAGGTACCGGAGCTGGGCAGCCACAACATCTTCCTCGCCGACGAATACAAGGAGTCTTTCGACTCCATCTTCCGCGACCACCGAATTCCTCATGACCCTTCTTTTTATGTCAACGTCCCGAGTCGAAGCGATCCCTCTGCTGCACCTTCGGACCGCGACTCGGTCATCATTCTCGTCCCGGTCGGCCACATCAGCGACTCCTTGCCTGCTGCTGCGGACTGGGACAAGATCGTCGAGTCGGCACGCACTTTGATCATTTCCACGATTGCCAAACGCATCAACGTCCCCGATTTTGGTTCCTACATCAAGTCAGAGATCGTCAACACCCCCGTCACGTGGCGCGACAAATTCAATCTGCACCGCGGCTCGATCCTCGGTCTGTCGCACAGCTTCTTCAACGTACTTTGCTTCCGTCCTGCGACGCGCCATCCCTCTGTCGACCGAGCATACTTCGTTGGAGCCTCGGCGCATCCAGGCACGGGTGTTCCGATCTGTTTGGCTGGTGCAAGGATCACGACCGAGCAGATCCTCAAAGACGACCGTGTGGAGGTGCCCTGGAGCAAACAGCCGTACGCGATCGCGCAACCGGCATGGGCCAAGCATGGGGTCGTCAAAATTTTAGACAAGCGCAGCCGAGTCAACATCGAGAACCTGTTTTACTGGTTCGTCGGTATCTCGATGGTTATGATTGCTCAGTTCGTATGGATTCCGTCGACGACGAGCCTGAGCCTGAGAGGGAGCGCATAGTCGACTTCTCGATTAGGAGATCACATCCCAAGCCCCAATCCTGCTTTCTTCGACCGCATTATTAGAAGCATACAGACCTTTGTACACGTCATTTGAGAAAGACCGTGGGTTCTTATTATCGAGCCAGAATACATTTGAAAATATCATAAGCCAGGATGCAAGCGTCAATAGAGTACAAGTGATAACGACGATGCGGAAGAAGAGAAATGAATGCGAGGAGACGATAAAACAGCATGAGTGAACAAGTCAGGTCCAGAACCCTTTGTCTTTCCCTTTCTGAGTGCAAGAGTACCAATGCGTTTCTGGAAAGAATAGATTGACAACGAGGGTATCAGCCAGAGCGTTCTCCCGACGCCGCATGAAAGCCGTGGCGCAAAAGACGGACCAAATGTGTCGGCACTGGATCGGGACGCAAACCAAGTCATCGTCAGTCGGAAGTTCGCGTTCTTTCGTTCTGGGAGGACCGCCAACTCACGGATTGCAAGAGCATCGATCGCGCTCCGCCGGGTCGGCAGGGCAGTGTTGGAAGGGTTCGTGACGATACTACGCAGCGAATGGCTTCTTAGGAACCAGAACCGCTGACAAATTCCGATCGCCGTCTTGCACTCACGCCGATATCTTTGAACCAGTGCACTTCGGTTTGGTTCAGGAACAGCGCCGCGGCGATCGAATGCACAGGTGCGTCGCCCCATCTGTGCACGCAACATGATCGATTAGGTGAGACCCCACCAACCTACTGAATTCAGGCAACACTCACCGCTCGTAAAAGAACCCTCCAGAGCGATCCAGATGATCAAAGTAGGCTCGATAGGCCTCGCCTCGGAAGAAGTTCAGGTCGCCAATTTCTATGATCGATGTCAAGGGAAAAGGGGTCAGTCTCTCGGCTCGCCCGGAACTGTGGGCTGGCACGAAGTGAAAACGGACCGAAGTTGGACTGTAAAAGGGCACAAAGGGGTCTTAAGTGTCATTAGTATTGTATACAAGTGTCTCGCACGGCCACAGCGTACCCAGAAATGACACAGGTTGTACGTCTTGCCTAAATCGTCGGAGATCCAGTTGATGAGGTTGTTTGGAGCGATCAGGTGTTGGTTTTTGTGGATAAAATCTATGTTTGCCCATACACCACCCATAGGAAGAGTCAGCTAGCCCCAAACTCTTTGCAATGAACAGGATAGCGGCTTGCCTTGGGTTTCTGACCAAAGCGAAGGTATTGTCTCCGCATACTCGTAGATGGAGATCGCCCACCCGTACTTCTTGCCGCTGTCGCGCATGAAGACGAACGGATCGTACGCCAAATCGCAGCTGCGAAAGTGATACGTATCCCAAGCGTGAGACACATGTCCAAGGCGCGATATACGTGATCCGATTTGAAGACTTGACTGACAAGAACTTGACGCCCGGCTCGATCCTCCAATAATAATCGTACTGGTCCAACAGGGGATGCCGCCAGAAGAACCCACTTTGATACCTGCGACAGGACAATGACCGGGAGGTGAGGACGAGACAATTGGCGGGCAGTAAAATGAAAAGATGGCTTACCTGCACATCCGTCGATATGATTGACTGCCACCGTAGAGGATCTTCTTCTCAACCATCGCCTGACGCGCCTTGGCCGCTTTCGTCTGATCAATCCAACTCGGCTCATTCGCCCACTGATCGCTCGGAACCTGACCATAGCTACATGTCCCACTTGCGAGGAGCGAGGTGAATTTTTTGAATTCGTCTGTGAAGGGCTCATTATTGAGGAAAACGTAGGGATAGTGGAAGTTTTTGTTGAACCGATCTGCTCGAAGGGAGAGTGATGGTCGACTGTCAGCAAGCCTAGTGCCAGGAACGAAGGATGGTTTCATTGCTCTCAAAAAGGAAAGAGCGTCGAACCTACCTTCAGTCTGTCGGATGCTGCTTACAATCTTCCATAGATCCGAGTTGCGAGCGAGGATAACGAACGCCGCGCGAGCTTTGTTGGTCGCATTGATCGCATTGAGCTCGGGGTCAAGCGACTCAAACGGCGCGAGTCCGGTACCGTCGACACTTGCCAAGTCATCTAGATTTGTTGTCGAAGAGTCATGCCATGACGAAGGGGAGCCATCTGATCCTAGACCACTTTTGAATGCGATGGCTTCGAGGGAGGCGCTGGCGGCGTAGCTCGGGGACATGAACAGCGCGAGCCAGTGCAATCCGACCAGTGCGAGCAAGCCCACGAGGAGGTATCGGACGATGGGTATTCGTAGAGCTCTCGGAAGGTGGGATGAGGATAAAGATGATGTTGCGCCTCCATATTCGAGTCCTCGTTCGGAACTCGCGACTACGTAGAGGAACCCCATCGTCAGCTTGGGCAACAGCTCGGCGTGTGCGACGGCCGCCAACCAGCATGACTTACGACGTTGATAGTCGAACGCATCCAGTGGCGAACTGAAACGTCCTGGCGGGTACGCCATTGACTATGAACCGGGCTATCCTCTGATCTCCTGGACGATCCGGTGCTCGACTCGCAGCACCCCGGGCCGGCGCCGTCCCCGCTGCGGACTCCGAAGTGAGCTCGGTCCGGAAGGAGAGTGCGTTGAGCTTGTTCGACGGAGCTCTCCTACGCCCCTAGGGACTGGAATTCAATCAATCGAGAAGATGAATGGGTTGCCAGGCGCAGCAGTAGACGGGCACAAGCCAAACCTCGAACGCGCTCGTTTCTGGGAGGAGAGAAGCCGCGAGGGGACTCGAGGAAACTCGAAGTAGATGTTAAAAAATGACAGTGTCTTCAGGCAAGGCACCGAAGCTTTTTGATGGCCGCAAGGTCTCTCAACAATTGCGAATGATCTCAAAATGGAACAAAAGAGGAAGAAATTATGAAGAACCAATGAACATCTACGAGCGAGACTGATATCCAAGGATCTCTCTCATCTCGGTCTGCATCATCGCTATCATTGCTTTGGTCCTCACAATGCCGTCCGGACTCTGTGGAAAGTCAGGCAGTTTGAGTGTGAGCATGTTGACCAATCGGCATTCCCGCGGACTGAGCTTGTGCAGAGCTTCCAGAAGATATCTGCGTCGTGGACTACGATCAAGGACGCTGCCCCACAGACCCAGGCGTGCATTAAACCGCTGCTTCCAGCCCGGTAGCGCGCAGGTCGACGCTAAATAGAGCGGCTTCCATGCTTCCCAACTTGGCGGGCTCAAAAACTCGGCAAATGAGCCCACGACTTGCACGAACCAGTAGACCGCGGATTCGAGGTCGTCCTGAAGACTGCGAAACGCCAGAGTCCTTTCCCGACCCATGAGGAGCCAGAGGAGCACGTCCGAAGGTGCCGTGTCGAGGGTGACTCTGACGGACCCACAATCCTCGGCAACGTTGCGAACCCGTACACCCGGCGGCGCAACGATGCCCGAGTCCCAGTCGACCAG
The DNA here is from genome assembly GCA_003665825.1 of Microbotryum silenes-acaulis. Classification (NCBI taxonomy): domain Eukaryota; kingdom Fungi; phylum Basidiomycota; class Microbotryomycetes; order Microbotryales; family Microbotryaceae; genus Microbotryum; species Microbotryum silenes-acaulis. Next base: position 65,993 of record QPFY01000020.1, read on the forward strand.
AACAAGGTGTCCTCGGTGGTGGAGGATGTTGCCGAGCGACAAGTCGCGATGATGGATACCGAGATCGTAGAGAACTGGCAGCAACGTAAAGAGCCAGTCCAAGACATCGAAGGCGTCGCTCAGCGGGTGGCGACAATGTCGGTGTCCGTGGACCCGGGTAGGTAGAGGAGTGGGGTTGCGCAGAATGAGGAGGTCCAGCTTGCGTCGTCGCACTCGCTGATAAGCATCTTGCCCGTCTCGAAGCACTGGCAAGTCTTTGTCCTGTATTTGCGAGTAATGGAGGCCGAACGACTTCGACTTTTCGAGGAGAGCGATGTGGTTGAAGATCAGTGACGCCTCTTCCTGCGACGCGATGGATGCGCAACGCTCCTCAATCTTTTGCAGCACGTTCGCCTCGTGACCAACATAGTTGAGCGTATTGTATTGAATCTTGAGCACAAAGGACGGTGTGGAGTGTGACGGCGAAGATGCCGAGCCCGCCGGCGCGATCAAGCTTGGTCGGGTCAGCTGCAAAACGACCGTGCTGCGGCTGAAGATGGACCCGCCGTTTGTGAGTGTGGGGTGGACGAGCTCGATGGGTTCCTCGTCGATGAACTCGACGGTGCGGCCAACGAGAGGAGCTCCCTCTTCAAGCTCAGGCGGACGAAGGCACGAAGCCAAAAATGACGCTGGGGTGATGCCGATTTGGGAATGGCATGCGTAGCGGAAGAGCGGGTTGAACCCTGCCGAGTAGACATCCAGGCCAAACAGAATGGAAAGGACGACCGCCAACTCGCCAAAGCGCTCACCCCAGCAATCCGCGATGGTCGCGATCCGACACGCCTCATGGTCGAGCACGACAAGGTAAGCCTTGGTATCGGTGATGGCCAGGCCCGGCGCATACACGCGGGTTGGTTGAGTGAGTGCATGCTGCGCCAAGTCGAGAACGAGCTCGACGAGGGGAGACGAGACGCACGCGGTTCGCTTGGCATGGGCTGCGGAGGCACGCCGAAACGAATTGGGACAAGCATACCACGTGCGGCAGGCCTTTTCTTCTTCACGGCCATCTGCTCACAGCACGTCAGGAAATGGTGAGGTTGAGAGCGTTTGGAATTCTTGTGGCGTGCACCTTCTTGAGTCAATCGAGGGTGTTCTTGCGCTTGTGCAATCGTCAAACCCTTCTGTTGTCCGCCACCGAAAGTCGCCTGGTTCGAAATCGGATAGCGAGCGCAGCATTCAGCATCGTCGTATGCCACGCATAATCTGGATAGTCGTGGCTGAAAGATGCTTACATATTTCGCAAGTGGCCATACCCAATCTGCCTTTGTTTGGCTCGCAGGTCGTTGGCAGTCGCGTTTGGAATCGTCCCTCAGCCTGCTCAGGACTCGCTTGGGGCGCTTCTGAACTTCTTGCACGCGTGCCTTGAACCGGGCTTGCTCGGTGCCACCAACCGAGTACAACAGGTCGGAGGTGTTGCACATCACGATACGTGGGACGATCTCGTCTTCGAGGAAGCATTGGTTGTCTTCGCGGTCCAGCGCAGGCGAAATGAGAGCTTCGACCACACTTTCGCGCGCCGCATTGCTCGCGGTCGCAGGCATCATCTGCGGGTGATTAAGGTGATCACGCTCGTCACGGTCACCGTGGGAGGAGTGGGCGCCGCTTGCCGTCGTCGGACAGCGCGCCATGCTCGGCGACGACGGAGAGCGTGGGACCTCGTCGGCCTGAGCCTTGCCGCGATCTTGGCGCACGTTCGACTGCGATGGTGTGTGCGACGACGAACGCGACGACGAACGCGACGACGAACGCGACGACGAGCGCGACGACGACGAACAGAAGGACCCGGATGATAGCGAAAGTGCTGCTGGCGCAGGCGGGCGCGAGCGCGGGGACGATGACGATCGAGGCGAATGCGAGGGTGCGGGCGACGGCGGGACCCATGACGGTGGTGACTGTTGCAGGTAGAAGACGACTGAGAGGCTTTGGTCAGCGCGTGAGCAACACCCGACCGATTGAGACTTTATTTTCACTTGCATCTGGCTGTATAGGGGGCTCGTGATCGAATGCGCTGCGTGGAGCCTCAACGCTTGTTGGCCAACACGCTTGGAATGGGCGCTTGCTGGGTGGGGAGGCTAAGTCCCATGGAGGACTGGGACGAGGGCGACCCCTACCACCTTGCTTCGCTGGCATCGTCAATTCGAGCGCTGCAGCGATGCAGCGAGCTACTGAGGAAGTGAGGAAGCGATGAGCAAGTTCGCGTCAGTTACTCGTGTTTGGTGTGATGTTAGTGGAACAGAAACCGGGGCAGGAAGGGGAAGATCGCGAGGCCGTAATATTGAAGTAGTTGTTGAGCTATGTTGAGAGGAAACTAGGGCTCGGGGACGGTGTGCGCCGACCTCCCTGCGTGATTCAACGATGGTCGTGGCGAGCTCCGGCCGCACCTCCCGGACCGTGGGGGAAAAGAAAAGACCGGCGCCCGGCGCGCGGAGAACCTTAATTGAGGCAGGCGTTTTTTCGTGCTAGATGTAGATAGATGGAGATATGGATACAGTTTTGAGTCCTACACTATTGGCCTAGCCAGTGTGCTCGAATGCATCTCCTCCGACTTTCTCAGTGATTTTTTTAAAAAAAAAACCCAGTGGGAACCCGTTAAATTAACGGGAGGATGAAATTTAAAAAATAGCAGGATGATCGAACAGTCTACATGATTTCAGCGCAGAGGTTGAGAAAACACAATATGGAGTACAGCAAAGAAACAAAATTCATTTATCCCACATTCATCGCTGAAACAGCCTGCATGCCGCTTGTTGCCGGACTTGGCTTCAAACACTCATGCAATGAGATCCGGACGGTTGCATGCTTTGTCATTCGGCCCCAGTGCAGCCTTGTTTTCCGGTGATTCGGGGTCGTGCGACATCGTGATGAGCAGCGGAGGCTTTCCATGTTTGACAACGCACGCCATCGCATCCTGGTATCGCTGCGTGATGTCGCGCGGTCTATTCTTGAACGTCGAGCCCAAGGTTATCGAACGTCCAATTTGGTTCGGGGTCAAGCCGTTGATGCCTTGGGTCGTGGTGAGGCGTAGGTTCTCTTGATGCAACCGGATGTGTTGAGTCGATCGGTCTCGACTTGGGAGTATATCCGTAAATTCCAAAATCCAGGAAGGGACGTTGGGTGCAATGCAGGATTGAGAAGTACTCGTCGCGTTTGGCAAGTAGTGCGCAAAGAATTGTGAACGCGAGACTCGCCACCTCGACCCCTTTACTTGACCTTCGTCCTAGGTGTTCAAAAGTTCAATGTCAGTCTGTGCTTGCGCCTTAAACAGAATGAAACACCCGAGAAAGAGCCGAAGCGCGTACGTTCGCCATCACCATCCTCGCCGTCTTCATCCTCATCCTCGCGGTCTTCGTCCTCCTCTTCGCCTTCGTCATCAAGACCGAGACCGGCAAGTACCTCGCGCGATTGGACACCATTGTCGATCTGCTCTCGGTTTCTGGCGATTGGCAGCCCAGCTTGGCGAAACCCGCAAAGAGAAATGTTGGGGTGGAAGCCATCTTCCCCTGCAGGAAATAGTAGTGGCTACCGGAGAGGCAACGCAGACGGATGGAGCGAGCTGATGACTTGGTACTTGGGCCGACCATCGGGACATCGATCACCGTGCACCTGGAGAATAAGGTCTTGAGGTCCACGATCTCCCGTGTTGGTGTCGGAATCGCAGATAAGCATCGCCATTTCCGTGCTCGACGTAAGAAGGTTGTGGGTGCGTCGGTCTCGGCCAGGTGGTAGGCAGAGGCGCAGGGCCGACTCTTTGGCCGTGTCCCAACCTGCGCGGGCTTTGGCCGATGCGAACTCCCTCACAAAGTGATTCTTGGTACGCAACATGGATTCGAGCTTGGTCAAGGTAGATCTTTGTATGCGACTGTCTGCGCCGTCGGGTCCCAGTCGAGTGTCAGTGGCCTCGGCCGGGTCGATGAGCCATATTTGGGCAAAGGCTGGACGTTGATTGACGGCAGGAATCAGGGCGGCGAGTCGATGCTAAAAGCAACCAAAAACGCAAAACATGCGGGGAAAACATGCGGGGTCCTTGAGTGCCTGGTCGAGTCTGGTCAAAGTGGGCAGCGATCGAAGTGATTGACAGCGCGTTGTTGTACGACCGGGCATTCTCGCGGAACGCCGGAATGCCTTAGGTTCTGTGTAGGTGGGTCGCACAGTTCAGCATGTGGGTCTACTACAGACGAATGTCGTTGGACGGAGCAACTGACCGCTATCCGAGCCTTCAAGTAGCTGTTGAAAGTTGGGATTGGGCCGGAGAGAGGGAGGTAGCTGCACCTTGCCCTGCGAGCAGCACGTGCTGAAGTGTCCGGTCGACTTCGTCCTTTCGCAATCCCAGTGTCGAGCCTTGCAGTGGGTACAAACGGTCATCTGGGGCCGAGGTAGTCGCGGATGGGAACGTGGGGCTTGAGTGGTTTGAGCGTGATTCGAGGCCTGTGCACTTGCTCTGCGTAGGAAGAGGTGGTGGTGGGGCGAGCTCAGCGTCGGTTCGGCCATCGGGCCATCGCGCTGACCACGCTGTCCGTTCTACAAAGCTGTACGGCGGACGCTTCAATACCAAGATCGGTCGAGTGGTTGTCATCACGCGCGGGGAGCTGATTCTGTTGATCGGAGCGGGACGAAGAGGAGAGTCGAGCAGCGGGGCGCCCAGCGGGCCTAGCAGCGGGCGCTCAAGCAAGCTATGGGTGGGCCGCCCCCCTGGGGGTGGCGCGCATGCGCTTAGAGTGGAGTAGGCGAGAGAAATGCCTGTTCGCTTCTGCACCTTATTCGTTTCGCTCGAACGGCAGTGCTTATTGCCTCTACACTCGCGAAACCACCGATCAGAAGCGGATGCGCTACATTGACAGGATCGACGCCTTGCTGAAAGGTAGCCACGCCGATCAGAAGGAATGCTCGGAAGTCGAGTCGGTCACTGGGTCGTTGGGGTATGTCGCCTACATCCTCCCTGCATTACGGACCCATCTCAACTGTCTATACAGGCAGTGTATCGCATACGGGGACCGGAAAGCGGTTTCACGGGCGCGTCTGGACCGTCGCACGTACGATCAACTCGAATACTGGAGAAGGTTCCTCTCGTCGGAAGGCCCATTCTCCACGTCGTTCGAGGCCCTCCCGATCCCATCGAAGCTTGCGTTAGCGTTGGATGCCTGTATGCACGGACTAGGCATCGTCATCAACGGATACTCCGCGTACTTCGCTCTCCCCGAGGGGTGGACGGATCTGCCACCGCCTCGACACTCGGTCTCTATCACGAACGCGGAGGCGTGGGCGGTCGAGGCGCTGGCCGAGGCAGCGTTATGAATGTGACGATAAACATTTCGTTCTCCAATGTGACAACACCGGGGTTGTGCTTGGATGGAGGAAAGGGCATTCGATGAATCCCTTGTTGAACTTGTCGCTTTCAAACCTGCGCAGCCTTGAGGAAACTCGAGGTGTGAAGTGGTCGATTGAATACGTTAACACGAAGGTGAATCCCGCGGATGTCGTGTCCCGGCAAACAGACCGCCCGCGGCAGTACGAACCGTTCCCGTTGATGATCGCGCACCCACTGTCGAAGTTTCCGGCGGGGCGCGAGTTGCTGCGGGCGGCGGGAGAGCCCCTGTGGGCGATAGGCTGAGATATCTGACTCCCTTCGTGGAAGGTGGAGCTTCGTTCGTACAGAGTTGCGTATCCCTGTGTCTGCGAGGTCGTGTACCTTTTGTTTGTTGGTGAGGTCGAACCCTCTTGCGTCCTGTTTTGTCAATGTCACGCTGTCATGACTCAGAGCCGCGCTCTTGTGCCTCGGTTGCGACTTTGCGGTTGTCCGGTACTGTCCCGTCTCCGCCGCGAGAGCGTGATCGCGGGCGCGTGCTTGGCACGTTCGGCCTCCCCCCACCCGCGTCGCACGCCGTCTCGAAAATACAGATGTCTTTCGAGGATTCACGAGCCGCGTGGAGGCTTCGTCAACGAGCCGTTCCGTACCCGACGATGCCGACGATGGCTGTGAGGGAGCGCGCCTTCAAGTCAGGAAGAGCGCTTACTGGTCGGGCCGACGCGTCGAGTTCGGCGCTGCGCGATGGAGCACCGGCTGCGGCGCCACCTCCGACTGTGAAACTGGATCGTAGCCCAGGGGCTTGTTTAGGATTCACGTCGACGTCAAATCCAAGATTGCCAATGTTGCGCAGTTCCCATTCGGGGGACATCGTCGTTTACCTACCTGAGGCAGACGGGAACGAGATGGCCCCGATGGCTTCATCCACGAATTGCACGCCGGAGGAGCGGCTGTGCGCCGCGTTCGCCAAGACGTATCGAGGTATCAACCGAATCCTCGTTCTTACACCGACGACTCCGGTCCAACGTCCGCTCCATGCGTGTGCATTGGCTGCGACAGAGCACGCGGTGATGGTTGCGGCAGGGCAAACGGCGGAGTCGAACGAGATGTACGCGATGTGCATTCTACGATACCTCGAGTACTGTGACGACGAGTTGGTCGACCGGAGGGATCGATTCCCCGCACATCCTGACGTCGTCAGGCGATTTCTCACTCGAATCGCGTTGTCGGGAAATGGCGTCGGAGCCTATAGCGTCAGCCACTTTCGCCGATTCCGTACCGCCCTAGAATTTTGGCACACGACGCATGTGCTGCGTATGAACTACGATCCGAAGATGTGGACGATGCAACTGGCTGCGGCTGCGGCCACAGCTCCAGCCCCCAAACCAGAGCGATTCGCGGCGACTTTGGACGACCTCAGGTGCCTGGCCGCGGGGATCGATAAGTGCAGTCCGTTCGATACGGCCGTGTTTGCTGCAGCGTGTGCGGCGTTCTTCGCGATGGCGAGATTGGGCGAGTTTACGGCGGATTCGGCGGACGAAGAGTTCATAGCCGAACGGCATCTAGCGGTGGCCAATGCACGTCGGATCGATGCGACGAGCGAAGCTCCTCTCCGATACGAGTTGGACCTCCCGTTTGACAAGGTGCGTCGGCGCGTCGGCCGCATGCTGGTAGTCTCGGCGCGAGACGGCGAGCCCTTCTGCCCGGTCGGAGGCATCGATAAACATTTCCGCCTAAACGACCCTCCACCAGGGCGGTTGTTCTCATATCGGGCGCGCGAATGAGGTCATCGACAACTGACCTCCTCGGCGTTCTCGCGACGAATCAAACACATTCTCGAGGCGAGCGGGAGGGCGGTCTTGAACAACCACTCCTTTAGGTCCGGTGGGGCCACGTTTTACCTTCGAGAAGGTGTACACACGGATCACATCCGAAACCTTGGCCGTTGGTCATCGAATGCCTTCGACAGGTATTGGCGGCAGCACAAGGAGATTGCGATCCAAGTGCTGAGCAAGGCTGGCAAGCTTGCACTCGATTCGGGTAGAGCCTGGATGCGTTGTAACGTAGGCATCTTTCACTGCGTTTTGTTTGTTGTAAGTGTGGGGGGCGTGACCTATGGTACGCATCCGGCGCCAGGGCGCCTGTCCGAACCGGGGGTTCGGGAATTGGGGTGTACGCATCATCCCAGGGTCTCGTCCAGGAAGATTAATCATCTTCCTCATCCCAACACAACCAAACACACCGAAAGATACACAAGGAAGGTCGCAAGGTCGCAATTCCCTTCCCGCGCTCGAGAACCCCATTGGCATCCGATCGAGACATCGGAGGGGAAAAGCGCGAGCAGGCCCATGGTCTCCCATGGTACGGCGGTACGCTATCGTACGGCGCTACCCTCGCGCGAGAGACTCGGCGCGGTTGTCACGAAAATTCGATGAGAGTGGGAGGGAAAAGGCGAAAATTAGAGAGAGTAGCGTATTCACAGTTTCTGGAACCTCATGTTGTTGTTGAGCCCCGCGCCCGCGCGTCAACGACAGCGAGACCACGCCTGAGATCTGTAGAAGAAGTGTCATGCAAACCCACGCGCTTGCTATACATTAAATCGTACACAAACAGCTCAATAGTTCCCCACCATGTCAAAAATCGACAAAAATCGTAGTCGGGCTGTAGGTCGATTTTTATGATCCAGAAAATGCAGAAAGGGTCATACATGACTTCTGGTCGAGACGCCGATACCACAGGCAGGTGCGGCAGACCCAATAGTGTACTGGTACATTCACTATAGGCGGCCCTCCGGGCCGCAACACAGACAAAAATTGCGATTTTAGGTACATGGGTCGCGGATCGACCTTTTTTTTATTTACTAGTTAGAGTAAAGGCAATTTGCTCGATTCTGATTAGCTGACGAGAAGGGCGGGTGCGGGTATTAGCGCTCCAAGCTCCAAGGCCGCAAGCTCCAAGGCGGCTCCGGTCAGCTCACGTCAGCCAAGAGCAGCCACTGTCAGCCAATGTGCACTGTCAGCGAAGGTTGTTAGCGCTGCTCGTTTCGCCGAGACTGCCCGGCGACGACTCTCGCCCTCTACTCGCCCTCTCTCCCACATCGCCCTCGCCCAACCCCCGTCGCCCACTTCACTGGATCGCATCCTCTACCAACAATGAACACACTCAGAACAAGCCTGACTCGGTCACTGAATAGGTCGTACCCTGCCTCCCCCCTGGCGCCGTCATCGATCTGCATCGTCTCGAGTTCGAACGCGCTGCTCAGCTTGTCCTCCTCGTCGTCGTGGCACACGCCAAGCCGACACACTTCTCCCACCAGATCGGCCACAGGAACGACCTCATTGTGCTGGAACCGATCTGCCTCGTCCGCGTCGAGTGTGGCCTCGAGTCTGAGTGGCACCGCAGCCGTCCCGGGTGCGCCTCCGATCGTAGTGGCGCCGACCGCGGCATCGACCGCCAACAAGACCCAGCCTACGACCAAGCGACGCGCCGTTCCCAACGCACGAAAGGCTGCTATCACCCTTGTGCGTTCTCCCAGGCTGTTTTCAATTCGTCTAGTATCCCTCGGCTCACTGACCCCGTGTTGCACTCCACCATCGCCGATCCGTCCCGATCGTTCCCCCGTTCCCCCGTTCTCCCTTTTCCCCACTTACAGACCCCCGAAGCTGTCACCCGAATCCGATCCCTCCTCTCTTCTCCAACACCCAAACTCATCCGTATCGGCGTGCGCAACAAGGGTTGCGCGGGCATGTCCTACCACCTCGAATACGTCGACGAACCCGCGCGGTTCGACGAAGTGGTCGAACAGGATGGCGTCAAGGTCGTCGTCGATTCGAGGGCGTTGTTCAGTGTGATTGGGAGTGAGATGGATTGGCAAGAGGATGCATTGCAGGCCAAGTTTGTCTTCAAGAGTACGTTGCGGTCGGACACGCGGGGGCGGAGTGGAATTGGGAGCGGGGGGGGGATGCTTCCCCCTTGCAGCCCAGACTCGTTGATGTTTACTCGCACTGACGCTTGATATGATCTGTCGTCCTTCAATAGACCCCAATATCAAAGACGCTTGCGGCTGCGGAGAGTGAGTGGTCGGGCTCTGATGTTCCGTCTCGAACCCGACGCGCGGATAGCTGACCTGATCATCTCGCCTCGTCCTCACAGGTCGTTCATCGTATAGAGTAACACGTAGCAACCCCCTTGTGCATTCTCATGCTCTAACACCCTTCTACGTTTACCTTGTTCTCCCGATGGATGCGCTTCCGATCCTGTCTCGAGGTCGAGAACTCGCTTCGGTCTTTCGAAGTCTGTCTCACCCCCCTCTCCCCTCGCACACCAAAGACAACAAAGCTCCTTCAAATTCCAAAGTCTCCCTCTACTACCAATTACCAACTCATCAAACCCCTCAAATTCGCCAGTACCGTATCCGGGTCACTATGGATCATCTCGCACAACTCCATCTGACGACCCAAACTCAACGCTTCGAATTCGGCCAAGAGTTCGCCGTCGAGTATGCCTTTGGTCATGGCGCGCGAGACCGAGTCGTTCTTTACGATCCTGTTTGGATAGCAGATCAAAGTGAATTGGATGGGAGTAAGTAGAGAGTTTTTCGGTCAGGGAAATCAGATCGAGATGCACCTACCTGAATCCCCTCGGGTTCAACCCTCCAAAGTGCAACACACTCTTCATCATGATCATCTGCAAACTCTGCAACCTTTTGAACACGATATCCCTCACCGGAACCAACGTCATCAAGGAACCGTCGTTCGTCCCGTAGAGGATCCCATTTTGTTTGAGGTCTTCGGTTGGGGAAGGGCGACGAGCGAATAAGAGGGTTGCTTGGGCTTCGGAGGAGGTGGCGTATTCGGTACGGCAAAGGAGGCGTTGGCCTGCGTAGGAGGAGATGTCTGATGAATAGTAATGATGAGGTTAGGAGGATGCTTATAAGTAAGCAAGCAATCAGAGAAAGCACTCACTGAGAGGATCGTATTCAAACATCCTCAACACGCCGTCCAAATCACCCACGACGAAAGCGACCTTGCCATCATTGACCAAAAAGTTGGAGTTCGACACGCCGACAGGTCGATAGTCCCTACCCAAGAGAACCAACTTGTAAGGATCCTCCTGAAACGCGACCAAAGTAACGGATTGCAAAGCGTCCCCGATAAGGAGAAAGTTCTTCGTCGCCGTCAAGGAAGTGACGTGGACGCCGACATCGAGGAACCCAACGGCGATAAAGACCTCATCTTGTTCCAGTGCGCGAGCGTAGAGCTTCTGCCCCATCGACATGATGAGGTGGCCGTTGATGTCGCAGATGTTGCCGACGACGGACTTGGTGTCTTCGTTCAGGAGTCGCTTGAGCTTGTGCGCGATGTAAGGCCGTTCGGGTGAGGGCACGATCGGGACCACTTCAAAGAGGTACATCTGCAAAATCGTAAGGGCGCGCATAGTCAGTAATATGAGCGAACCTGTCGAGGCCACTTGTCCCATCGAACTCACCCCTCCCCTCGCCGCAAGATCCTCGGCACGGAATACCGTCGTTCCCACCGCAATAAAGTCCTTCCGCCCCGTAGCCGTACTCTTGCTCGAGAGAGTGACGGTCTTTAGCGTCGATACGAATTCGTTGGGTCGGAACTCGAACCCGTCGATCGCCTCCCATGTGCCCGGCATGATCAGTTCCAGTGTCGAGCGGAAGTTGTGCGCATCCGTGATCTCGGGGTCTGCGATCGATAAAAGGCTCAGCCTTCCGCTCCAACGATTTTCAGAGCACGCGTGCACTCACTCTCGTTGACGTAGACGGGCTTGCCTTCGTCGTCAAAGTTCATAAAGACGGTATCGTACAACGCTCCGGCGACGTAGAGACCCGAGTCGAGATCAAAGGTGACTGCAGCGTAGCGTCGATCTTTAGGCACTCGTTGATACGGCATCTCACGATCGAAACAAACGTCGTCCGGCAGGGATGCAGCGTAAAGGCTCTGCAATTGTGAATATATAGGGTAAGCCATGGCATGTCTGAGATCTGGCCAGTCTTGCTAGGGCACTCACATCTTTGGACTGTACCAGATACCCGTCACCATTGGCCGCCGGGGAGAACCCGTACAAGTTTTTCTCGCTACTCTCGACGTATCGCACCGGCCCATGATCACTCGCAATGAGCCAGAACGGGTCATCACCCGTTACAAACCACCCCGAGAATCCATCGATGTTGGTGAAAGGGATGAATTCGCGTCTCGGAGAGGGTAATGGCTCTTCTTCATCGAGGCCACGTTTCGCTTTCCTTCGGACGGGGAGAGGGAGCCGTTTGGTCAACATCTTGACGAAGCGGACTCCGAGTGAAGCAGTCCGATCGGGTCGGGATGATTCGCCTGCGGTGATTGAAGGCATCGCTTCGTACACAGCCATCGCACCATTTTTGAGCAAGACCACGAGATGAGCGCGCAGGCGACTTTGACCGACGTGACCACACAGCACTCGATCGATCTGGATGTCGTCCTCGTCAATGTTTTCGGGCACCGGTTCACCCTGCCCGTCCTGAATCACGTCGGGGAACAAGGCGATCGCCGTTGCGGAGAACACGACCTGAAGGTTGGGCAGCAGCACGATCTGCAGGTCTCCATGCTCATCCACAAGAGGCACCCACTGCCATGCCGGGTTTTGGCCGTGCGTTGCCAGCGCCCCATTCTGCACTGTCGGCTCAATCACGAGCGAGAGGTTGCCCTTGGTTTCGGAAGCAAGCGTTCGCCGGGGCGCGGTCGTGTAGAGATCGTCCTCGTCCTCGGCGGTGTCAGGCACTGCAGTCGCGCCGCTCTTCTGCCCCTGTGGCACAGAGCGAACGAGGGGCACGGCTCGGGTCGAGTCCGAAAACAAAGTGACGGCCAGGGCCGAGCTGGTGTAGCTCAACACGGCATCGAACACGGCAACGTCGCCGCTGATGATGTCGTAGACGAAGACCTCAACCTTATCTGACGGTCCGAAGACGGCCACGAGCGACTGCGACATGATGGCCCGCGAGGCGAGTGAGACCCTGGTGAAGACACGTGAGTGTCGTACAGATAGATCGGCATCGAGTACATGCAATTCCGCAGGGGTGATGCGAATGATGGACGTCCCGTCGGGTGAGGCGAAAGCGGCAATGGTCGGTCCCGAAAGCTCTGTTGGCTCAGTCTCGGTGGTCGCGAGCGCGGTGAATCGAGTGGTCGAAGCATCAGAAGAAATCAGTACGGGAGACTGTTGCCCTTTCAAATTCAGCGCCCAGACACCATTCGTAGAGATCGTCGAGCTGTCGAGTCTCCGTCGTTTCCGAGGCGCGATGGTACGATGGAACACCGTAAGCCCGGACGTTGGTCCCTGGCCCGTACTAGCGACGAGATCGGCGGGTGAGTCGTCCCCTACAAGTCCAACCGCAAGGCTTCGTATGCTTCCATAGTGCTCAAGCACATCGCAGGGTGTGAGCAGCAACGAGCGACCGCCCGCGAGTACCCGCGCCGGAGCTGCAGCAATGGTCGTCTGGGGGGCCTTTGTTGCATCACTTGCACCGTAGATATCTATAATAATTGATAATGAGGTCAGCATGCGCCAGCTCACTATTTTGAAGTGAAGGACGATCTCACCGTCCAAATCGTCAAAGTCCATCTCGGCAGGTCGAGACGAAGCGAGCTCGGAGCTGGTCCCCTTCGTAGCTCCCACTTGCCAGCTCAGCAAACTCGACTCCCCGGCATGCGATCCCACAAACACATATCCTATCTCGCCGAAGCGACCTTTGCTCCCTCGGATCCGTTCGACGCAGCTCGCCGGCACGCCTCGACCGACCTGCTTGAGGTTCATCGAAGAGATCGAGCGGCCCGAGGTGACGAGACTGAGCTCGAACACACTGCCGGACTTGGCAAAGATAATCGCTTTGCTGTTGGAAATGAAGACGATGCGGGCACCTTCGAGCTCGTCGCGCGTCGTCGTCTCACCCGGCTTGATCGAGGACGAAGCGGCGGGCCAGTCTTTGACGAACCATCCGTTTGCGGCGACGCCTACTAGCTTGCCTCCTTGTTCGAGATGCATGACACCATTCGCAGTGAGAATGAGTGCGCCACCGAGATCCGGTGGGCAGGGATGAATAGAGAGGCAGGTGTGAGGGAGAGGTGGGGAGGTTGCGATGACAACGGCGGTCGTGTCCGAGTCGGTCCCCTTGGAGGTCCCCGTCGCGAGCGTCACGAGTGAGACGAGGCAGTTGTTGCTGACATTCTCGAGGCGTCCAGCCCAGGTCTGTTCCGGTGCGTATAGGATCGCCAGGGTCGGTTCGTTGAAGCCGGGGAGGAAGGCGATGTCGATGACATTACGAATCGGGGGGGTGCCTCCGACGAGAGCGATCGAGTTGGACAGCGTCGAAAATCGAGCGGGTCCACTGATGCTGGTCGTCGCGGTCAGGGAAGCCAGAGGTAGGAGATGTGACGGGGCGTATGGAATACTGTGGGCCAATTAGGATCAGCACTCGTGTTAGCTCTGGCCAGTTGGGTTGTTCGGAGTGAGAAAGACCAGACTAACGAAGCAATGCCCTGAGGTCCCCATGCTTCGGCATCCACTCCAAGACTGTCGAGATCAATTTCCTCTTGGAAGAAGGGTAGAATTGCCAGTGTTCCATCTCCTCCCGTGTTGGAAGGCAGCAGCAGCACCGACAGTCGCGAAGCTGGATCGGTCGCAGCCAGCGTCGATCCTTCAGCCTGTCGAGCAACCCGCACATGATACAGAGCAGCGTAAGCCGATGTTTTCCAAGGTAATCAGGGGCTGCATACCCGGGCGCACTGACCACTTGGGGTAGCTTCTCAAACGTGTGCAACGAGACGGGGAGCAGATCATGGGCGGATGGGGTCCACTCCAGGAGCGAGAGCTGAAGGGAAGGCAAAGCGAGCGTGTGAGAACGTCAGCAGGTCGTACGCGGATACGCTAGATGGATGGTGCACCACTCACTTTGGCGTCTTGGAAAGAGACCAATACGCGATCTGCGCCATCGGTCTTGGAGGCGAGTGTCCGGATGCGCGCGAGCGAGGTCACCGTGCCGTGCAGTCGTCTCGTCATGAGGTGGTGCAGCCGAGCCGTGGGGGCCTAACACGGATATAAGGGATCAGTTATGCCTGGCAAGGACGAGCTCAAGCACCGGCCCGGCAGTGATACTCCGACCTGAAGCTGTGGGCTTAAAACTCACCTCGTGCGACGATACGGAAACGGGCTCATATTCCCTCACTTCAAACACCTGCAACACGTGGTTGCGCGCCGTCACGAGATGACTGACGACCGTCCCATCATCCGAGGTCGAGGCCGTGTCCTGCGCTGCCGTCAGTCGTACACTCAGCGCATGCGACACACCCGTCGGCGGCAGCTGCACTCGATGGTACGCATTCATCGCCGGCCTTCCCTTCCTCGTGTGAGGTTTCGGTGCGGAGGGATCGAAAGCCGGCCCAGCGCGCCTGTCAAGGAGGACAGTCGCCGCCGGACGACTCAGAGTCAAGAAACATCCGGAGAAGTGGATACAGGATATAAGCACGGCTTCTTCTTCTGCCTTGTCGAGCAAAGACGAGCTCGCTTGATCGCTCAGCTCTCTTTGTCGCGGGTGGAGCAATAGAGATCTCAATCAAAGTCCAGGCCGAGCAGAACTTGAGCTTCAGAGGAAAATGTGTTCGAGCGGCGTTACACGAGGTCTATATGCCACGCCCCCCGAACCAGGCTACAAAAGGGTGAGGGACGGAGCAAATAATGATACATGTATACAGCCAAAGTATTTCGGCCCAAACCAGGCTTGCGTCATGGAGCAACCACTGGGAACCGAAGAAACAGCTGGAGACGTCTATGATGAGGAACGAAAGGACAGTGTCTGCCGAGGAAGAAGTAGAGTCACCCAGAGCGCGCCGTCACGAAGAGCGTGACGGGATAGACATGTGACCCAAGAGACGTGCGTGGGTTATGATGCGATAAGGAGAGGAAAGTGCCGATCGTCTGAAGTGAGAAGCGTCCAAAAACTGTTCAAGCCTTGACGCAAGTCTTTTGCCTGCGCTTGTTGGTGCCCGCCTTGAACCCACTGGGGCAATCTGTAAAGGTTTATGAAGGGAGGGAAGTGGTCAGTCCCTGATGGTGGACGTGGTCCCATAGGAGATTTAAGAGCAAGACCGACCAAGGCTGCACGCGCCCGTAACGCAAGAGGCGGCGTATTTTCCGTCGTACGAGGCGTCGCACTTATTGCCTTCCTGTGTATGCCAATCACCAGTAGGTGTTTAATAAAGGTGTTTGATGAAGCTGAAAGTGTCTCGTTCTAGCTGACTTACACGACCGCAGTTGTTGGGGTCGGAGCCGAGAGCGATGCAGGCGTTTTGGGCTTTGTTGATGGTGTAGCCGCGGGTGGTGCATTGGAGCGTGCACTTTCCGTCGGCGCAGCCGGACACACCGTTCTCGCTCTGGGCGCAAGTCTTGTTCCTGCACTTGTCGACGTTTTTGATGCAAGCCGTGGATCTATCGGTGATCTGTGAGGTGTATCCCTTCGGGCAGCTGACCGTGCACACTTGGTCACAGGTGACGGTCGCGACCTTGGGGTCGTACGAAAGCTTGCCTCGGAGCTGGCGAACACAGAGGGCGTCCGCGTTGGCTTGGGCGTTAGCTGGGAGCGGTGTAGTAAGAAAACACGTATGCTAGAGTCAGCCTCTCCATGACACGGCTGTCCACTGTGCACGCGACACACGCTGAGTTCACAACTCACCCTCGCGGCCAAGTCGGCAACGAATCCTCGGCTGCGATCGCTTGCTCAAGGCTTGGCTCTCAACGTCTCGTCGAGTTAGACCGACCGCAGCGTAAGCGTCCTCAAAGTTGCGCGTAGCTAAGTCTTTGGATTCTGAGGCTCGAACCGAGCGCTTGGCTTTGCGGGCGGCGCGCGCTCGGGCGAGGGCGATTCGCGACGAAGTCTCGCGTTGGAGCGTCCTCTTGTCGAAGTCCATGGCGGCCGCGGGGGAGGCAGAGTCTTCCAAGATGGAAGGAAGAACCCGTTTAAGGTCAGTCATCAGCCCATGTATGGTAGTCTGTTATCATGGACCTACCAGCGACGGGCGCAGCAAATACGGGCAGCGCGATGGCGAGCACAGAAAGGATCTTAGTGGCGAGCATCTTGGACGTAGAGAACACAGGGGTCGAATTTGGGAGTGACTGGGGGCTTCACGGGAGGTGGAGGCTAGGTGACTTGTGAAGGAGGATCTGAGTATGAGGAAGGAGGTTGAAGAGCAAGAGAAGGCAGTGTTGAGGTCCTCATCGTACACTGTGTTCGGTAAACGACAAGAGATAGCCCGTAGCCCACTATTCGGCGCTCAGATCAACGCGGGGGATCCGCACATCCTAATGCGGACCGACATAACAGGGACGAGGCCGCGCGCACGGTTCTGTTTTGTTTTTCAGCCCAGCGTTTTCGGGGCAGAGGGTCGATCCTGTGCGCGCCGCTGCGTCGCTAGGTGCACTCAGCTGCCCGCGCCCGCCAGCCCCTAGATCCGTGCCTGATGTAGCCTGTTTTGCGCATGAAATGCTGATAGTTCTGGATTAAACAGGTAGCATGGCTAGTTTTGTGTCGATTGGACGAAGAAGTGTCATACTGGGTCCTGCATCATGAGCGACGGCCCCGGCCGGTCCCTGCAGTGGGGTCCGCGCCGGCACCATGGCAAAGAGGCTATGATACTGCAAACCTAAGTGTCTACTGCCGGACATAAAATCAGAAAAGCTGTTACAGAAGCTATAGGAGTATTCTAAATTGCAGAAGCCTAGAAAATTTGCATACCTAGCCGTGCAATTCGGGGTCGAAGCACTGACCTGCGCAGGCGCGACTCCCGTTTGTATAAATCGCGACGGCAGCCACAGCAATCTTCCCGTTGTGGAAGGTGGTCCTAACCGCCTTGGCTGCCCGAGCGACCTCGGGTCTATCCGGAATTATCAAGGGGCCACTGAAGCCTCAGATCCCGCGCCCACACAGCAATTCCCAGATTATAAATGGTGCCTCGCAGTCTAGTGTGCTAATCCCTTCTGAAGGGGTGCGTGGGAACCATCCCGGGGCCGTTCCGAATTCCCGGATCCCAGCTTGCTCGCGCCTTTGTCCAGCATCGTTTCTCGACTTGGTCGATGAATGTGCCTAGGTGCCGGGCCCTTGTACCTGGCAGTGCGAGAGGCACAAGAAGGATAGGATCGATCCATGGTTCGCTCCATGATTCTTGCTCGGCCAAGATCGGGGCATAATGCATCGGGTCTGTGCGTATTCAGGAGCTGCAATACTTCCGAGCCCCTCCCCGGAACCTCGACTTTTCGCCAAAGGGCCTTGCCTCCTTGGGCAGACCGTGTGCACGGACAAAAAGAACTGTGCTTCGAGCCGGACAAGAGGGTATCTGGTGCCTGTTAATTATTCATTGACCCCGAAATATCTGCCTGCCGATGGACATACAGCTGTTGGGGATGCCCAGCGGGCACCCCTCATCTCAAAAGACTCGTGGTCGGAGATATCGCGGGCGCGGATCTCCTACCCATTGACGTTCCATGGGCTGTCGCAGAGCATCCTACACGGGGGGTCCCTATCAATCATTCATCTTCAGTCGATAGTGCAAGAACCCCTCTTGATGGCAATATCATCGTCCAAGCGACGTCCAAACGTCATGTGCGAGTAGATTTAAAGCCTCTATTTCAGACCGCGCTAGGCCGGCGCTGTAAGCCCGGCGCTGTAAGCCCGGCGGCTTTGCGGACGGGCAGAAATAGGGGCACCCGCATGTGTGTCATCAACGGGTTCAGAAATTAATATCGATCAGTATTCGCTGCCGCGAGCGAGTGGTGAACTGGCGTCGGCTGATACAGGGATCTGGCCGTGCGCTGGCTCGCATTGCGCCCATTGTAGTCACCGAAATTACCCCTTTCAGCCATTTTGCCCGATCTAGTCGCGGACGTCAACCGACGTCGTCTGCGAGGCCAAGATCCGTTTCTCGGCCGAATTTTCTGGGGGTCCTAACCCCCAATATCTTCGGTCTTCAGGATGGTACCCCCCTCCCCCCCCCCCCCCCCCCCCTTTTCTCTCGGTTGAATCGGGCTGGTGCTGTTGTGAGAGTTGGCCCGCCGAACCCTGAGCCCGAGGTGGCCGGCTCCTGGCTGAGGCGGGCGTTGCTCGGGCCTCAATATTTACCCGCCGAACCACGCAGGATGAAGAGGTCTACTGCAGCAAACGTTCTTGGGTCCAGTTGTTGATAAATTTTCCGTGTATAAACGATGATGGTGTTGCGAATGCGACGGACTCCTTTCGCTTCTCTGTTCGCCCGGCCCGGACGAATCTGCAGTCGAAGAAGCGGCGGGTTGCGCTCGAAAGCCAGCGCGTTGCATGATTCCGCCATGAGTGTACCAAGACAAAACTGCAAGACGTGAGACTTGCCATCCTGCTTGGAACGGGTGGCCTCGTGCACGCTGATTGGTTGCCATGGGTGGCGTGCATGCACAGAGTCAGGAGTGCGCGCGCCGCGGAGGCAGAGAGTGCTCGAAGCCCTCAAAGCTCGAAGTCCTGGGCCACTGGCTGATAGCAAATAAATTTTGACTGTAAAATGTCTACATCAGACTTTCATCTGCTAATACAGCTGCTCATGAAATCAATGAGTTGCGAGAGCTATTGTTGACGAGTCGTCGAGTGCGCTGCAGCGAGAAACGGGGGCGACATCGTCAGACCCCTCAAGACGCCTTCAATCTGTTGGAGAAGAGCTCAGGCGGATGCGGTCTGACACCGCCCCAGCATCTCGTAGGTGATACAGCATGATAGTAGACGCTCCCACTGAGCTCATGCGTAGTTCTGTCGAAAATTTGTTCGGACAGGCTGAGTGCCGCTGGGTGCCACCAGCGTGGTGACTTCGGTGACCGAGGGGCCATCGGCTGGATCCGACCTGGTGCAACGGATTTGGGCTGATCTTGCTTTCACCTTCGCTTTTGCATGCCCGTTCATCTTCATCCAAATTCCATTCTTATATTCCCATCTCCAGCATCATCTTCACATGACATCACCTCGCACCACCTCACACCGTCCCCACCTCCATTACCATCTGAAACTCCACATCAGATAGCCTCCTTTTCACCTTCGCCTTCACCCCGATCGCCATCACCTTCGCTTCCCCTCGATCGACCTCCATCTTGAGTCTTTGCCCTCACCTCTACGATTGTTGCTTACCCACACACCTCCACCTGCGACGTACCCTCGTTCCATGTGCTCTTCTTTCACCTTCAATTTGATCTCCACCGCGAAGCGCGCCATCACCCACCCAGTCGTCCGCCTCTGTCTGGCTTACGTCATCCACCTCGTGGTTCGCGTCCGCCTGCGGATTCTTCGCCTCAAGGGGTTGTTTCCTCACGTGCGCCAATCGGCAGTGTAAGACGTCATGACGGGTATGGTCAACAAACTATTTCTAAAATAAATTGAAGTTTCAAGCCCAACTACCCTAGTAGTTAGTTGTTCTTACTCCCTCTGCTCGAACGCGAGTTTTGGTGAGCTACACGGGCAACCCTCAACCGCACGGAATCCATGTGGCTATAATCCGCAACGGGCCATATGGCTAACCAGCTGCAAAGCTCGATGTTTTCCTGCTGGATTACCTATGAGATGCAATGTTTTTCAACATCAACTTGTCAGAAATTGCCAGGGATGACAATGTCTTGGGCAGAACCGCTAACCATGCGCGAAGGGTCGAAGCGCACTCGCGAGTCCATAATTGTACCCTCTTCACCCCGAATGTCATATTCTGGATACATTGCCATCCCTGGTAATTTTTGGCAAGTTGATGTTGAAATATCTTGCATCGCATAGGGAATCCAGCCGGAAAACATCGAGCTTTTGCAGATGGTCACTGACCGTCACCGGATTATAGCCACATGGATTCCGTGCGGTTGAGGGTTGCCCGTGTAGTAACAGTGTCGCCGGCTGCCAGAAATCTTCTTCGGCTCGCACTGACATGTCGGGACAGGTCAGACGAGAACGGGGATGATGGAGAGGAAGTGGGAATGGGTGGGGATTCGCAGTTTTTGCCCCTTTTTTTCACTTGCACGTTCGGGCCGCTTTGTACAGTCGCGCCGACTGGTGTCTGTTCTTTGGTTATCATTATTTAGGTAGCAGAACACTGCAGAGGCTTATGATCACCGTACTGCAGTGGAACGCGGAACCGCATCGCGCGGAGAGTGATTCAATTCGCGCCGGCCCGACTCTTACTCGGCCACGACTCTCAGGATCTTACGCGTCACATGCCGTTCGAGCTCTCCAGCACGCCATGAAGGTGGCCGACAACCGGTTCGATGGTGACCACCGAGGCCATCGAAATCCGCAAGACCCGCTTTCCGCGCTCGAGTCGGAGCCGGGCCCTGCCAGTGGCGCGACCCTTGCCGTGGACGCGTCAATCGTTTCAAGTCGCGTCGGAGATGGCCGGCCTTCGCAAGAGACGGAGAGCCACCGATCGGCGGCCACGACATCCGACGACACGCTACTACGCGCATTCCGACCTCGCCACTCCATCAGTGCTGAGCCAATACGTGGATCTGACCAGGAGGGTGCTTCGGACAGGTCGAGCAATGCACACGCTTATGCGGCTTTGAGTGCGATCGCGGCCCCGCCGATGTTGGGCTCGACCCACTCGCGAGCCAGCTCAGTCACCGACTTGCACGAATCTCAAGATGTGGACCATGGCATCACGTACATGAGAACGCAATCCATCAAATCGCCTTCCCATGTGACGCGGAATGGCTCCATTTCCTCCCCAGCCTCGAATTTTCGGAGCTCGTTCTCTCCGGAAGACAGCGTCAGTGACGCATTCTACGTCAGCTCCAGCGACCGGCCGTCGACATCTTCCAAGCCTAGCATGTTGGCGATACCCACATCGGAGAGCAAGTTCGTTCCCACCCTGATGCCGACATCCGAGTCTCCGACGCCAAAATCGACCTCCAGTTCCGCGTCTTTGTTGGCACCAACGAGCTCACCCATATTCGCGCTGCCTCGTACTCCAGACGTGGCCGCCTTCTTCACTGCTTTCACACCGACCATCAATGGAAAGCGCTTCTCAACGACGGCGTTGGTCGATCCCGAGCTACTGTTGCAACCGATGAAGGCCAGCGCACTGTTCGTTGCTCAACTCGACCCGGCCATCATCACTTTCTTCCTCATGTCGATCACCTTCACCATCTCGCGCAAGCTCTTGCTGAGACAGCCAGAAGGCATATTCCCCTTCCCCTTCATACTTCTGGGTACGCAAGCCGGGTTTGCCACCTTTGCGACCCACATCGCTCGGCGGACTGGCACCTTTCGAGCCACTCGGTTGACGCACAAGCGCGAGACGACGTTGCGCTTTCTAGCTTTGCTTTTCTCAGTCGAGGAGTTGACTTCGACGCTGAGTCTACGCTCAGTGACGGTTCCGGTGAGTCAATGCTCGGGAAGCTCGGGAAGGACGTCTGGCAGTTGCAGGACTCGGGCACTGACTTGGGTACTGCGCGCCACCGCTCCGTGCAGTTTCATCTGTCGGTTCGGGCTTTGTCACCAATCCTTACCCTCGCACTCTCGGTCGTCTTCTTCAAAGAGCGAACCTCGATGCGAACGACCTCGACATTCCTCCTCGTCATTCTGGGAGTCGTTCTGACCTCGCTGAACCTCGATATCCATTCGTTTGGCTCGTTCCTCGTTTTCACCTCGGCGATCTTGCTCTCGATCAAGTCGCTGATTACGACTCACCTCTTGACGGAGCGATGGGGCCTCGGCACTTTGGACCTCGTATCACGCATAGCTCCTCTTTCCATCGTCCATTATGCCATCTTTGCGATCCTTGGAGGCGAGCTTGGATCCTTCCTCGACTTTCTCGTGGGCCCGGAGTTGACCCAGGGGCACCTCCTGGCGATCGTCGCCGCGGGCTTGCTGTCCGCGGGCAACATATTCGCCACTCTCAAGGCGGAGGAGCGAGTGCAAGCACCTGCTCCTGCTATCTCTGGTGTGTGGTTCCTATCCAGACTGCGCGCGATGCTTGTTCACCATGTTCGGGGTTGTGGCGCTGACCTCTCGCGCTCTGAACATTGGTTGGGCAACATCATTTATTTTTTTGCCAAAGCCCATGCCTCTCAAGCGTTCACGATCGTCGTATCGGTCATCGTCTTTGCGCTTCCCCTCTCGATCATCAACTTTCTCGGAGTTGCTCTCACGCTTACAGGTGGAGTGCTGTACGCCTGGTACGATGCACTGGACCATCCTCCCCTACCGTTCCCCATGAGAGGCAAAAGTTTGCCGAGCACGATGCCGCCACCGAGCGGTCGTGGCTTGAGGCTATGATACAACAGCAGACCACTCTCACTTCAGTAGCGCCAATCATAGTGTCTTTCTTGCGGGGGTTTTTCTTGTTGTTGTTGTTTGTGATACGAGTAGTACCCCATTGCAGTTGAGACGGTGTCCATTTTTGGTCTTCTCTACTGGGCTTGATTCTTTTATTTCGGGCGGCCAACCTGTTGTATTCTTGCAAGCTGGCTCCCATATCGGCTCTATGCATCGCGGTGAACCCTATGACGTTGCATGTTAAAGCTATAGAATGTGTCTCAGACATCTAAGAAAGACTAAGAAGCGCTGGTCAAGCCGTACGATGCAGCGGACAGCAGGCCAGTGGCGAGAGAAGAACCAGAGAGCTCGCACACCGAAGCCTGTAGCTCGCGGCCCAGCCTCGTCAACGGGCGCTTGGAACGGCGATAAAGTGGTTCGAATTGGTCAGGCTGGCGTCGAGACGAGCATAGATCCTTCTAGGTCGAGGTTCTGCACTGCTTTGCAACGTCTCAAGGGTCGGGGGAAGCTAGAGAGCAACTGTTTCCTCGGTGCATCTTCTCGACTAGAGCCTGGCGAAGGCTCCCGATCACGCCGAAGTGAACGAAAGTGATCGCGTGGTTTTCATTTGGACAAGGTTACCAGGTTAGCGGACGGGATTACGGCGGAGGCCGACCGCTGCGCGCAGCCGACGCTCGCGCGGGCGCCCCCAGGCGAGTGGCGGGTTCGCGAAGTGCGATCGGAGGCGCCGTCTCCACCGCCAAATTGAAAGCCGACCAAGTCAAGGAAATGATCTACCTCGGCGTCCGAAGGCAGAAAGGCCGTGCCCAGGTACCGTGCGGCACTACTTGAAGCTTTTCCGGCTTCCGGCTATCGCAATTACACTCGCAGCCGCCCAGCAGGTGACACCACTGTGGCCGCACACTCCACTCTTCCTTCATGATGAGCCACTTGCTTACGCTTTGGCCTGGAGCAGGAATACGTTCGAGCTGCCAGTGGCGTCACAAACAATCAGTCGAAAAATTCGAGTTTCGGGCCGACTGACTAGTACTATTAGTCTTTCGCACAAAATCGCAGTCGCGATTCGCGAAGACGGCTCGGGTGCGACGCCGCGCCGCCGACTTGCCGTCAGCCAGGGCGCCCCACGTCATCATTCGCCAACTCCGGGGCGTGCTTCTTGCTTCTTCTGAGACCGTCGCATCATGTTCTGTCAATGAATAGGTGGGCCCACCAGCAGTTCTAGGCCCCGGGATACCACTTCTACTCGTCGAGACACCTGGGTATTTATTTTACTTTCCCGTGACTACACGAGTGCACTACGGGGCATCAGCATCGCAGACGGTGTAGTAGTCGCGAGTGCACGATCGAACATGGTCGACACGGTGGACGGTGCCACTATCGCCGAGCATTCTCGGAAATGCCGACAGGAGCCGACCTCCACAGGTTTGACCTGCCCTCGTCAATGCAGATTATAAAGGGTGTTTACACTGCGAAGCGACATAACTAGGGGTTGACAACTTGTTGCACGTGGCCTGCAATGCGAGTCGACATTCTCGAGCTCGACTCCGAGTCGGCGATTGCAGCCCGGCTGGGACGCACGAGTCGCCAGCCTGTGGGGGCTGTCGACGAAACACAAACAGGCACACCGCTCGTGATTTGACTGGTACAAGTGTGAAGTGGGTCAGTGTCCGAGAACATATGTATAGGTACCGGGCTTGCAGTACTTACCTTAATATAATTTGAACCGCGTACAGCTAGTGCTCGGAGTCGTCAAGTTGCTTTGGATAATGCAAGTGTAGTTTGTGCTCTCACGAAGAGGGAACGCAACAAAGCTGGAGAGGTTTCACCAACTGGACGTGACTAGAACTTTGCAACAACGATTATCATCTACAGAGCAGTGGTGTCAACAGTGGGGGTATATGGGGTGGCGATCAAGACAACATCAACTAAGACCACCTCACAGAGAAAAAAGAAAGGAGCACAAGGTGGCTTTAGCTAGCAAGTGAGAAAGGTGCCGCGAGCCGGACATCAGCGAGTAGTGTCGACGGCGAGCTGAGCACGAAAAGATGACACAAGGTGGGGCAGTGAGGGCAAAATGAGGGAAAGCGAAGGAGTTCTTGGTTTTTGAAATCATTCCAATTAGACACGAACGCAAGTCGACTGCTTGCGCTTGTTCATGCCGGCCTTGAAACCACTGGGGCAGTCTGCGGAGGGACGGGGGCGCAATCGGGGATAGGGGTCAGTCAAAGTGGCGTGACGCCGAAGCCAAGAACTGCAAGCAGCGCAGTGAGTACTTACCCAACGAGCACTCGCCATTCTCGCAGGTGGCAGCGAATCGTCCATCGTAAGATGCCTTGCATTTGTTGCCCTCCTGCATCGTGAACGCGTTGCACAGTGATCGTTTATCCGCGAAGCACAGATGGTCAGAACAGGCGCGGAACCAGAGCAAAAGAGGACGCGCAGGAGCGCAACAAGATGTGACTCACAGCACCGCAGTTGTTGGCGTCCGAACCGAAAGCGATGCAAGCCGTGCCGGCCTTGCTGAGGCTGTAACCGCGGGTCGTGCATTCGAGAGAACACTTGCCATCGTTGCACGAACTGACGCCGTTGCTGTCCTGGGCGCACGTCTTGTTCCTGCACTTGTCGACATTCTTGATGCAAGCAGTCGCCCTGTCCGATCGCTGAGCGGTGTAGCCGTCGTTGCAGGTGACTTCACACACTTGGTTGCACTTGACGGTCGCCGTCTTGGGGTCATAGTCGAGCTTGTTCCTCAGCTGGCGAGCGCAGAGGGTGTCGGCTTTGGCTTGGGCGTCGCCTGCAACGATGGAAGACGGGCAGGTGGGCGTGGAGACCAGAAAAATAAGCATAACTTTCTTTTATGCGCCATTCTCCGCTATGCGCATGAGCGAACAACATATCCTCAACTCACTTTCTCGGCCAAGTCGGCAACGGATCCTTGGTTGCGAGCGCTTGCTCAAGACCGAATGATCGGCAAAGTCCCTTCGGGTTAGCCCAATGGTAGCGTACGCATCATCGAAGGCACGCTTGGCTAGATCAGAGGCGGTCGCTGTGGATCGTTTGGCAGCGCGCGCTCGGGCGACGGCGAGGTGGGCGGAGGCGTCGCGCTGCAAGCTGCGTTGGTCAAGGCCTGTGGAGGCTGTCTCTGATACAGCATGGGCCGCAGCACACGTCAGGGACAAATGTAATATAGACCGCAATAAGGCGATGGAAGAAAATCACTAACCCGAGAGCGCGAGCGCGGGCATAGACACAGCGAGCAGGGCGAGGAGTTGAGCGGCGAGCATGATGATGGACTCGAAAGGAGTGTGGGGTCGAAAGGAGTGACAAGGGGTCGGGGAAACGAAGCAAAGATGAAGTGATGAAGGGAAAGAGAAGAGACGTTCCAGAAAACGGGTCGGCGAAATGAGCGTTTTGTTGTTGTTTGAGCAACAAGCAAAGATCGTCGACGAACAATCTTCCAAGCCAGAGGTACCTATCGTCCACCGATGGGGTTCCAGGCACGCCCTTCCATAAATTGCTGGCACCCACGCCCCTTTCGCTTCGCGCGTGCGAGTTGACCGTCGATCTTGCGCAGGGAGCGCGCGTCTCAGGTCCCAGTCTCATTAGGGATCCACGTACCTTGCCATTCGACGTTTACTCTATGCATCGCACGAACTGATCATAAACGTGGAAGAGTTTGATGCAAGAACGTCAAAACACTGCTTGAGCAATAATGAGCAGTAGGTATCCCTCTCACGCCGCGAGAAGGAAAAAGCTGCCCCGCCGGGCCAATTCACAATGCAGATTTCAGGCCCTGGCGGGACGGCCTTCGAATTAAGGCTGGTAACAGCCACATGTTACGTGTGACGAGTTTATGCTAGTGGGGTGTTTGAAGATTTGTGTACAACGTGTATAACACGTGTAACATTAGTAGCGTACTCACGTGACTTCACTCAGGTCGATGCAGTGGATGCGTATTGTCACCTGACGCCCGTCGCGTGTCTTGACGCTTGAACTGTAAAGCGCACTCTAGCAATACCATCACACTGGCCTACACTGGCGGGTAACATACCGGCGCGTCAGCCTCGACGCGACTGGACTACTTTTCCTTCTCTCTTTGCTTCTTGACCCCTATGACGGTCCTCGCGGCTGGGGAGATCTTCTAGGCGGGGCTAGACGGTGTGGACGAGATGCGAGGGAGTCTCGAGTGTGAGATCAGGTTAGGACCGTGAAGCAACGGAAGTAGGTCAAGGTGGTGGCTCTCGAGATGGATTGGGACTAGGGACTATGGGATCAAGGACGATGTTGTTGCTTGCAGAAAGCAAAGGAACGTCTACAAATGGGCCGCCTTTTATAGTAAAACCCGTGGAATGTTATCGAAGGTCATGGAACTATCCTAAAAGAGTGGAGAGCGTGTGTAGAAGGAAATAGAAGCGAGTAGAATGAAATCGAGAGAATGAGCCCGAAGCTCGAGATCCGAAATGGAAGCCGATGGAACGGCCAAGGAGCGCGACGATGGAATCAAATCGAAGAAGAGCGTGGAAGTAGATGGAACCAATTCGAAGCTTGAGACGGGTGATCGTAACAGTCGCCCCTCCTCTAGCTTGATCTCGATGTCGTCGTCGAGTTCATTGAGAATATGCTCAACGGTGGAGGCGTGCACAATCGCTCTGAGCTCCGCGGAGAACGGGACTTCGAAGACCGGGGGCGACGGCGAGGAGCTTGGCGTAGTGATGTCCACCAAGCGGTTGAGGGGAGGCGTAGGTTCTTGGTACAGGTAGCGATCCAACGCAATCACGCGACGACCGGTGTTGTCGTCGAGAGGTGAAATTGGTGCCCAGGCCGACAGGGCGACGCATGGCACACCTCTTAACGACGTTGTTTTCACATCGGCTTCCATTTCGGATCTCGAGCTTCGGGCTCATTCTCTCGATTTCATTCTACTCGCTTCTATTTCCTTCTACACACGCTCTCCACTCTTTTGGGATAGTTCCATGACTTTCGATAACATTCCACGGGTTTTACTATAAAAGGCGGCCCATTTGTAGACGTTCCTTTGCTTCCTGCAAGCAACAACATCGTCCTTGATCCCATAGTCCCTAGTCCCAATCCATCTCGAGAGCCACCACCTTGACCTACTTCCGTTGCTTCACGGTCCTAACCTGATCTCACACTCGAGACTCCTTCGCACCTCGTCTCTCCCTCGTCCACACCGTCTAGCCCCGCCTAGAAGGTCTCCCCAGCCGCGAGGACCGTCATAGTTTATTGCTTACCCCCGTCAGGCATATCTCGCTTCACATTCCCGATTGCCAGCATGCTGCTCGATGAGATCATTGCCCTGCGCAAGTTTTGTACCGCATACATTCAAGAGTACGACGAGTCGGTGAATATTCCGAAGCCTGTCGCCCCATACTCGATCGAGATCAAGCTGCCAATCGCAGAACATGGAGCTCTGACCGCGCCAATCGATCTCTTGAAAATACTTTCGATGTGAACTTTAGTCTTTAAGAGGCAATTATTACTCCAGTAGTCTCGATTGACCATGCTTTGGACTGCAAAGCGGCTTCGCAAACCTTGTTACACGTTACGGCATTGTTGTAAGTCGTTCTCGACGACTAAAAGCAAGTCGTAACTAGATCTAGGCTACTTATTGGGCTTCGCTGTAAGGCCTCCCCTTGATATTATGACATTGCACGATGCTTGGGCAATTTGCCTTCTGCAACGATGCTCAACAGTGTAATCGGTCACTCCACATGACCTAGGTAGGTAGGTACTCAGGTACTTATTGGTAGATAGTAGACAATTAAGCAGAGCAGGAGTAGCTAGCTAATCTAGGGGTGCAGCCAAAACTTCATGCGGCAAGAAGATCTCAATGCCCACTGCCCAGACAACAAGTGATTATTACCTAATAGGCCGCGGCGACTGATCAAGTCCGACGCCGAAAAGCAGCTCACCGAAATGCAGTCAGGAAATGCCAGCCGACAGGGTTCCGGCGCTCGCGATCGTAATGCGGCACGATCATTCAACGTGGGCGCCGCGCTGGCCTAGTGCATTCCCCGCCCAATCTCACCTTCAACGAAATGAGGACCTTCAAGAATTGGCGGAACAAGGTTCATTCGGCCAACGCTTATGCTCCATCTGACGAGGTCTGTAGAGCCGATTCTTGTTTGAGCATGTAAAGAGGAAGCCTTGATGGGATTGCCGCAATTCGATTCGTCAATTCTGGCTTGGTCGCTGCCGGGGGCACATTTTGGCGAGGATTTATTATTACGGTCCGGGTCGATCCTTCAATGACATCAGAGTGTGAACAAGTTTGAACCTTCGGAGCGCTGCACGAGAAGTGCTGCGGATGTTGCCCGTACCGTCTTTCCCGATACCGTTCATTTCGGACTCAGCGTTGGATCGCTTGGACCAGGGCCCCCGTCGGCGGTCCCCACTCCCCGAGACTTTGGTCCCAAAAATGTCGGGGTCTAGCAATCTGCCTCTGAAGATTCAGTAGATTGGACTCTATGTACTAGGTGGGTACTGGTACGTGGCACTTTTAAGTCTTCCGATGAGGGCAGGAAGGGGATGCTCAATCCCGACGCGCCCATCGAGCTCTGCTGGCCCCCTGTCATCACGCTTGGCTTCACCGTTCTGATCTTTACGAGACCTCGAGTCTCCTGATGATTCCTCTTGAAAAATCTACCGGTTTTAAAAGTCTACAGATCAGACTCAAATGAGGCAATCCATGCATTTATATCGTATCTACCTACTGCCGAACTGGCTCAATCAAATTCGACTCTACTAGGCGTTTCGAGTAACTTGACGAAAGCGCGGGGAGCTAGAGCCTTAGGGGCAGCTCTGGGGAGCGCGTAGAGTTGTCGTATCTCTGCGAAGGGGAACTGTATGTAGTGCCTTTACACACCTAACAGCAACGTTGTTTTCGTGTTGGCTTATTGAAAGGTCCTTTAGCGAGCCAGTCCACTTTCGCCGTGATCGGGCCAGTCTAAACCCATTGGATATGTCAGAGTGTATATTGCTGTTTCATCCCACTTGTCTTCCTGATTATGATTAGTTACTAGTTGTTGATATTAGTCGCCTCGCGCGGCTCGTGCCTGCCTCGCGCGCGCTCCCTTAGCGCTTCTCTTCTTTCTCCAACTATCTTTACTATCATCTTCGGCTCTCGTACTTACGTATCTCGTGCCTCGGCTTCAGGTTCCCAAAAGGTTATGAGCCCACCGAACCTACCAGCGGCGGGCGACCCCGACGATCACGGTGACATGGCATCTACGCCTCCTCTACCACCGTCATCAACGTCGATCCACACCATCGACGTCGCCTCCGCTACCTCCGTCACGCTCACCAATGAGCAATTCGACGAGCTGATTAGGAACCAGCGCCCCGCACCCACACAGGACGACGACGCACTCTCCATGCGTCAGCTACTCTCCCCAGTCAACCCCCCGGTCTTCCCACACGACTCGAAGCTTACGGAGGACAATTACGTTGACTGGGTCCTCACGATGCCGCCATGCCCGCCCTCTTGGGCTGGATTCAACGCTCGGACGAATCGAGCGACGGTCCTCGTTGCGAAGGCGGTCGTACCGACCAAACGCTCAAAATGGGATCGTTCTGGTCCTGCCCCGAGCAACTGCCCAGCTTGTGGTCAAGGCAAGCACTGGCTCGACAAGTGTCCGGAATCGCGCAAGCGAGCCAAGTACCTCGAGCTCAAGAACGCCATGAAGGAACTCCAAGGCTCATCATCGCCTGCGTCCACGTTCGTGGCCACCGAGGAAGCATCCAAGGATCAACACCTGTCCGTCTTTTCTTCTGCTACGTTTACCAACATCGGGCCACCGGCGGAAATCCTTCTGCTAGACTCGGCGTCGGCGTGCCACGTCGTCAACGATGCGTCCTTCTTTGACGGCCCCCTTTCGCCTACCCCGCAAGTCCTGCAAGGTCTAGGGGGAACGGTGAAGGCCTCGGGAATCGGCTCGGTCAAGCTCGTCTCCGATAATGGTACCAAGTTCACCCTCAACGACGTGATCTACGCCCCCGAGAGCCCTGCCAACCTCATCTCGGTCCGGGCCTTCGACCGCAAAGGCGTTCGCATCACCTTCGAACACGGAGAAGTCGAGCTCCGCACGCCGCAAGGGTGCATCGCCACAGCATCAGCCATCGCGTCCAGCGTTTACAAACTCAACGCTTTGGTCCAAGCTGCCAGCAAAGGTGCGCTACACACGCTCGTCGCCACCAAGTCCAATAGGCTACCTCTACTTACCCTTCACCGGCGCTACGGCCACGCCTCTGTCCAGACACTTAAAAAACTGGCGGCCTCTGGCCAGGTGGAGGGTTTGGATTGGCCCTATAGTGACTTCGAGTGTGAAGACTTCACCTGCAACGCGTGCCTTGCCTCCAAAGCGCATCGTTTGCCTTTCCCCTCTTCGTCGTCGCATGCCGCGGAACCGCTTGCATTGGTGCACTCGGATGTCTTATCTTTCCCCGAGGAGTCCTTCGGCCATAAGCGGTACCTCGTCACGTTCATCGACGACTTCTCGAGGAAGACTTGGGTTTACCCCATCGGGCACAAAAGCGAGGTCCTTCCGACATTCAAGGATTGGCTTCTGGAGATCGAAAACGCCACGGGTCGCAAGGTCAAAACGCTTCGCTCGGACAACGGGGGCGAGTATGTCTCTACCGCCTTCAACGGCTATTGCGTAGCTCGTGGAATTCGTCGCGAATTGACCACACCGTACACGCCCGAGCAAAACGGTCGAGCCGAGCGAGTCAACCGGTCGATCGTGGAGGGCACCCTGGCTCTTCTGTCTCACTCGGGACTCCCACGATCATGCTGGGACGAGGCTGCCATGTGTTACATCCACGTCAAGAACCTATCGCCTCACGCGGCTCTCGGTGGAGGCATCCCAAACAGTCGTTGGTCGGGCGCCACACCAGGCGTGGAGGGTCTTCGGGCATTCGGTTGTCGCGCCTGGGCCACCGTGCCGGCTCACCGACGGGACAAACTTGACCCAAAAGGGATCGCTCTGGTCTTCGTGGGTTACGATCGACACGCGAAAGCCTGGCGTCTTCTTGACCCCTCCTCGATGCGTGTGAGTCTGAGCCGAAATGTGACGTTCGTTGAAACCGAGTTCCCCTTCACGACCGCACCAACCCGCGTGACGCAGCCACGCATCCCGGGTTACTGCCCCCAGCCGCCACCTGTCGAAGCTCCAGCACCGTCGTCGGCTCCAACGCTTGTCGACCCTCCCCCGCGGCCACCTTCCCCAACGCCTGACGAAACACCCGCGTCGCCGGTTTCGACCAACTCGGCCGACAAAGACGACACCTCGTCGACCACGAGCGCTACGACGGAGCCAGCCGTGAACTTGCCGCAGCCACCTCCGGATCCAGCTCCACTCGCCAAAGTCAAGCCAACTTGGGAGTACGGCGACGTCGCCAAGGTTGGTCCCGATCCGGGGAAGTACGGTGAAGTCGACACTCGAAACATCATAGTTGGCCCCCGGACACGCCGCCAGCTCGTTCCCACCATGATCACGCGGGAACAGCTCGTCGACGGCCCCGACGGACCCACCGCCTCCTTCAAGAGCCTGCTCCTCGCCTTCGCATCCACCAAAGCCGGCTTCGCAGATCACGACTTGACAGTTGTTCGCGATCCGGCCAATTGGGGCGACGTCATCCGATCGGGACAAGAGGACATTTGGGGCGCACCGGCACAGGATGAATTCGATTCGCTTCTTAACGATTACGAGGTCTTCGAAATCATCGAATCCGGTGAGCTCCCCGCGGGTGAGATCCTCCTGCGATCGGGCTGGGTGTTCCGGACTAAACGCAACCAGCATGGCGACATCACCGATTACAAGGCGCGTCTCGTCGCTCACGGATGTGCCCAACGTCCTGGCCTTGACTTCGAGAAGAACTACGCCCCAGTCGTCAAATTCACGTCCATTAGAGCCCTCATCGCACTCGCCGCGGCCAACGGCTATCACGTCCATCAGGCCGACGTCAACAAAGCGTACCTCCACGGCAAACTTGACAAGCCTCTGTACATGCGCGTCCCTCAGGGCATTGACCTGCCCGGCAAGATCCTCAAGCTGTCCAAATCCATCTACGGCCTTCGCCAGGCCGGCACCATCTGGAACGCTGAGATTGACTCGACTCTGCGGTCCCTCGGATACGTGCCCACCCGGTCCGACATCTGAATCTACCGCCGCGAACACGACGGGCACTCTCATTACATTGCCTTGTACGTCGACGACTTGCTTTTGGTTGGCCCCTCTACCGCCGAGATCGACCGGGTGCTCGACGCGTTGGAACTCGCGTATGGCATCAAACGTCTCGGACCTGCCGAATACATCCTAGGCATCCAAGTCAAGCGTGGACAAGACGGATCTATCACGCTCTCGCAAGAGCGCTACCTTCGGGACATCCTGGCCAGGTTCCAGTTCACCGATGCCAAGCCGGCGAGTATTCCAATGCAGCCAGGTGTCGTCCTTGACTTCGAGGACTTGTCGGCCACTCCTCAGGATCGTACGCGCTACTTGCAGGCCATCGGTTCGTTGATGTACGCCGCCGTAGGAACTCGTCCGGACCTTGCCTTCATGGTCAGCTACCTCGCTCGCTTCTCGCAGCAGCCCGGCCCGGAGCATTGGACAGCCATCAAGCAGGTCCTCCGCTACATCAAAGGCACGCTGGACTTGGGGCTCACCTATCGCAAGACCAGCCAACCACTCCATGGCTACTCGGACGCGAACTGGGGAGCCTGTCTAACGACCTCGCGATCGACCATGGGCTACGCGTTCATCTTTTCTGGAGCCGCGATCGCTTGGTGCTCCAAACGCGAGCACAGGGTCGCCAAGTCTACTACCGACGCGGAGTACCTCTCTCTTTCGTACACAAGCGGTGATGCCATCCACCTGAGCGAACTCCTGGCTGAACTTGGCGCTCCGGTCTCTGGCCCAGTCGTGCTCTACGGTGACAACCAAGGTTCGCTGGCTCTTGCGCAGCACCCGACCAACCATCAGGGGTCTCGTCACGTTCGCATCTCGGAACACTACGTCCGCGAGAGGGTTGCTGAGAAGGAGATCGAGGTCCGCTACATCGCCACCGGTGACATGTTCGCCGATATCTTCACCAAAGCCTTGGGTCCCAAGCCGTTCATCTTCCATCGGGCGAATTTGGGTTTACGAGGTGCAGTGGTATGACAGCACGGGGGGGTGTCAGAGTGTATATTGCTGTTTCATCCCACTTGTCTTCCTGATTATAAATAGTTACTAGTTGTTGATATCAGTCGCCTCGCGCGGCTCGTGCCTGCCTCGCGCGCGCTCCCTTAGCGCCTCTCTTCTTTCTCCAACTATCTTTACTATCATCTTCGGCTCTCGTACTTACGTATCTCGTGCCTCGGCTTCAGGTTAGTTACTCTGCAATACCTCAAACTATCTTTACTATCATCTTCGGCTCTCGTACTTATGTATCTCGTGCCTCGGCTTCAGGTTCCCAAAAGGATATCACTAGTACTCAGACGTGCCGGCGCACAACACACCCACTCACCTGTACACTTGAGCGGGGTAACCGGTTCCGACATCCGAGCGCGTTCCACTACAAAGCAAGGATTGCTTTATCGGCTTCGTCACCGGCTACGGGTTTACTGAGACTTTGTTGTGGTGGCGACTCAACCAAACTCAGGGCAGCTGAGCGAGGAGGTGGACGGGCCCAGGCACGTGCAGTTCAGAGTTCTTCCGGAGTGGGATTAGTCGCTCTTCGACCTCGCTGTCGAGCTAGGTCGAGCTCCAGCCTGCGAGAAAGCCTTTTCGGCCTGCATGTCTCCCATCGGACATCATCTCGTCGACATCTGTGAGTGGCCATCCTCCCGATCACAACTGACGTGCATGCAGCGAGGGTACTGATGCTGCTTGAGTGTTGGCTCACCCTCACAATCAGCTTCTTGACCAAACACCCAGCCATCTCGTCTGACTCCACACGTGACACCAGCCCTGATCCACGACGTCAGCATGCTCGTGCGCTACTCCTTCGTTGCCCTGGCCGCGCTCATTGGCGTAACATCTGCTCTCGACTCGAAGGGTGCGTGATTCCACTCTACGCTTGCCACCCACCTCGAACTGGTTCTAGGCGCAGGCTGGTGGGGCCTCGGCGGGCACGATCCTCCGCGTAGCAGGATCGGTCTCCGCTTTGCCCCCGGCAACACGCCGCGTCTCCGCTAAATATCGTACAGTAACCGCTCTATACACAAGCTGAGACACGTTCCGGCCGCTTTCTCATCTTAGAGCAAGCTCTACTCGAAGTACGGGTCAACAGAAAAGCGGCCAAGACGACTTCGTCCAAGAAGGTTTGTTGCCCTTCTCGATCGAGCGAAGCTAATTAATCTCGGAATCCTTCGGCGTAATGAAAGCCTCGGTGATTCGCCCCGGCGCGCTCACCAACGCTGACTTTGCCCCCTCACCTTCCTTCGTTCGATACCAACCAGGGCCTTGGATACAACACTGCGTCCTTGTTGAGCCAATTCGAACGCCGTAAATCCCTCGCATGGGCCTACAATTGGGCCAACTCGGTCAACAACGGCAATCAGCCAGCTCTTTCGCCCGAAGTCGATTTCGTCCCGATGCTCTGGGGAAGTGATGCAACTGGGTGGTCTGCGGCTGCGAAAAAGAGAATCGCACAAGGTGGGAAATACCTGCTAGGGTGAGTCTCTTCTTATGCTTACTTCGCAGGTGCCTCGAACACTTCGTGTCGTGCAGTCGTGAAGACTGTTTCATGTGGTCGAGCCCCGAGCTCACTGGCGGGCCTTTTCGTCTATACCAGCTTCAACGAACCCGACCTACCATCGCAGTCCAACATCACGCCTGCAAGAGCAGCTCAGCTGTGGAAGCAGAACATGGAACCCTTCGTCGGCAAAGCGCGACTCGTGTCTCCGGCCGTTACAAACGGCGCTTTCACATCCGACGGCGCTCCTATGGGCGTCAACTGGATGGCCGATTTTCTGGGCAACTGCACCCGGTGCCATATCGACGCTATTGCTTTGCATTGGTATGATGCTGCATGGGTCAGTATATAGACCAGACCGTCCATTTGCTTCATCCGGCTTTGCGGTCGAGTAATTGTGGCTGATCGCATGACTTGTGCTGCACGCCCGCTCCAGAACACCGGGTACTTTTTTAACTATCTCACCGACGCGCACAAGAAATTCAACAAGCCCATCTGGCTCACCGAGGTGAGGATACGGTATACTCCATGTTCTGGTCAGTGTGGGATACTAATCCATCCCGATCTGTCGCGAAAAAGTTTGCTGGCTCGGGAACGACAGCGGAGCAGCAAGCGTTCCTCAAGAAAGTAATCCCCTGGCTCGAGAAGACGCCTTGGATCCAGCGCTATGCAGGATTCGTAAGTCCGGGACCCGCATCTGAAGCATGGAGACATGGGGCGTGTCTGACTAACAGCACTGTCTGTTCCTGCCCTTCGGCGGCCCCACGTCGCTCTCCGATCCGACTTTCTTGCTGCTTCAAACTCACAGGGCGCCTTTGCGGGCCAGTACGTCAACGCGAATGGTGGCCTGACCGCTATCGGAGATACGTATATGCGAACGGTTTGATGGCTAGCGTGATGTGTATATTCGATCTTCGCTGTAATCGCACCTAAGTGGGGGGTGCGCCTAGGCGCACAGAAATCTGCATCGGCTGCATCTCTTGACCAGTTTTATTCTTATTCATTTTACTTTCACTCGTTTCAGCATCGGGGCCCTCATTATTCACATTTCACGCCAGAGCGCAACCAAAATCCGAAGATGCCCGGAAACTTCCGAAGATGTCCGCCATCACCGACCGGCGGGCTGAGCTAACGTGATCCGGTCATGAGCCGGCGTTCCCTTCTTGCTCTCTGCGCCCCACATTCTAAAGATTCCAATTCGCACGCTACCATGTCGCTCCCATTCAACGCCCCCAAAGCTCAGTCAGGCAAGATCATCCTCGTCGTAAGTCTGAGCTGAGACTGCTGTACCCTCATGTGCTGGTGCTGCATTGTCTCGGGCCGAACACGTGGGTCTGGCCTGCGAACTGGCGATTGTGAGGCACATGCGGCCGGAGTGCGATTCCGAAACACCGAAACGAGACATCGATCAATGGCCTGACCCCTAATGAAGCGATCACTAATAACATCCCATCTGACTGGATTGCTCAGGCCAATGTCCTCGCCAAGGGTGAGTCGAGGCATGTACTGCAAGAGCTCGTCGTCAGCCACGCGAGGTCGCTGATCGCCGTGCACTCATCGATGCTTCCTCTTTCAAGACGGCAAGGGGGATGAGGTCCAAGCGGCTTTGGCCAAGGTGCGAGCAGCGGCCGAAGCGAGTGCCGAGAAGGACACCCATACCTACAGGACCACCAGGTCCGAGGAGGACCCCCGTACGTTGGTGGAACGGTCTCTTCCGGACAATCGGTCGGGCTCGCTTGGGAGCTGAGCTGACTTTTCGGCCTTCCGATGTTTCAATGCGCACTAGACAAGTTCCTCGTCTTTGAGGAGTACACTTTGCCCAATGGTATCGTCGATCATGGTGAGTGCTCGGTTGAGAGAACTCCTACATGTCCCATTTGGGTTCCAACATGCACGATCACTGACGTCGGCGCATTCATCGGCGAAAACTTGATTGACGGGTGCAGTGGCCGGCGATAATTTCCAAGCGCTCGCAGCGGCTGGAATCATCGCCGATCTTGACATCAAGTATTTCCACGAGTTCAAGTAAAGTCGTATCTGAGACTCGCAGATTTTCTAACCCTTTCCTGGCTTGAGGATGTGATCTCTTTCGGGGATGTGGAGTTTGCGGGCGATGATCGATGTGCGGACAAGGCGAGATGAAACATGAAATGAAACACAAATTAACAGACAAGTGATAAACGTGTATGCGACGATGCCCCCCTCGAATCAGCGAAGAGCTCAGACGAGTTGAAGATCATGTCGAAACAAGCGACGAGACAGGAAAAGGCGGCAAATTCACCACGACGACTGTGCATTGTTGTTCCATGGTAGACGGTCTGGCTAGCACGATGTTTTACTGGAGCAGGTGTCATACACATACGCGTGACACGTCGTCGCATTGAATGGACCGAGAGCTGTGGACTTTGGAGCTCGCTCGGCGCCCACTACTAGGCGCGACGACAAGTTGGCCGGGACCTTTCTTCGGTCTCCGAGTCAACCCCTGACACTGCTCTCTGGGATGATACATGATGTGATAGGTACGGTCCGCGCTTGTCGGACTTCGTTGAGGTCGATAAGAGTGACCGTCCGTTGCCTAGTGGCTAGGCGAGGGGAAGGGTTCTGCATGTTCTGCATCGTCCCCTTGCAAAATTAGTAATACAAGCCCTAATAGTCCGAGAGAATCCGTGCGAGTCATCCGCCGCAGGCGCTTGGAGCGCTTAGCAGCAACCCGGCCGTCGTCACACGCGGTTCGCATCCGATCAGCAGCTTTCTCTCCCTCCGTCCAGCCTGTCCAGCCTGTCCACCTTGATCTACTGTTCTACTCGAACTCCCATTCCCTTTTTCACCATCTCTCACTACTCTGAGGATGAAGATCCCTTTCATTTCCCGCCGTCGGAAGGATTCGGAGTTCGAGACGACCAACACTCTCACCGGCCGACCGCCCTTCTTACTCGGTTTGCGATCGGTGAGGACACTCCCAGCCGGCTGCAACGCTGTTGCAAAGACGCCAGACTCGTCTGACTGACTCCCTGAACCTCTATTGCTCCCCGCAGTCAACACCGTATATCGCACTGACAGTCGGCGTCGGCGTGCTCGTCGATCTGAGTGGCTACGGTCTCGTCGTCCCCGTCGTCAGTCTCCGAGGCTGGCTTTGACGCGAGCTCGGCTGCGGTGGCTCGATCACAAGCCTTACGATTCGATTCCATCCTACCATGTCCACCACAGGTACCATTCAGGCTGGAAGCGCTAGGGTATGACAATGTCGGATCCAAGACGGGATGGCTCGTCGCGGCCTACGCTGCAGGTCTGATCGTCTCGTCTCCGCCGATCGCTTACGGTCAGTCTCTTTTTTGAGCACTGCCCGCCTTTGCAAATTCTGCCAAAAACGGTCAATGGGATCATTACACGCAGTGAATGTGTTGTAACACATGGTTGACCCTCATTTTTTTTCTCTTTCTATTTCCTCCTTTGCATTGTATCTACTCCTCGACCCAACAGTCGGCCGGTTCAAGGACAAGCGTACACCGCTCCTGATAGCTCTCGGGTTTATGGCAGCTGCTGTTGTGCTTTTCATGGAAACATCCTCGTACCCTGCCATGCTCGTCAGTCGGGTGTTACAGTAAGTCGTTTTTGATTCGGCGTTTGCTCAGCTTGCCCGAGAACAAAGCACTGACCAGAAGCGGAACGTCAAACCGAGCACAGGGGTATCTCCGGAACCGGGATTTGGACGTTGGGCCTGGCGCTTGTAACCGACTCCGTACCAGAAGCCAGAGTGGGCATCATTATGGGATATGTCATGGTCGGATTCACAGTCGGTCAGCTCATTGGACCCCCCGTCGGTGGTGTGCTTTACGAAAGGATGGGCTACCGGGCACCATTCGTCTTTGCCCTGTGTCTGAGTACGTCGAGTTGCGCTATGTTGTTGTCATCGGCTTTTTTCGACGATCCACATCTTTGTATGAAAACTAATGGTTTCACTGTGCACACTCCGCAGTCTTTGTTGATTTCGTCCTTCGATTGTTCGTCATCGAGAAGCGAACGGCGCTGAAATGGATCCGAGCCGGCAAGATAGACCTACCCAACTTTGAGGCTCCTGGCTACACCAACCCCAATGAGAAGACGACCGATGAAGCGAAGGCAGACGGAAAGATCTTGCCTGGTCAGGAGGTGAGGCCCGTCGTCGCTGATGGTTCTCGGCCGGCGTCAATTGATTCGGCTGCGGGGGTGGAGAAGGGACAAGCAGAGAAGTCGGAGCGGAAACCAGCTACGGAACTCGGCCCTTGGGCGGCGTTGAAGATTATGTCGACATCGATGAGGCCAGTTACGCTATTTGCTTTGACACTGTTGAACGGTATCACACTTGGTGGTCTGCTGGGTCAGTCCAAGGCCTGTCTATGTTCGACGCTGCTCGCCTCCTGACGGTTTCTCGAGCTGACCTGTCTTTCGATCATCCGAATCCAGACACGGGCATAACTCTCCATCTCAACGACATTTACGGCCTCAACTCCCTTGGCGCAGGACTTGTCTTTATTGGATTAATCGCCCCCAGCTTCGTCGCGTCGCCGTTCGCGGGGTGGGCCTGTGATCGCTACGGCGCCAAGGGCATCGCGACGATCGGCATGCTGCTCACGTTCCCGGGTTACCTGCTCCTCATGATCAACGGTCCCCTTCCCCTCACCGTCTTCTTCCTCGTCATCCTCGGCTTTGCCTTGTCCTTTTTCCTCACCCCCGTCATGCAAGATCTTTCAGTCGTGGTGCAGAACACCCCCGGACTTGTGAGTGTTACTGTCGTGGATCGTCGATGCAGCTGTCAGCCTGTTTCTGATTTCATGTGTCTGTTGCACCCTTCAAGCCTTCTACGTACGCCTACGGCGCTTTCAACATGATGTACTCGATCGGCTCGTTCATTGGTGAGTCTTCCGCGATCTCGCCTACGTTTTGGGGGGCCAATTCTGCACCGAACTTAGCCGAATCCTCTCATTGCGAAACTCCTGCAGGCCCCATCATCACGGGTCAGATCATCGAAGGCCTCGGTATCCGCAAGGGATGGATCGTCACGGCTATCATCTGCGCCGTTCTATCGGCGATGCTCACACCCTTCACCGTGATCTACGTTGGCGGGAGGTGCACATGGTTCGGTCGGTTCACGAAGTCGTCCACGCAGCAGACTTCGGCGGCGAGTGATGCCACTACCGTACAGGTCTAGGTCAGTTTCATTTTCCCTTCTTGTATATCCGTGGAGATGGTTTGTGGTCAGACCATCGACCGCGTGATCGAATTCTTACTTGACAGTCATGCCGTGGTGCCCCCTCCTTGTTGGTTAACAATTCGAAAACCTTAGTTTTGGTGTAGAAACGCAGAAGTTCATGTAGATTTCCTTCCTTTAGATCATCATAGATGCAGTCACGCAAAAACTCTAACTTCTTTGTGTAGATCAGCAATACCAAAGGCCGATTCTTTCGTCACCATTGTCGGGGTTGAGATGGCCCTCGTCTCCATTCAGGGGCTCGGTGGTGTCTCAGCGCTCAGCGCTCAGCGATCACTCGATCACCATCGACACGTACGGGCGAGGAGTCCGGACTTGAAAGTCTCGGATTATTATCGTCGTGAAAAGGGCTGACTTGACGCTGACTGAAGGAAGTAGCCCAATGATTATATCTATTCAGCAGAACCGAAACTCTCTCTTTCCATGTACCACCTCGTGTGGGACTACAAGGCATGACTCGCAACTAGAGCTGGCTTGGAGGCGCGCGCGCGCGCGTGGCACCGGAAAAACTGCTCGAATTGATCCAGGATCATCCGCAAGTTCGTTCTCCGCGTGGCTTGGCCAAGGGAAGCGCCGGCCGGCCGGCCCGCTATGATCCATGAATGAGGGCTTTAGTCAGACCGAGTAAATACCCAAGTCAGCCAGACTCGCCGTCTCCGCGGGGCACCCACTTCGATCAAATCGCTGGCAAGGACTCGCTCTACACGGCTTTCCGCCGCTCAACGTTGGCTCGCTCTCGCTTCCGGAAAAATTCTTTCTTTTCAAGCCTTAGTATGTGTAAAGGACTACTAAGGGGTGGACTCGCACTCTCTTTCAGTGCGAAAGATGTGGGAGGAGAAGCAGAAAACTTGTGGCGGTGAACTGGAGATCTTCCCCAAGCCCCAAGTTTTAC
Source organism: Microbotryum silenes-acaulis (assembly GCA_003665825.1). NCBI lineage: Eukaryota > Fungi > Basidiomycota > Microbotryomycetes > Microbotryales > Microbotryaceae > Microbotryum > Microbotryum silenes-acaulis. The sequence continues at coordinate 107,484 of QPFY01000020.1, forward strand.
CCCGCCACTGGCACCGGTTGATCTTCCCAGCGCTTGAACAGGGCGTCGATGTTTCGCACCCTTGCGCCGGGGCGGTCTTTCTCGGCCGGGCTGCCCGCGATACGCCTATCACCGCAACCGTTGCGGCGGTCGTCGCTCTGCTCTTGCCCATCGTCACCCGCACGTCGCCCCTTTTCAAGTTTTCACTCGCCTCGTTCCTCTGCAATCATGTCGCACGTTCAAAAGTGGTGGAAAGAAGGTCTTGTGTACCAGGTCAGTGCTTCAGCCCCCCACTGCTGCACTTGCTGCCCTCTTTGGTGTCTCGCCCCCGCTGCCGCCTTGACCCCGCCCCCACTCGAATTCATGTCGGTCGTCGACACGTCTGGCTGGCGCGCGGAACTCGGCGAGACGAGCTGCCGATGGCACGACATCAGAAGCACAGTCAATGGCTCTGAAACTACTCTGCTGCTCGTTTGATTGAAGATACAAGTCGAGCGGGATCCCAGCACTGCCGCATGCACCTCGGATTAACTCGACGATGAAACCTCCGCGGCGTGGCCCCCCCGTCCAGATTTACCCGCGATCGTTCGCGTCGGCTCGCGGTCAAGCCGAGGGCGACATCAAGGGCATCATCGCAAAGTTGGACTACCTCAAGGGACTCGGCGTCGACATCATCTGGGTCTCGCCCTTTTACAAGTCGTACGTTGCTTTGTCTGGCTATGCACGCTGGTCTGCGAGGTGTCGTCGTGGAGGCGGAGATGAGGAGGACACCCATTTTCGCACCCACTCGTCGTCAGCTCCACACGCCACTTTCTCTAGCCGAGGCTATGTCCAGCACCGCTCTACTCCTCCGGGAATGAATAGCTGACCGTGATCCCACGCCGAATCTCGAAACAGACCTCAACACGACAATGGTTACGATATTCAGGTCATTAGCACCCCTGCTCTCCCCCGTCCCGCTCGGTCAATCTGCTAACTTGCACCGTTTGGCTTCACTTCTTCATCATCATCTTGAATTAGGACTACCAAGACATCCATGAACCCTATGGCAAGGTCTCTGACATTGAGGATCTCATCGCGGGCTGCCACAAGCGAGGCATGAAGGTGTGAGTGACGATCACCCCCTATATCATCGACCAAGTCTTCACTACTCCCTGTGTCTTGCTCTTTCGCTCACACCCAATCCCTCTCGCGCATCGATATATGCGCAGTCTTTTTGATCTGGTCATCAACCACACCTCGCATCTGCACGAGTGGTTCCAAGAATCTCGGTCGAGCAAGGACAACCCTAAGCGCGACTGGTACATCTGGCGCCCGGCCAAGTACGATGCCGATGGTGTTCGCCACCCGCCTTGCAACTGGAGGGGATGCTTTGGTGGATCGGTGTGGGAGTGGGACGAAAAGACTGAAGAGGTCAGTCTTCCACTGCCAATGTGGGGTACGCTGGTTCGGAGTAGCGGCCGAAAAAAAAATCCGTGTCTTTATTCGAGATCTTCGAGGCTCACTCTTTGAGGCATTCCCGTCTTACAGTATTACCTCCACTACTTCGTTCCCGAGCAACCCGACGTCAATTGGGAGAACCCGACTCTACGAAAGGCGCTGTATGAGAACGCGATCAAGTTCTGGCTCGACAAGGGCTGCGATGGGTTCCGAATCGACACCGCCAACATGGTGAGTCTGACCCTGCAGGCTATGCGTTGCCCCAGAGATGCCTAGAGCTGATATAGATCGCATGAATCCTGACTCGTTGGTTCTCACAGTACTCCAAATTCATCGAGTTCCCCGATGCGCCGGTCGTCGACCCCACTACTCCGTGGCAACCTGCTCCCCTTTACTTCTCCAACGGACCCCGGCTGCACGAGTTCCTCAAGGAGATGTACGAAGAGACGTTCTCTAAATATGAGTGAGTGCCCACCGTGACTGTGCGTTATCACTTTGGATCTGGTGCATCTGAGCTCATTTCACTCGTTCTCTTTTGTCAGCTGCACCTCGATTGGAGAGCTGCCCAGCACCCCTTTGATCCCCGACATCCTGAAGTTTGTCGCCGCCGATGCCAAAGAGTTCAACATGGTCATCCAATTCGATCTCGCCGATCTCGACCACGGCAAAGGTCGCTTTAACCTCATGTACCACGACTGGCCCTTGACCAAATTCAAGGAAATCACCGCCAACTACCAGCAGTTGACCGATGCGAAGTACGATGCGTGGGCCGTGACCTACCTCGAGAACCACGATCAAGCGCGCAGTATCCCCCGCTACGCTTCGGATGCGCCTGAACACCGCGAGAACTCCGCCAAGTTGCTCGCGACGTTCCTGCTCACCGTCTCGGGCACGCCCATTATCTACCAAGGAGGTTAGTAGTTCCATACGAGGCATCCTCAAGCGATCGGCTCATTGTGCTGACAACTGTGACTTCATTTTCGTCCCTGCAGAGGAAATTGGCATGATCAATTGCCCCAAGTCGTGGGACATCGACGCCGACTACAAGGACATCGGTACGATCAACCAGTGGACCGAGATGAAGCAAGCCGCGGAGGAGAAGAAGGACTCCAAGCTGGTCGAGGAAGGCAAGCGCTCGATCCAGCTCACGAGCCGAGACCACGCCCGCACGCCGATGCACTGGAGCGCCGAGAAGCAGGCTGGTTTTACGACCGCGGACGAGACTTGGATGCGTGTGATGGACTCGTACAAAGAGATCAATGTCGCGGCGCAAGAGGGCGTCGCGAGCTCGCCGCTCGAGTACTACCGCTCGCTGATCGCGTACCGCAAGCAGCACAAGGACCTGTTCGTGTACGGCCACTTTGAGCTACTCGACAAGGCCAACGAGAAGACGATCCTCTACACCAAGCGCTCCGCTAGTGGCCAGGTCGCGTTCGTCGCGCTCAACTTTACCGCCGAGGAGCAGTCGTTCGAGTTGCCGTCCGATGTCAAGGGCGAGTTTGAGCTCGTCGAATCGCTCAAGTTCGGCGCTGGCAAGCGTGGTTCCCTTGGGGCTTACGAGGCGCAGATCTACATTACCAAGTGAAAATACCCTCTAAATCGGATCAGTGGCTCAGCCTAAGCAAGCAAAAAGCTCTCCCGTCGCGATGTGTATTTTTGTCTCTTTGGAATCGGATGAACCAGCAATCTCCGTCTTCAAATCTTGCCCTCGTTGTTCATTTTCCGCTTCCTTGAATTCAAGCGCTTGATTATACCTTTGCAAGCCACTTCTTTGTGGAAATGCAGACCAATTCTTCTTCAAAAGCATCAAATCAATCAAGGCAGAATCAGAAAAATTCAGATCAGATCTGATCTGGCGGTGATCTGATCTAATGCGGACCGACCCTTGAATTGAGTCCCCTGACTCGGCGCTAGGCAACGCCAAGACCCGTGACGGCCTGACGCGCGCCCGCCACTGCCCGCGACCTCACCAGCGAGAGCTTTCGTAGAGCCCTTGTAGAGCCCTCACTGAGCGCTTTACAGTCTGGCTCAACCAGCAGGGCTCACGTGCTCACCTGTCAAGACCTGTCTCACCTCGTCCTGGCCTGTCTAGCCGACTAATCGTAGTAGCTCCTCTCCTCTCTCGCCCCACACACCTTCTCCGCCGTCTCACCTCGATCAAAGACGAGTGCAGACACCATCTCAATAAGGAGGTGATCCCATCGTCGTGCGCTCCCTCCGCGATGAGGAGTCATGCGTGAGTGACTCCCATTCTAGTCGCTCGCTGAGCCCCGCCCGCGGCCCGTTTGATCGGTCAGACCACGTGCTAATCCCCGGTGATCCCCGGTCTGCTCTCACTCTGAACAGCTCGACTCAGGCTCAGCTGCCCTCATCCTTCACCTCCAACACCGGAATCAGTTCCACAGGTGCTACCTCGTCACCCGTGCATGCCGATACGGTCCAAGGCGGGAGCTACATCACCGAGCTGGCCTCGTTCGTGCGACGTCACGAGTCCAAGCTCGCCGACTTTGGAAGACGACCGACCCCATCCAGCGCCTCTCTCCCTTCATGGTCCTCCATCCTCTCCCTCGGAATCATCGCCTCACCCGATCCGTCCTCCCCCGTACCCAGCCACCAACGTAGAGCGCCCCTCGTGCTCGAGTTCGATCCGCACCACCTCTACTTCCTCCTGCTCAAATTCGACGAGCTCGGCATCGCCAATCTCGGTGACCTCGATGTGCGGATACAGGGTGGTGTTCATCGGCCCATGATGATCGACTATGGGCTGTCCGGCGTACCAGAGGAGAGAGCATCGGGGTGGTTGGCAGGCGCGTTCGGAGGTGGGGGATCCGCATCGACAACCAGAACGAAGGATTCGGACACGGCCTCGTTCCGTTCGGGCATCTCGTCCTTTTCGATCGGTTCAGGGTGGTGGGGATCGACCAAGGCACCTGTTGATGAATCCGTCGACGTCAAATACCTCTATGCAAGCTGCACCAAACTGCCCGCGCTCAAGCTTTCGCCGTTCATCACTCGCTCCCGGTCATCATCACCCAAAGCCGCGGGACCGTTACCAGGTCACCACGCCTCCCCACTACTCTCCAAAGCCGTTCAGGACTTTCAAGATTGCCCTCCAGACCAGACAACTGTCCCTCTGTACGCGTTCAAGAACCTCCAAAGCCTCATCTTGGAAGATCTCGATCCGAGGGGGTTCTTGGGTTGGGACGTAATGAGCGCGCAGTTGAGGAGCCTACAAATTCATCGTAGCGGGATCGAGGATATTGGGGAGTTGATTTGCGATGTCGTTGTCGAGGATGTGGAGAGGCGGAGGAAAGGGACCGGTCAAGTGGGGCAAGAACGGATAAAGCGGCAGAAGGGCCCACTGTCGGCCGAGATCGCTGTCGAGGGAGACGAGGAACCAGAGCACCCGGCCCATGACACATCCTTCGGCCGTACAGACGATGGCGTACCGCCATCCCCTTCCACTGCATCGTATCCGATACCGCCACGATACGCTTGGTCGCAGCTGCGCCACCTCTCGCTCTCGCACAACTCTCTCACCTTCGTCCCCACACCGCCCTTGCACTACCTCGCCTCTTCTCTGACCTCCCTCGATCTCTCCTCGAACCTGCTCATTTCAGTCCCAACGGGTCTTTCAGCGCTCCACTCTCTCAGATCGCTCAACCTCTCTGACAACATGATCGATTCGCTCGTCGGGATCTCCAAAATTCTCGGAGCAGTCCAAGTCCTCAACCTCTCGCACAATCGTCTCTCGAACCTGGCAGGCTTGGATCGGCTCCTCGCTCTCGAGCGTATCGACGTCCGCTCGAATCGATTACAAGAAGCGTTGGAGATCAGTCGATTACAAGAATTGCCTCTTTTGAGGGAGGTTTGGGTTCAAGGTAACCCTTTCACACGGAGTGTTCATGAAGGTGGAGAAGAAGGATGGAAAAACAAGTGTCTGGCCTATTTCGAAGGAGGCCAAGTCACCTTTGACGACTTTTCCTCTTCGGGGGGCCAGAATGGGTCCAAGTCGGATTCGAGGGGATCGTCGACGTTGAGGAGGACCGCGAGTGCTGCTGCGGGGTTGGGGATGGCGGATTGGGCGAGGACAGAGGAAGCGAGGACGGCGGGGGAAGCCAAGATCGTCAGTCGGAGGGTTGTGACGACACCTCATCAACAAGGCAAACATCATCGGATGGCTTTGTCACCTCCTCCTTCACCTTTACCCAACGCGTCGATGGGACTTACTTCGACCTCGGCAATGGAAAGTTCGGCTTCGCCCACATCGTCACCTTCGTTAGGACCGACCAAAGTCGTCAAATCGTCCCAACCCGCATCGACATCGACCGATTCTGCACATCGCAAACCGCGACGCATCGTCAACCTCGATGGACCCTCCCCTCAACCCGGTGGTGATTCCTCAGGCATGAGCGACGTAGACCACCACCACCATCACCACCAGTCTCCGAAGCCGAATCCAGGCAGCCGAACAGTGAAATCCCTTTCCTCCGTGACCGGTTCTTCCCTGACATCCCCATCCAAGCCCTCAGCCCGGCGACAGCGACTCTCCGCTTCGACTTTCGAGCCCCCCATATCATACCTCTCCACCTCCCCTCCGAATAGGGATCATTCCCCCTCTCGCGGAGGCGACCTCAAGTCTGCCTCTTCAGGTTCGGGATCAGGTACTGAGAATAGCGGAGAGGCTTTTCGGAAGAAGATTGAGCAGTTGAGGAATGAGGTTGGAGAGAGTTGGTTGAGTGTGTTGGGCGAACGACAAGAGAGGGAGGCGAGGGAGGCTGCGAGGGCTGAGGGGAGTGCGAATGCGAGTGCGAGTGCGAGTGGTGGGGAGGCGAACAAGGTCGTTAAACGACCAACTGTCGAGGATGCGCAGGTGAAACCTTCTTCTCCAGTGACGACGAAGGAGGATGAACCTGTAGCTGAAGAAGCAGTCACCACAGCAACGGTGACCAAAGTCGTCAAAGCCCATAATGACGGCGACCCGACATCGACGGCTAAGAAGGGGAAGAAGAAGAAAAAGAGCGGCAAGAAGAAGTGATTCTGTCACCCAGTCAGTGAAGAGTCCTTCATTTGTATCACTCTGTACTATACAGACATAGACAGCAATCGAATCACTCGTTGGCAGGCACCTGATGGTATGGTCAGAAAGGTCGAACGATAGAGTCCCAATAGTATAGTGAACATAACTTCTTTAATTACATGGCCCTCCAAGTGGGGACAGATATTACGGGCGTGGAGGATTCTCCAAAAGGACGCACGACATGGGTATAGAGATGAATTTGAGAGGGTCAAGAAGACGACATGAGGGGGTGACGAGGAACACGCTAGTACAGAAAAAAAAGGAAAGGGAAAGACAAGCCTGGGGAAATATAAAGCTTAAAGAGTATTAGTGACAACAGTGGGGGGAGAAGAAGAAGGTGGTGGTGGTGAATTCATGATCGTAGGGGGCAGGGAATGCATGATCGCAACGTAGCGACTGAGCGCGAGCATGATGCTTCTCGGATCGGTCTTAATCGCTGAGCCGAGGGCGGCGAGGATCTCCGTGAAAGGACCGAGTTGGTGGAGGACGAGCGTCGAGAGGACATTCTCAATACGCATGAGGTAGCCCTCGAGCAAGGCCGCGAGTTCTTCGTCGGCGGCATCGGGTCGGATGGGGTACGCGAGCGAGGTCGGGAAAATAGGGGCCTGTCGGTTCGCCACCGCCAGTTCGGTCGGGTGTTCGCCATGACCGTCTTTTCGCTTTGGGTGAACCAAAGCCGCGGCCACTGCTTCGAGACGATGCGTGACTCGGCCAAAGCCCTTGACGACGGACACATCGAGGACTTGGGATGAAGGATCGAACACCTCGGTCTGTTGCTGTTCGTCCTTGTCGCCCGAGAGCTTGATGCGTTCCTTGAGTGCCTTAGGCCAGATGAGGGACACCAGCTCGGGAGCTTCGAGACCCTTGAGACGACGTTCACCGAGCTCCGAGATACCGAAGCCGAGACGACGCAGGGCGAGGATGTCTTGTTTCTCGTTGGGGTCAATCCACTCCTCTTCGTCGGGCGACGAGCCAGAATCGCTGTCGAGTGAAGACGGCTCTGGTTTCATCTCCATGACAACATCCTAGTGGCGAAAGAGTGGAGAAGTTGATTCAGTATACCTCCAGGCAGAGACAAAGACAGCGACAAATCCTAACTGACCTGAATAATATCAATGACATCCTGACTGGCCGAGATCTGACCGCCCTCTGCGATCGAGGCGATACGCGCAGCGCGGTTGACGACCGGACCAAAGTAGTCCATTCGACGGGTAATGGGATCTGCTTCGCACACGGGTTGACCCCAGTGAATACCCATGCGCACCGACAGACCACGGTAGATCGTCTCGCCCTTGGAGTCAGTGATTTCCTTGCCCTCCTCCGAGTCAAGGATCTCTTGGGGCCAATCCTCGCGCAGGAGCTCGAGTTGGACGGTCAAGCAAAACAAGAGGGCTCCCGTCACGGTCGGGAACGAGATCATGAAGGCGTCACCTTCAGTCTTGACCTCGTAGCCACCGATGGCACGAAGCTGACGACGGAAGAGCTGGTTGTGCATGCGAATGGCGGTCTGCATGCCCGGGTTCGATTCCCACAATGCGGTCGAGTTGCGGATATCCGTAAAGACCAAGGCCACCATCCCTACGGGCGGGGCCACCTCTCGATCGAGCAGGTTGAGATAGCGCTCGCCGGCGGCTTCTTCCTGCTTACCGCGACGTAACGCTTGTCCCGTTCGATGAGCACCATAGAAGCCCTCGTCGTCGTTCGCCATAGCGACACCTCGCTGCACGCCTCGGTAATTCTTCTTGGTCTTGCTGAAGAGGTCGCCGACGGCCAGAACCATGACCATGATGTTGTTCGACGAACCGTACGAGATGGCTAGATCACGCAACTTGGCCGCGGCAGCCATGGGGTCGGCTCGTTCCGTGCGGGCAACGTCGACAGCCATCTGGTACGACATGTGCTCCCACAACCCTCGATTGGCAATGATGATGAACTCGTCCGTGTCGGCCAGCTCGAACTCTTCAATGTTGGGCGAGGCGTTAATCGCGGGGAAGACGTTGTAGAACCCGAACGAACGCGAGATGTCGACTTCGTCATTGACGTAACCACGATGCGAGATCCACCCTTCGGCCGTGCGGATGCGCGCAACCTCGGCCGGTTCGAAGGGCTCGTGTCGCTTCGAGATGAACCTCGACGTTCCACCGCGACCGGCGATGACGGCGAGCGCGTTACCCGCATTGGCGACGTACACTCGCTTGCGGCGGATGTAGACAATGATACCTGCCGCTCCCGTCCGAGCCGAGGCCTGCGACCGATCGGTCAGGCTAATCTCCGAGTCCTTGCGCCGTGTCTCGAGCGTCGGAAGGAGCATGTTGCCGTAGTCGCGGTTGATACCGAGGAATGCGCGTCGCAAGGCATCGCTCGTGACCTCACCGCTCTTGAGCCTCGACAGCTCGAGCGTAAAGATCGCCGTGAAGTAATCCTGCAGATACTTGACGAGCTTCGCACCCGTGTTCTGGCCCTTGTTGACCGCGTCAAAGAGGCCAAAGATGGCTTCGTCGTCCTTGGACCGGAAGCGCGGGATAACGATGTCGACCAGGGTCAACGTCTCGAGGCGCTGGCCCAAAGTGTCGGCTATGCCATAGCCCATGTCATTGATCTCGGACAGGGACGTGCGCACGCGTCGATCCTCACTCTCGTCCGGTACCGAAGGGATCATGAGCGTGACGTCCATCAGACCCAGGATGTGCAGCTTGGTCAGAGCCGAAAAGTCGGCGAGATTGCGTCGCTTGGGGTTGCGGGGGACACTCGGATCGTCATTCTGATGCCCAGGTTTGATCTCGAGTCGTTTGTTGCCCGATAGGTTGAGGAAGCGCAGTTCCAAGTTCCAGTTCCTGTGCAAAGCGATGAGAGGAATCAGCTTCTCGGCACTGTGGAACTACTGACACCAATCGAATACGCACCAGTTCCAATCATAGGGCCAATTGACGACGTTGTACTTGAGTGCATTGTTCCCGACATCGAGCGCAAAGAGCTTTTTGATCTTGCCCAGTTCGGCAGGAAGCGTTTGGAGCTACACCCCACGCGCAAGCGCACCACGGCGTTGAGCCATCAGCTTCACGCTTCGCAAAACACGGCGACGGCAACCCGAGACCGACTAACCTTGTTTCCATTGAGATACAGCAACTTGAGGTTGTGCAATCGCTCCAGGTCATCGGGAGGTAGACTCGTCATCTTGTTACCCGAAAGGTAAAGCTCTTCCAGCTGTTGCAACTTGAACAACGACGACGTTGGGATCTCAAGAATATCGTTATGGCTGACGTTGAGGACCCTCAATTCGGTCATGAGCGAGATGGGTGCAAAGACGTCGTCGCCCAAGGTATTGTCACCGAGATAGAGCTTTTGCAGGCTCAGTGCCAAAGGCGAAGCAATTCGGCCAGAGGAAGTTGAAGGTGCCTTTGAGACCGTCGATCCCTTGCGAGCCTCCAACTCCTCCAGCCCACCTTCGGGCGTCAACATCGCCTGAGTCGCGGTCGCAACTGACAGTGGTGGGTCCGGGAAGTCGTGCATCAGGTTCGAGCTCGCGTTTAACGACGTCAACTGCCCGCACATCCATATGCTCGACGGCAGCGTTTGCAAGTTGTTGCCGGAGACTTGGAGCGTCTGCAGCCTCTGCAACCGCCCAAGGTTATCGGGCAAGAGACCCAAAATGTTGTTCTTGATCGAGAGATGAACGAGGTTCGACAGGCCGCCAATCCCGTCGGGCAAGACGCGCAATTGATTGCTATCAAAGATGAGCGTTTCGACCGAGCCGAGGTGGTCGAACATGTCCGTTGCAAGCGTCGACAATTTCGCGAACGACAAATTCAGCGAGGTCAGCGACCGACCCGTACCCGCGAGACCGAACCGAGTAAGCGAGTTGTTCGAAGCCGAGAGGATGCGCATCTGTGACCATGTCGCGTCCAACGCCGAAGCCTGATTGTGCTCGCATCGCAAGACCTCGAGCTGTGCCACACTCGCAATCGGGGACAAGTCGGCGATGAAGTTGCGGCGACAGTCGAGCTCCTTGAGATGAACCAGGTCCGTCAACGTCATCGGCAAGGTGTTGATCGTGTTGGCGAGCAAGACGAGCCGTTCGAGGTTCTTCAGTTGCCCAATCTCGGGAGGCACGGCGGAGACGGTGTTGAATGAGATATCGAGTTCGAGGAGCGACGAGATCTCGGTCACGACCGCGGGAATCGAGTCAAAGCGGTTGTTGCTCAGGTTGAGGTACTTGAGCTGCGTGAAGCGCGCAAAGTAATCCGGCAGCGTCCACAGGCGATTGTTGTGGCATTTGAGCGACATCAACTCCCCTACTTCTTCCAGAGCGATATGTTCGAGATCGACGATATGGTTGTTCGAAATGTCGAGTCGTGTCAAGCTGTAGCACTCCTTGACCGCCTGCGGGATCCTCTTGATGCCCATGTGGGACAGCACCAGTTCGCGCAACGACGTACACAGCTGCACGAAATCGGTCGGCAGATCGAACGGTCGGTTCTTAGACAGATTCAGACTGACGATCTCGTGCGCGTGTCGGTACAGGTAAATCGGGATCGTCTCGACCGGCCGCCCAGAGAGATCGACGAACTCGAGATTCGTCTCGTTCACGTCCTCCTCCCCCGCCGCGATCGACGGATGCGCAGGTTTGTAGATGAACTTGCACAGGTACGCATTGTCCTCTCGGCCGAGCTCTTCGAGCTTGTCCAATTCGGTGTACCCGGCTTGTTCGAACCGCCGCTTCTGCAGCAGCATCGGCTTCTCGTTCGCGCCGACGCGTCGTTCGTAGCCCTTTTCCCGCAGGTACAGAGCATACGCCGTCTTGGCATGACTGATTTGAAATCGTCGAGCCAACGTAGCCGTCAATTCACCCGCAGTGACGGTCAAGGGGACCGGCAGAGTCGAGAAGGTCGAGTTTTCGCGCGTGATCCGCATCATGAACTGCATAGGAAGGTCGAAAACGTCAGCACACAATGTCCGGATACTCAGCATCACCACAGCACTTACGCTTTTTGACGCTGCCATCCTACCTCCCATCCCGTCCGAGGTCCCCGGTCTCCCACCTCTCACAACCGGTCTCCCTCCCGCAGTTGGCGGCCTCAAACCCCCACTCTCGTCGTACCCAAACACCTTTGCCGGTTTCGATTCAGGCCACATCGCCGAATCACTTTCTGTCTCCTCGATTCGGTTATCCTCATCATCATCCTCGTCTTCCTCGTCTGAGGAAGTGTCGTCATGGTCCATCCCTCCCATCTCAGCTTTGACAGCCCAAGAATCAGGGGCGGTCCATGCCCCCGGTCCAGTCTGTGCAGTACTCGTCGTGTTCGACGTCGTCGGTGTAGGTGTCGAGGCCAATGCCCCGGGCGCGAAAGGATCATTGGTCTGACCGACCGCAATGGAAGGTCTCCGACCAGAGCCGACGCTCCCCGGGCCTCCATTCGAGCCGACGTCGCCGTTCCCTCCCATGTGTGTCCTGGTACTAAGTCCCGAAGACGATCGAACGAAACTGGGCCGTGACAACATCGCCCGAGCAGCTGTGACGGGTGACGACGACGAGAGGTTGTTGGGCGGCACCTCGCTCATCGGACTGACGGTACCACTCGGCTGCGACGCGCCATTGCTCCAGAACGGCGCCGGCCCACTCGCGCCCGAAAGACTCCCGTTCGTTCGAGACCCACTCATACCAGCGTTCACGCCCACTGATGAGAGGTTCAGCGTCTCTGGTCCGGTGCCGCCCGAGAGGCCCAGCCCTCGCTCGTTCGACATGCGCCGCATCAGCAGTGGCATCCCAGCCGATGGCCTCCGCCCTTGATTCACCGTCGGGTTCGCCGCTGCCGCCCCCATCCCGGCGTCAAAGCTCGAGGCAAGTGATGGGGACCGATGCAGCGGCGTCGGCGAAGAAATGGCGCTCGGATTGACGATGCCGTCAAGATTGTTGAGATCGGTGTCGAGCGAGATAGATGGATCGGCGGAAAAGACCGAGGCCTGACGACCGACACTGGTCGTTATACCTGGCCGAGGTGGTGAATTGCCTCGTCTCCCATTCGGTGCTGTCGATGCTTTTCGGTTGCGGGTGATGAGCCGTTTAGACGAATCGGGGGTGCCAAGGTTGCCGTATGTCGCGGTGCGGCTCAGAGTGTCCATCGCGTCGCCACGAGCCTGGAGTTTGGGTGGCAAAGCGACGTTATCGAACGAGGTTGCTTCCGGAGGCATTGTCATCGATTCTGTTTCCCCCGCGAACTGGCTGCGGCTGACTTTGCGCTTGAGGAAGCCGCCAAACAAGCCCTTCTTCTTCTCCTTGCCGGCGCTGCCCATGTCGAATTTGCGAGGCGCCGATGAGGAGCCTACCGAGTCAGTACGGGAGAGTCCAGGGTTTTGGTTGCCCCGAAGCGACTGAGAGGGCATGGCATTTTTTGAAGACTTGCCCTGATCGAGGTGGCGGACAACGAATCAGCTGTTGGCACCCACTCCGGCAAGGTGTAGCAAAGTCACAACAAAGAAGAAGTAACTCACCTCATTCCGCGATGACGTGCCTTCAGCGCGTGGACTACTCGGAAACTTGTTGTCGCTGCCCTGCGACGACGAAGCGGCGAGTTTGGCGCCCCACCCATTCCAGGTGTCGGAGAGCATGTCGGAACCTGGGCCCATCGGGGTCGCGTACGAGCTGCTGGCCGCGGAGGCTGGTGTGTGCAGCTTGGAGAGACCGTCGTTGGGTGCGGCGAGGTACGACGAGTTGGGTTGAGCGGTGTTGATCGTTCGGAGTGGTGGTAGACTCCTCCCCGTAGTCGGCGCGGCTGGGGAGTGTGACCGCGAGTTGAAGACGGACGGCCCCGCGTCGATCCCGACGCCGAGCATCTTGGCTTGCTTGGACGAGCGTGGTACGACCGAGTCGTCCATGTCGAACGTCGAAGCCGAGGTCGGCATCGTAGGCACAGGAGCGTGTCACGTTGCAGCGGCAGTACCAGCAGCAGCAGCAGTGGGCGAGCAAGTGTTAAGGACGGGAAAGGTTGAACGAGGGCCAGATGCCGTATACGTGTTCGGCGCTGGGCAACCAAGTCAAGCCGTTTGTTCTACCGCCGTCGTTCGGGTACAGCGAGCGGCCAAAGGTAGACTAGCTGTTGAAGGGGTGTGATCGGAGGTATGACTGGTCGTGGCAGAGGTTGGCGTGCGTTGCGAGCTTCACGGTGCGGTCGAGAGGATGTGGTTGTGGTTCGTCGCGAGGTGGCTCGCCACACGCCACAATGATCAATCAGAGCCACTCGCGCCAAAGGGAGCTCGACTCGAGGGTGTGCGATGGTACAATCGGAACGATTACGGTGACTGAGCTAGGGTGACGAGGTATACAGTGATGCTGTCAGCCTTTAGAATGATGTAGACGATGTTCGATCTATGCTCGAGTCACGCCCCAGCGGCGGGAGCAGCCGGTCGGCAGCACATACACCACAAAGCGAGGCGGGTCAACGGCGGACAGTCGCCGTACACGCCCCGAGCGACACCGCGCATCGAGGCAGCCGCTCATGAATTCTTGGACTCTTGGACTAGGAAAGACCAACTCACCTGCTGTGTGCTGGAACACAAAGTAACACCCCAAAGGCAGGTCGCGGAGCGCTGAGCTCTGACCTCGGTGTCGGTGAGCTGGAGAGCGCGCACAAGCGTCAACTTCGATCACTGAGCGCCTCTCGGCCAGTCCACTCTATAGTCCGGACACTCCTCCCACCCCGTTAGACCCGACACGGAGAAAGCGGTCGTCGCAGCAGTGGCAATCGAAAGACGGGACCAACGGAAAAATTGCCTGTTCTTTGGTGACGCAGGGTTGCCCGGGGTCGAGGGACAAAAATAGTAGGTAGAATGTGGGGCTGAGGTGTACTCGAATGCGAAAATGTCGAAAAGGTTGAGAAGGAATGAGCCTGAACTTGGGCACGAATTAGCTCCACTCACAAGCCCCCAAAACACAAAACAATCTACCGCGTACCGCGGCCGACGGCGGCGACACACGCGGCGCACGGGTGAGCACGGAGTAAAGCGCGCTCAAGTTAGGATCTCTTTTTTCCCTTCTCGGGATTTCACTATAGTGATGTCTACAAATTTTCGGAACGTCCTCCGCCTTGGCGCAATTGTGCGTTAGAAACGGACCGCGCGCGATCTCCGACCCAGCCGCCTTCATCTTGACCCGGCTCACGGCGCCGGGGCTTGACCGGAGGAGCTTCACCGTGCCATCGCCCTTCGAAGCTCGAGCTGTACGCGCAGTGGGGCCCTTCGTTCAGGGCCATTCGAGCTGCCGGACACACGATGACGCTCACTCCAGCTCAGATGAACAAGTTGTCCTACATCTGCAAGTCCTTCCTCCCTGTATGCGAACCGTAATCCCCATCATTCGACCTTCACGGACTGGCGTAGACCCGCATCTGGCGTGCGAACTCGGGCTGGCTGTGAGAACACCTCCATCGCCGATCCACGCCGCCCGCGCAATGCCACGAGATGTCTCGGTGTACGCTCGCCACTAACGATCCCTTATGAAAACCCACAGTGACCACATCCGAGTATGACCGACTCGTCCAGACCTTAGGATCGCGCGTTCCGCTTCCTCGACGACCATCCGCCGACGTGGCCCACGTGAACAGGTTCATCTCGAATGAAGAGTCAGTCCGAACTCTCTCCTGACAGGGCCGTCTTTGTAAATCACGTGCTTTAACCAATTTCTCCACGTGTCAACGTCGGGTCACAAATTTTTCAGTCAACTTGAACCCGTCGTATCCCGTCATGCGATTCGACTGCTGGCGCTCGTCTTTACCTTTGGCGTCGTTTACGAAAACCTGCTTCTCGGCCTGCTAAGGCGCCAAAAGTACGATCATCGGAATGGCTTGGCAGGAGACTGCTCTCTACGCTGATGTTCTCGGGCCTTCCTTTATCGCTAAAACAGACTCTCATCGATCCTACGTTCCTTGCGCGTGTCGTCGTCCTTGCGTCTCGCTTCTTTTGTTGCCGGGTTTTCCGCCTGCTACCGCCTCGTCCTGTCTCGTCTTCGGTCAACTCTGCCCGACTATGCCTCCGACAGCAAGACCGACAGAAGCAGGCAACAGCTCAGCTCACTCAAGCGAATCAAAAACAAGCTGCTGCTTTCCGACGGTCTTCCACCCTTCTTGGCCGCCTTGATCGCCAGCCCCATCATGCTCCTTGAGCCCCGAGGCCAAAGAAGAGTCGTCAGTCACTCGGATCATTAACTTTTTCTACTGAGGAGGATGGCTGACGAGTTGAAGTCGTCTTTACAGACCATCTCTGTCTATTCTCTCACTCGGGCTCTGCATGGCATGATCGTAGGAGCCGGTAATAGGAGGTGGTTGCCCCAAGCCATGATCGAAGGAAGATGGTGGTGGGGAGGTCACATTGTCTTTGCGTAAGCGCCCAACTGCAGCTCACTTTCCGATTGCCCATAGCATATCACTGATCATCAGCGATGCCCTAATGACCTCAAAAGTCTTGCAAATGGTCTCTTGCTCCACTCCTTCGTCTACAACCCTTCGACCTTCCCCGCCGCCTACTCCAGCTTTATTCTCCGCTTCTCGTCGGCCTACCTCCCCGCCCGTCCTGCCCAACTGCCCGCATCAGCACCCTGGCCGACACCCCGAGATATCATCGCAGCGATAGCCGAATCCTCGCGTCTTCGATGGCCCGCATTCGTCTCCCCTCTGATCCACCCCAGCGCCCCACGTTCTTTCGATAATCCCATCTTGAACAAGATCACGCCGATTCTGGATCGTACCCATCCCGGCCACTCGAGATTGGTCTGCGCCTTCCTCCACCCCGATCAAACGGAATGCCAATCTGTCACTACGAACTTTATAACACGAGAAGCCCTCTCGGCATCAAAACTCTTCGGAGCACTCTCCCTCCTCGGTCTCCTCATCAGATGGAAGAAATCCCTTCGCACACCAGACGAATCTATTTACCGTGCTCTCCTCTCCACAACAACCTCTTCCCTCTTCCTCTCCCTATCCCTGGGCACTTCCTGGTCCATGGTCTGCGCTCTACAGCACTACCTCCCCAACTCGTTCCTCAAGACCAAACGCTTCTTCGTCCAAGGTTTCTTGGCCGCACTATGGGTCGGCTTGGTCGGCGGACGACGAGCGATGGATCTAGGGTTGTATGCATCGAGGACGGCGATTCAGTGCGTTTGGGATACGGCCGTGGCGAAGAAGCAGATCAGGTCGATTCCGTGAGTCGAGCGATCATCTCTTGTGTCCTTGAGATGGAGTCAGAGACTGACTTTGAAAGAAACCCCTCTGCTCATCAAGTCACGGAGATGTCCTCGTCTTTGCCCTCTCCATGTCTACACTGATGACACTACACGATGTAAGTCCTCTCTCCACGCTTTCCTTACGCGTTCCACCCTCACTAAATCCCTTCCCCTCTGCGTAGGCCTACCCGGCATGCATCAACTCCGCCTTCGTTCGAGGCGCCCTAGACCGTATCGGAGGCCCTTCTCATGCCGAAGAGAAAGCTCGACAACAACTCTTGGAAGAGAAAAAGCGAAGAGGGTCGACGAATACGTATGTGCCGAACACGAGTGGATGAGCCTGAACATGGGGACAGGGCTTTTTGCGCAGCAATAGTGCTGGTCTCGCTGTACTCGCTGTGATTCCTTCTTCTCGAGTACCTCTGACCTGAAACGAACTGATACATGCTTTCGAATTGCGAGAGACCATTCATTCTTTTTCCAACAAAAACTCCCCTTCAGCAAGGTCAGCAGAGAGAAAAGGCTGCTTTGCCAGACTGAAAGCGAGGAAGAGAAGCAAAGTACTGGCGAGGGCGAAAGGGATCCAGAAGTTTTGACTGTTGGCTGTTTGGGGCTCTGGTCACACAGGCAAAAATGGATGTGGGGCACAAAACCAAAGCTGCTTCTGATGGCTAGAGGAAGCGGGAGGAAAGCATATCACGAGGCTTAAGATGAGACAGGGGTTGGGTACGGGATGAGGACGTGCGGTGAAGCAGACGAGTAGGAGTTCGGTTGAGCATCATCTCCAAGAAGCCGAAGGTTGTGTGGCATGTACTGGAGCGGAAGCGGGTCCGGTTCGAGGTGCGCCATCGGCAGGGATCGAGCCTGCGAAGGTATCTGCCGGTGGGGAGGGAGAGATGTTAGTTGATATTCTGTCACTGTCGAGAATCCATAGAAGCGATCCACTCACAAGCCAGAGCAAAGTCATTATGGGTCAGATCAACTCGAGGGCTTGCGTTGGGTGCCGAATCACTTTGGCTCGTGGGCGGGCGGTTGTTTACGTTCGACGAAGAACCATTCTCGCTCATGATCGACGAACGAAGAACGCCACCTTCATCACCCAACATTGACGTCGGAGGGTGCAGCATTCCAAACAGCGCATCCACCGTCTGTTGTTCACCTGATCCCATCGGACGATGCCGATGATCCTGATCCCGATTCGTCACTTCGCCCTGTGGGCTCGTCGAAGCCATATTGGGGGTCGCAACGCCCTTTCCCTCCCTTGCATCGAACCCTCCACCCATCCTCGAGTGTAACCTCGCCAGAATGTCCATTTCATTCTCCGAACACAGCGTCGACAAGACCTGCGATCCACTCGGACGAATCTGAGGATCTACACCTTCCCCGGAAGCGCCGATCGCGTGCCGTTCGAGAAGCTTGACAATCCCGCGCACGCCCAACCAGAATTGAGACTGTCTCGCCAACGCCGCAGACGCAAGATGGTAATTCTTCGACGCTTCGATCGCGAGAATGTCGCTTCCTGCCGCCGATGCAAAGCCCGGTCCGTGCGCTTCGGTGTTGCCCTCGATCTGGGCCTGAGCATGCGAGTTCAAAGGCGGCGCCGACAAGACATCACGCCCCGTACGCAGTCGATACTCCTGCGCCCACGCCAGCGCAGCAACGAAGAGCGGCTGATGAACAAAAGGACATGACGCGATTCTCGAAGCATCGATCGTCTCGGACACCGCAAGGACCTCTCGGATCGAATCGCACGCCGATGAGACAATAGATTGGCGCAAGCGGTCTGTGAGAGCAGGCTTCGCGGCGTTGAGCTTGGGGTGTAGCACCGGCGTCCGGTAGAGAATGATCATGACGGCATGGTACCAGAGGTGCAAATGGAGGTACACGGGGACCGTAGCACGTGCGATTTGACGCCGAAAGCTGCGGGGTGGGGGCGAGAAATTAACACCGTGTCATCCGAAGACGGTCGTTCACAGAACACTCACTTGGAAGTCGACCACCCAAGATCTCGGGGGAGATTGTGATACAGCGTGCGGATCTCGTGCTCGAGTGCGTAGAGGTCTTCGGCCTCACGCTCGGTGCCGGATCCCGCCAGACGATGCGAGGACTCGGCCGAGATGGCCTCGCGGTCATCGTCGGCCGATGCACCGTCGTCCATCGGAAAGCCCCAAGTCGTTGAAGTAACGTTCACGATATCCGCCAGCTGGCCGACCAATCTTTGCAGTGCGACGTAGTGTGGGAACGGGGAAGGTAAGAGACTGCGCAAATTTGGAACCGCTACGTCTTGGGCAACGACTTGAATGTCCTCGTCCGTTGGAGCGGGGAGCTGCGTCAAAAGACGAGACTGGACTCAATTAGCCCGGAACAAAGTCCACCTCAAGAGGTGAATAACCGACATGAACTCACAAATAAGTCGTGTTCCTTCGCCATCGAAGCTCGGCCAGTACCGATCGAGAGCATGCGGTCCATCGTCACGCAGCTCCACCACAGCAGCGAGTCCTGCGCGCGCTTCCTCCGATCACTCGTTGGCCTCCGGATGTTCAAGTGCAGTCCAATGTCCTGCGCCATCCTGACCGCCATTCCCGTGTACATCCAAAGTGCACCTTCGGAATTGAGCCCAAACTCGTGGTGCGCGAGAAGCAGCAACGACGCGACCGTGCCCGACGACGGCAAGCCGAGTAGAGGCGTCAGGAGCTGCTTGGCCTTGTTCGCGAATGCGATGCCCCATGTTGCGGGCTCTTGTTCGAGTTGTACGATCCACGACGCTTCAGAAAACCGAGCTGCGGCAGCACAAATCGTGTTGACCAAAAGGGGACCGTCGAGCTGAGTCGCTGACAACGAGCCACTTTTCCGTCCCGGGGGGTGAGAGATGCCGAACGGTTCCTGCCCGCACGCCTCTTGCACGTGCCGCACGTTCAGAAAGGGGAACTCGGATCCCATGCGGAGGAAAAAGAGGGGCACAAGGTCGTCGAGCACGTCCTGTCGGGGGATATCGGAACCAGGTGCGTAGAGGTGGTCGGGTGGACTAGGGTCCCGAAAAAGATGGCTCCCATGCCGCGCGAGTGAGTAGGATGTCCTCCGATGAGGATCGCGCGGACCGGGCGTCCCCATCATGGGTTGGTGAGCCTCGATCGACGAGAGCGAGAGACTGACTTGCTGAAGTCCGGGCTGGATAGCCGTCGGTCCAAAGGGTCTCAGGTAGTTGAACTCGATCGGACGGCCCATGGGCCGATAGTCCTCCATTCCGTGCCGTTCGGCGGCGAGCGCGCTAAGCTGATCCAGCGAACCTCCTGACGCCCCTGGGTCGACGCCCGCGTGGTGTGGGTCGGCTTCGACGAATGATGGAGGGTCTTGCGAGGGGTGGGCCACAAAATCGTGTCGTATCAAATGGTGTAGCTGATGATGACCATGATGTGGCGGTGGTGAGGGTGAAGGTGACAGAGCACTGGCTTGACCTCCTGCTACGGGAGGGACCGAGCCGAGGATAGGAGGGCCCGTGTGCGGGTGGTTCGGCCCCATCATACCGATGTAACTCGGGAGCACGGGAGGGTTGTGGTGAAAATCGTACCCGGATCGTTGATGCTTCTGATTCTCGTGATCATGCTGCTGTTGCTGCTCAGAATGCTGTTGCTGCTGCTGATGCTGATTCTGATCCTGGTGCGGCGGGTAGGGGTGGTGCGGCTGCGAATGCGGATGTGAAAGTGAATGCGGATGCGAATGCGACAGCGGGGGATGCAAGGGCTGTTGCTGGTGATGGAACGGCGACTCTTGCTCGTGATACTGCCCGTGGTCGATCGAAGGCGAGATCTGATGCGGTGACACCATGGGCCACCCGGGACCGGTCGGCGGGGGAAGAATCGGGTTCGAGAGATTCAGCAACGACATATGCGGTAATGGTTGGTGAGGTGAATGGTGAAAGTGTTCGGGTGGTAGACTGAGACGATCCACCGACGAGTTGCCCCCAGCACTACTCGCATGGTGGTGCGAAGGCGTCCACCTCGAATCGACGAGATTGCCGGGAGGGTCGGGAGGGCCATCGGGCTCAAAGTGGTGGTGAGGATGGGGCGGTGGCAGCTGATGCGGGTGGTGGTGACTTGAGTGAGGATGATGATGGGAGAGGCCGTGGTGATGCTGAGGCGGGGACCGGACCGTGTTGTCGGCGTCGTCGGCGCTTGTCGCAGCGAATGCGCCGGTAGGGTCGGACGTTGGAGGGCGATCGTGCCTGGGATTTGGTCCATGAACGACGTGGGCATGGTTCGCGGCGGTGCTCGTTGATCTGGGGCGCGACCGACCCGGTTCCGATGCGCAGGCGCCGCTGCCCTGGTGATAACCCAACGAGTCTTCACGAGAAGCCTCCATGATTCGATGCGACGTAGACGACGACGACGAGCCCGTACGTGCAGGTAGGCTCGTGCGGGTCAATTTTTTTCGCTTTCGGCCGTCGAGCTCGGGCTGATATACGCATTCGGCCTTTGATTTGCTGCAGTTGGCGCACACAGGTTGGTCGCCCTGTAAGAGGGGGCAGCCAATATAAATAAAAATTAAAAGGGAGGGGGGAGGGGAGTGATGATGATGGAAGGGTCAATCGTGTTCGTGTATTCGAGGCCGAAATCAAGCGAGAAGGGGTCAATTGATCGAGCGCGAATTAGAGGTCACACAAAGAGTCCAGCGCGAACCACGGGAGGGCAATCCGTCGGGGCGCGTGCGAAAGGCGACCCGAAAGCCAACAGAGAGAAGCGAATGCGGAGTGTCAGTCACGGTGTCGGACTCAGATGCGACGGACTCGCCCGCCCTGGCGATTCGAAGGGTTGGTGGCAGATTCTCTGGACATGAGCTTACATTGCAACGCGCCTTCTTGTACTTGCATCGCTCGCAAGCGTGTGTGATTCGTAGCCGCTCCTTGACTTTGCGAGCGCGTTTGGTGGTCGAGGTCGAGCTGCGCTGCGGCGCCCCAGCGCCGATCCCGACCCCGCCGGCGTCACCGTCGTCGACGTCGGGTCGACGGGCACCGGCAGGCACGGACGTCGAGTAGGTTGGTGCAGAGGGGGACATGTCTGACGTCGAGTCCGAGTCGTCGAAACTCTTCGACATCTCTAGGCCCTCAGATCAAGTGCAGAGGAGGGGAGGCAAAAAGCCCCCACGTCGTACTGGCTAGTATGCCGAACTCGGAGTCGGAAAAGATGAGACAGCGGCTGTGAGGTCGATAGCGGAGCTGCAAGTCTTCAGGGGCCGGGCGACGGTGTGTGCCTCCGAGACTGGGTGCTCCGCACCAAGAGCAGCGTCACGCTGACGCACCTCACTCAACGGACACGTTTGGACCGTTTTATGTCCAGTGTTTCCAAAGAAAAGAGGGACAAGCGATACAAAGGGGGAGAAAAAGGGCCGACCCACCGCCCAGATTTAATAAAGTGACGGAGCGATCGCTGCCGTGCACCCCGATCACTGATCAACAAGAACGGTTTCAGCCGAGTAGATCTGCCTGACCCCACAAGACCACAGCTGCCATGTGCGCGAACACGATGAGCTTCGGCGATCGCGCGCTTCCGGGCCGCCTTCCGCCGCTCGCACTTCTACGTGTACGAGGTCCGGCGGGCGGTGCCAGGCATCTCGTTCTTTCGGCCCTTTTCACCGCGACCCGAAGTCGGAGCAGGCAGCTCATCAAAGCATCGTAGATCTTCAATTGATGAACCGTCTGGCCTGAACACTTTCATCAATCGCGAAAGGAGGCACATCGTCTGCCCACTTTTGCCCCCGACTGAAGTCTCACTGCTCCGAGTAGTCGGTCTAGTCTCAAAGTCACGTGACATCAGTCCTGGCTGGGTTAAAACTACGGGCATCGGCCCGACGCGGCTTTCGTGGATTTCTTAGTGGAAATCGGAGTCGACCACGCTCAGATAATGTATCAGGGGCTACTCAAGACGAGCACAGCATTCGGAAACTGGGCAGCCTGGTGAGACCACTAGCTCGCAGAGGAACGGAAGCCATCGGAGCTCATCTCCGAGCGTGGTCCCAACTTAAGGTCTTGAAACAAGAGGAAGTCACGCTTAGACAACATGTTCGACCAGCAACACCCACTGGGACGAACTTGATCACCAGTCCAGTAGTGAGTCGCCAGGCTGATGCCGAAATTTGCATCCGGCTCGAAGTAGTATAGCTTTGCCGTCAGCAGGTGTCCAACAATAACCTTACGACCCCAGCCCCTTCCCCAACCGGGGTTATACCTCGTTCCGTCTCGGAATTATGCGACTCACCAAGGGTGTCATCAGACCTCTATCTCGAACTACAGGCCCGGCCGCTCTGCGTGTCGGCGCCGGCGGCGCTAGATCGCTTTCGCGGTGAGACAACCTCGGGAAGTGATTTGCCGTGCAGTCATGAGCTTACCTGCGCTCCGATGGCCGTGCATCAATTTTGCTTGCCTGAAGACATGTACTCCTTTCTTCGGAGGGCGTATTTCCCTTTTCCTCGTGGAGGGAGAAACCCCCACGAGAGCGATAATTGCTTCCACCACGAGCAGAGCCAATGGGATCGGGTTCCCCTTCGGCATGATCACGGCCGTTCTTCCCCCTTTGCTTGCACACAGATGGAACAGTCCTAAACCCGATGGAAGCCGACGCGTCTCACTGGCGAAAGTGGCCACACATCCGCGTCGGGTCTCGGATCCCTTCTCGGTTCAGCGGCCGTCCGCGTGCTCAAGTTTCGCGCCTACGATAGGAGGCCTGTGTCAGCTCGCGGGTTTCTCCGGGCTCGGGCTTTTCAGCATAGAACTCGGCTTCGCTTGTCTAATCGCCCGAAAGCTTATGGATGCTATCGACCAGGAAAGTCTTCGTCATCACGCTGAGGTGAGATTCCTAGCACAGTCGGTCACATGATCCCAGCGGCCCATTCGATCACGCATCCGCTGGCGCGCGATTTCCGACGTGACGAGACCTCTGGCCGCACGCCCTTTAAGAATATGCAGGGCCAGAGGCGGTTGTTCAACATATACGCGAAATATCATAATCGAGGTGGAGCATTGAATGACCAAGAGTAAAACCCAGCTCTGAGCAGAGTGAGATGCTGGAGGGTTGGCGAAGCCGTTTCACAGTACCGAGCATCCGTCGGAACGGCTAGTGCGTTTGGCGGGCCTGGGTTTCAAAATGCTAAACACACTTCTGTAACCACCAATATCGATCCACTACCCACCTGTTTCAATTGAAACAGAATCCTGGACTGTCAAAGTTTAGCATTTCAGCCAAAGACACATTTGGCGGTACGTGCAGGCGCATGCTTGGGGAGTCGGAGCTTTCGTCGAGCCTCCTGACTTTTTGGCGTCACATCGCGGTCGACTCCTTCACCCCCTCGCAAGCGCCTCTCACCAAATCGCCGGCGAAATCGAAGAACACCATCGTGATTTTTATTTGGGTGGACGATGTTTGGGTTCGCCTTCGGGTGATCACCCACCGACGCCGCATTTCCGCCCCTCACCGGTTCGGCGACCAGTCGAAGTCCACCGACATGAGACCGATATCGTCCACCAGCTAACTGGTACTCGTTTTGTCTTACACGTGATTACTGACATAAGTGAATCTTGTTTCATCGTCAGATGATTCCTGGCATCTCTGTCCCTCTTGGATTCAAGCTTTATGTCATAAAGTGCAACTCCGCAGACGAATATCCGGGCTTTCGTGACTCCTCTACTTCGGGGTGTTAACGCTCCTCGCCCCGCGACTGACGCCTTTCACTCTCTTCCCAGATATGCGAACGGTTCATCAATCGATACGTTCAACCAATCAGGTACATCTCAATGAACTCGCAATCTTCAATGACACGCCAGCTCCGGTGCGAGAAGACGTGAACCGTATTCGCTGAATCGATACGGTCTTTCAAATCAGCTCCCACAACCACCGACGCATTCTGCTCAGCAGATTCCGACGAGAAAGGTCGTGTTGTAGTGCTCCTTCTAAAAGGGATATGTATAAATCATATGGGAACTTAAAAAGAGGAATCGGTTGGCTATACTTGGTGCTGCAAGCGTATACGACGTCGATTTCCCGCTCGCGATGGTTGAGCCTCAGGAGGTGTGTTGCACCTCTCCTAAATGATCCCGGTGTGGTCACCGCGGGCTACCCACTCTCCACAGCACCGCAAACGCTATTATGTTGGCCCAGATATGAACGGATTGACCAAGACTTCCCATCTCTATGTTAGGTGCTCACGTGGCAGCCGTTCGAGCGGGGTATTCCTGACTGTCTTAACTCGCTCGGTAGCTCACTCGCTGGGGCTCGAACTTGCAGCTCGTCTGGACATTCCGTGACATATGAAAACACCCGGCGGTTTACTTATGATGAATTGGACTCATTCCCGACAGACTCAAAAACCGTCACTTTCACAATGATAGTGTGTACTCACCGTACCTAGTACCGTTGACATGCGTAGTATTTAGCCGTCCACTCCACTGGAGATGAAGCGAACCGCTCGTCGATGACGTTGTGACGAAGCTGAGGCGCATCCAAACAGCCCAACGGATCAAAAATTTGAAGCGAGTCTAATTAGCTCGATCTCCACCCTGATCTTGAGAGGCAGTTGGGACTCTCTTCGAAAGCAGCCAGGCACCTCTGTCAACGAGTCAGTCCGCACCGATGCGGCGATGCCAGAATAGATTTGCAGCGACGGACGATGGATTCCCGATCGACGGCATTACGTTTCGGACACTTCAACTTAAGTCTATGATTCGGCAGAACCGATTGTTGGGATGAACATCAATTACGTTTTAGATGTAGAGTAGCTTTGTATTGAACTGAGAGGCTCAGAGAAAAATTCACAATGCCAGAATGCACTGGTTACGAATCACAACCTACCGGGGGAACGTCGATGTCGCCGACGTCTTTTGTTCCAATTGTCAGGCGGCCGACGCCGGTGCATTACGTGCAAGTCCCAGCCTAGTGGTCGCTCCCTGGTCTAAGTCAC
This sequence comes from Microbotryum silenes-acaulis, assembly GCA_003665825.1. NCBI lineage: Eukaryota > Fungi > Basidiomycota > Microbotryomycetes > Microbotryales > Microbotryaceae > Microbotryum > Microbotryum silenes-acaulis. Next base: position 133,139 of record QPFY01000020.1, read on the forward strand.
TCAGGGCGCGATCGGCCGTCTTTTCTTCTTCGACGATCTGAACTGATCGAGATTAATTTGAGCAGGTTTCGGTCGACATCGCGCGCAAGAAACCCAGGTGAAACGTGTCTTAGGCGAGGCTCAAGCTGGCTGAGCAATTCGGCGAGGAGACCAGCGGCCCAGTTTGAAGCGCGCCGTGGCTCGACGCAGCCCCTCTCTCGACCGAACTCAGCACTACGACGACAGGCTGACCATGCGTACCTGACACCGGATGTCTTCACGCTTCCCCCATCCGCTTCCTGCGCGGCCTGCGTCGCCCACAAGCTCGGCACCTCCCCCCACGACGCTCGCCGCTTCGCACGCCCAAGCCAAAGGGCCCGAGCCGAACCGACCCCCACATCGCCTACTCGACGTCTTCTATCGCACGCACAGGGCGCTTGCAAACCTGCTTCCCCTTGAACTCATCTTCAGAGCAGAGGACACGTCGAGCTACATCACCTTTGTCAAGCAAACCATTGTCGCGACGTGCCCGGTCGATGAACGCGACGACGAGGGATGGCGAGCGCTGCAGCAGCTTCAGCATGAAGCAGGAGACGTGGTCACTGTGGGCATGCAGGAGGTAAGTTATCAGATTTGATGCGCTTGTTCAACTTCTAGATCCAGCTTCGTCAGATGTGGCGCTGACCGCTTCGAGTTGTCTGGCCGCTATGTCATCAGGTGCTTGCACAAGTGCACACCCGAATCTTTGCCCAGCATGCCAAGAAGTTGGCCAAAACCCGTCAAGCACCTGGTACTTGGACATCGAGCACACCCAAGAACGTGCTATGTTTGGGCCATCGACCGGTATGTCAGCCGGAATGGCGATCAGCCTCACGAGCCTATGCGCGCTCCAAATTGACATCACGACCTCACGACCTCACGCTCCACCTGTGCCACCTATGCCATCCTGTGGGACGGAACCGCCTCGATTCACTTGGTGCAGGTCAACGTCTACCGATTGGATTCGGTCGGGACGGGAGACACAACCAAAGTAGTTAATGACCACGTCAACACCACCCTTGGATCTATCAGCATCAGCAAGAACTGGCTCACACTTCTGCGCAGGTGAGGGCAGGTTTTTTGACTTGACGACGCGGTCGTACAGACGCGGGCCAAATCGAGTCGGCAAGCTAATACGTGCTGATGTTCTTCGTTCTAGAATTGGTACCAACGCTATGATACACCTCCTCTCGTCGCCTGACCTTGCGGTGTTCTCGCTATTACCGAATGGATGCCTTCTGCAATGCTCCGGTACGCCTCTGGCCGAACTCATTACGCTCGCTTCTCGAGCCGCCAAGGGCGATGTCGCCAAGCCGTCACGAAAGCGCAAGCGATCCAGAGCCAAGAGCAAGTCTCAAAGCGAGTCGATTGATATAGATGGTCCGGTGCCGATGGACGTGGATGAGGTCAAGGCGTCTGGATTTGTCACCGGACCTTTGCCGGCGGCGCCAGACTTTGTCGAACCTAACAGACCATCGGCCGCTCCCATGAGTAGGACCGCATCGAGCATGGACGTCGACGATGACAACTTCGACTCCAACTTGGCAACATCAAAGCGAAAGCAGAATGAGGGATCGGCTCGGCCAGTAAAGCGGAAGAAGTTACCGACCTTGTACGTACGCACCCGCGCTGGCAAACGCCCAAACCACTCTTCTGATGCACACAGCTCTGCAGGAATTCTCCAAGTGAGATAGTGATTTCACGGATGCGTTTGTATCATGCTCGTCCTAACAAAGGCCCCAAAGCCCGCCTCGTCTATGGTCTCTCCAACAAGCGTAAGAGAGGACTTCCTCATCAAGGTCGCTTGTCGTCGCGTCGGGAAGCTGAGCCCTTTCTACCACTAGATATCCTCACACGATTGCCAGCCATGTTCCCTCCGGCGGCCCAACAAACCAAAGCCGATGCAGGGCAGCTACTAGGCGGTGCTCGACACCTCGCCAAGTACATCTTTCCTCGCCAGTTTGGCCTGCACAACGTCTTCACCTATCCCAAGCCGAGGCTCAACGTGGAGGTCGTTTCTGATCACCACGATCGAGAAATCGAGATCAAGGTCGGCATAGAACGAGCAGAGGAACGTTCGTCAGGGTTGCTTGGGAAACTGATTTCTTGCAGGCTTGTCGACAGAAACTCGGAACGGTCAAAACTCCCGAGAGGGTCAAGCCAACGCTACCGATGCTTCAAAGGATGATGCTCCTGCATTCGAGATGCAACTATCGCAAGATGCTCGATCGGTATTGCCCCAAGAAGGTGAGCCGGTTTGAACTCGGTATAGCGAGCGCCTCTTCAAGGGACTATTGACCATGTTCAGACCTTTATACTCAGGTCACCAAGGAAGCCAATCTCAGTCAGGCGGAACGAGCGGTTTTGCTGGTTAGGACCTCCCAGCTTTGCTGCTACGCGTGCACATCGAAGATCCTGACTGTTAATGTTACTTTCTTCTCCACGGCAGAATCTTATGTCGCAACCGGACACTCAATCCCCCCATGTCGAGCCTTCTGCAAAAGACCACGAGGAAGATGAGGAGGATGAGACCCCTATGGCCCACGGCGCCTCTCAAGCGAGAGCCCGGGTCAAGGCAAAACCTCGCTTCACTGAATACATGTGCTCCACGTATGAGGTACGTGTCCGCAATTTACACACCTTCACTTCTTCTATCCGCTGATACAGGCATGAGCAGGTAATTTGCTATGTCACCGCCATCGTGCGCGATACGATTCCTCGAGATTTCTGGGGATCCAAGTCCAACGAAAACCTCGTTTTGAAGCGTCAGTTGCTGTGTCCCAACCCCGAGAATGTCGCCCAAATTGCCTAACCCGAGGCGTCTTGAAAATTGACAGATGCGGGCGAATTCTTACGACTGCGCCGCTTCGAGACCATGTCGCTGCACACCTTATTGCAAGGGCTTTGTGTCGCGGATTGTGATTGGTTGCTCCCTCTGAGTGCGACCCGTCCGAGAAATCGGTTTCAACGGGCCCCTTCGGTGGAGATGGCGAAGCGCCGGGAAGTTTTAATGGAGTTCCTGTACTGGTTCTTTGACGGGTTCATTGTGGACCTCGTACGGGTAAGTCCGTAAAGCCGCCTCACGCGGCGATTGCTGAGGCTAATGCAGGGTGATGACCTGCTCTCCAAAAGACCGCGTTTTGCGTCACGGACTCGGCGACACACGACAAGAAGGCCATCTACTTTCGTCATGATGATTGGTCTTCGATCTGCGGTCCGAGTCTCAGCTCTATTCGGCAGACGATGTTCGACTCGATACCTGACGTGAGCTTGACCTATTCCTCGGCATACACGATTGAAGATGTCGTCTTACCGCTTTTGACTTGTTTTCATCGACAGGAGAAAGCACATGTCCTCCTTGCCGATCGCCAGTTGGGCTTTTCGTTCTTGCGACTCTTGCCCAAAGCGACGGGCTTTAGACCGATCGTCAATTTGGCGAGGAAGCCTCTTATCACTGGTGTAAGCATCTCGCAAGACCCTTCCTTGAGCCGACGTGAATGGCTGAGCTTTGCCCCCGTCTTGGCTATTGCAGCCATTTGGTCGCAAGGAGCTTGGCAAGACAATCAACAAGGTGCTGCAGGCCAGCTTCGATGTTTTGACTTTCGAAAAGGTTGGTTGGATACTTAGCCGTTGTTGCTCATAGTTCGAAAAGCTGATTGAGGCTCTTGATGCGATGAGGGCAGAATCGCAAGCCGCAGCTTGTCGGATCACTCGTCGGCAGTCCGATGGACATCCTCGAGCGACTCAAGGCGTACAAGATCAAGATGTCCAAGAACGGGACTCAGCCCCTGTGAGTTAGACATCGATCCCGGAGTTTTGGTACGTACGCTAACTCGATGAGAGGAGTATGGTAGGCCGACCCTGTACTTCGTCAAAGTTGATGTCCAAGGGGCTTACGATTCAATCAAGCAAGAGAAGCTCTTGTCGATTGTCGACAAAGTGCTCACCGAGGTGAGCGCACAACGCAACGCACCCTCTTTAACGAACCTTGCGGTGCCTAATGCGTGTTCCCCTGACAACACAGAGCGACTACGCAGTGCAAAAATACGCTCAAGTCATCTTGCAATCGCGCAAGCCTTTCCGAAGTTGGCGCCGCCTCGCCTGTCCCGAAGACGATCAAGACCAGTTCGAGCACCTCGCGAAGAAGATCGCTGCGCGCACTCATGAAGGCGTTTTGTCCGATCAGGTAGGAAGCGGATTCACCTTGGCGAATGGTTGGCGAGATCGTGCTGATTCTGGGGTGATTCGTGTGCACTAGGTCGTCTACCAAAGCATCACCCGACCCGAAGTGATGAAACTGCTACGCGAACATATCACCGCCAACCTCGTCAAGGTCTGTAGAGAAGAATCGAGCGCCGCAGAGGCCTTCCCAAACTAACCCTCTCCTCTGTGCGACAATCACATCTTTGACAGTTTGGTACCCATTTCTACAAACAAAAGGACGGGATACCACAAGGCTCGGTCTTGTCAAGTCTGCTCTGTAGTTTGTTCTATGGGGACATGGAGCAGAAAGTGCTTAAATTCACGGACGATCCAGACTCGGTGGGTTCTGGTTCCGAAAATTCGGCCGGGTTCAATCAATTGAGCTTCGGCCAGTATCCCATCGTACAGCTTCTGCTCCGCTACGTCGATGATTTTCTCTTCATCACGACACAGAAACCGCTCGCTGCTCGATTCTTGCGCGTTATGGATCGGGGTATGTTCCAACCCCTGTTTGGCTGGATCGTACAGTACACAGCTAAATAGGCTGTTCAAGTACAGGTATCCCTGAGTATGGCTGCAAGATCTCACCGGAGAAACGACTGACCAACTTCGACATCGCTTTACGCCCGGAAGAAGTCGTACCGCCTTGGAGGGATCCAGGTGAGTGGACTCCACGTGCCGGTTCTCGATCAACGACAAGGAAGAAACACTGATCGTGTCTCCATTTTGGCGATCGACTAGCCTTCCCTTGGTGCGGTCATACGATTAACACAGGGAACTTGGACGTTCGAGCCGACACGACCCGGTCGTCGGAATCGGGTCAGTTTGTGCTTTCGTTCTTGGAGCGTATGACCTGTGGCGACCCCTCATCTGCTCTCGCTTTCCAGACATCACCAACAAGCTCACTGTACAACGCCATAGCAAACCCGGGGAGTCGTTCCTCCATTCAATGATGGTGTACGTTCCCCCAAATGAACCCCCATCGCTTTCCCGCATTGAACCGTTCCCCTCTCCAAACCAGCCAAGTCAAAGTGCGTTCCTACCTGCTTTACCTCGACACCTCGCACAACACGCTCTACACTGTGCTGCTCAACATCTACCAATCCATGGCCATCGTCGCGATCAAATTCGAGGCCTACGTGCGGGAATGGAAGCAAGCTCGCACGAGGACGAGGAAGGATTTCTTCTTGGGTGCCGTAAGGGGTACGGTGGGGTATGGGTGGAGTCTGATTCGGTTCAGATGTGGTGGGAAGAAGGCGAAGAAAGTTGGGGCCGAGTTTGGGGTGGGTAAGAATGTGGTGCTTTGGTGAGTTGGCGATCAAGTTCTGGTTGCTCGCCGAGCCCAACCCGTTTCGAGCACAGGACTGATGTTGGGGCTTGGATAGGTTATCGACCCAAGCCTTCATCCACGTCCTTTCCTACCGGCTCAACGTCTGGTCCTGGGTCGTGAATGAACTCGAAGCGGATCTGATCCTCCTCCCCCTAACGCACGAAGAACGTTCTCTCGTCCGTTCCGTCGCAAGGGATGAAGGGAACGTGTTCATCGAAAAGACGTTGCAGAGGACGCGGAGGGCGTACTTGAGATGATGGGTCTCGGGGCAGGGGGGGTTTCGAGTTTTGTGGTTTGTATGTCGTGGTGGTGGTGTCAATAATGGAGTAGATAACAGGTCGAACGAGTGGCGAGGAGGTTATCGATATTTCGACCCCGCAAGGGGGGTGAAACGACTTGTTCGAAATGGCCTTTGGTGTCTTTGGAACCGAAGCATGGTGCTTTGCCTGCCACAGCCAAGCCAAGGGAGTGACCGATCAGTAAGCAAATTGATAGATCGCAGCCCATGCGCATGAAAAAAGGACCTACCGTCCGTACAAACCCACAAGTTGCCTTTCTGATCACTCGCCACGGCCCACCCACTCCCTGCCGCGAGACAGTTTATTCTGGCCCCCTCGATTTGACCCTCTCCCTCTCTGCCAAAGAACTCGACCATGTCCCCCGTCGCGACGTTGTAGAGGACCCGATCCTGGGTCAACGCGTAACCACCTTCCAAACGGGTGATATAAAGACCATCCAGACTCTCTACATGGGTCCAAGAGAAATCGTTCAGAGATGAAGAAGGAGGGATGCCAAGCTGACCGAATCGATTATCTTTCGAGGGAGAGAAGGTGAGGACCGTTTGGGACGGTGATAAGAGAAGTGTGAAGTGGTCTGTTGTGAGGGAAGAGATGAGAGTGGGTGTTTGGGTGAGGAAGGAGGGGGAGGGGAGGGAGAGGAGGTGGTAGCCTGGTGGGTTGGGGGAGGGTGAAGTGGGGGTGGGATGGAGCAGAGAAGGGAGGGAAGGGTAGAAGCGGTATTCGTAATGGTCGGAGTCTGAGGGAAGGGGAAGCATGGATTAAAATCAAGTTGTTGGAAGGGGCGTGGTCGAGGTTTCCGGGATAGGATGTGCATTGGTGCGTGCCTACCTTGCTCCTTGCAAACGGCGACCAAGCCGCCATGAATATTCATCTCGACGCTCTCGAACGATTGCTCCGTAACGCATCTGTCGACGCCATCCGCCCGTCTCGGCTCAACCAAGCATCCGATCGAACAGACTTTCCCGGTGCTTGGATCGTGGAAAGCGAGGAAGGAATCGTGACCTAGGAAATGGGTTCTTTCCAGATCGACGTTGGTTTCCAGGCGCGAGGGGTCACTTGTCCTGCGCCAACCCCACTTGTTCCTGTCAAGGTCGTCGTCGGCTCGGACGAGGGGTGTACCTTGCGAATAAGCGCCTCGAGGACGGTACGATCGATCATCGGAGATATCTACGCAATTCCCCACCCCAAATCAGCATCATCAGCATCCCAGCCCATCCCCCCGCCGACCCCACACACCGTATAATGACTGACGACGAAAGATGACTTGGGCCCAGTTCGCGGCAAAGAGTTGGTCACATTCGCGCCAGAAAGTTGGCGAACACACGTACGCCGCTTCGTATTGCACTTGGTCAAAGAGATTCTCGCCCCATATCGAACAGGTCATGGGAAGGCGGGGGACGGGATGAAGGCGGTGGATGGGGTAAAGGCAAGCGATTAGAAAGCGCCTTCCTTGAAATCAGGGATTAGAAAGCGGATAAGAACGCCAGTGAAAGCTATACTATTCGACCAGTCCGCGACGTTCGCGCCCATTCGAATTCCAGCTAAGTCTACAAATAGAGGCGACCCTTATTAGTCAGGCGCGCTGGACCACATTATTCGGGCATTCGCCTCTGCGCACTTGCACTTGACACTGTGGCTGCCGACAGTTTCGGACGTCGCTCTCCTCTTGCTCTCCCCACACCGACTCGTCACCGCGTTCACTCGGCGACACCACTCAGCGTCGAGCTCACCCACAACAGAAGGGTCTCCGCACATCCAGCATGAGTCACCCATACGCGCACAAGCGACCGAACGTCTTTGGCGACGACGACGATCCGAACGCGGCCAGTCCCAAGAGGATCAAGCAGGCGTCAGTGCAGGTAGCAAGCAGGTGTTCCACCAAGAAAGAATGCTGACTGACCTGTTCTGATGTGGACTGTGTCTGTTCTGGATGCGATGGGTGCGAACGGCGTGGTTGGGAATCTTGCAGCGGCGCAGTCAGTCCTACAGCCTACATCGAGCAGAGATGAACCAAAAGCTGACTCGCATGTACTGCACCTCCCCACAGAGAGGAACACCTTCGTACCTCCCTCCATCAGAGGGTGCAGCAGCCGCCACGCCCACCGCTCCCCCGGCGCAGGCTCCCGCCTCGAATGGCCATCGCACCACCACCACCACCAGCAGCAGCAGCAGCGGTAGTAGCGCCTACACCGCACCCATCGCCAGTCCACGCACCACCTCCACCGCCCCGCCCGTCGCCTTGGACCTGATCGCCGCCAAGCAGGCCGAGATTCGAGCCAAACTCGCCGCAATGCGAGCCGGTCAACCGCTCAGTTCTTCCTCTGCCATCCCCAGTCGTCCGAATGCCCCTCCCCCTACTTCGGCAGCCGTGCCTCCCGAACCACCCATCGCGATCCCGCTGGGTGCTCAACCCAACCTCGATCCTGATTTGGCGAAAAAGATCGCGGATGCCAAGAAACTGGTCGAGGCGATGGCCGCTAAAAAGAGGGCGGCCCAGGCCCCCGTGGTAAACCCTTACCTGGTTAGTGCCACTCCACTTTGCACGATTGTAGAACTCTAGCTGAACCTTTGGTCTTTTCAGTCGGGCGGCACCATCACCCAGTTACCGAGGACACTGGCCGCAGCGAACGACGTCGACGCGAGCTCGGGTGGACGAGGTGGGCTCGCCGTCGCGGCTCATCCTCTCCTGATGGACCTCGGCAAAGCATCGACGACGACCGAGACGAACAGAAAGGACCGCTACAAGCCCATGGCACCCAAGTTCTCCAGTGTCAAGGCGAGTTTTGGCGACCCAGTGGAGATCTGAATGGCGTGCTGACCTCTCTTCGTGTCCTCGCTCTCGTACAGGCTAACGCCTCCCTCCCCAGCTCATCCTCCTCCTCTCGACCCTCCAACACGGGTCCTCTAGCCTCGACCTCCTCCACCCCGATCCCGGACTCGATCGTCAACACGCCCTTCTTCGACCCTTCCCTTGCCTACAGACCCGCCGGCACCATGGGCCGAGGGCACGCTCGTGAAACGCTCAAGTTCAACCAAAAAGGCAAATACGTCAAGATGGGGGAAGCGCAGAGGGCCGAAGCGAGGATGGAGGACTTGAAGAGGAGGATCTTGGAGAGTGCCAAAGCGGCGGGTATTGAAGGGGAGATGGAGGACAAGGCCAAGTTGGTCAAGGTGAGCTGTTTTCAAACGATCAGGTCTGGCATGGATGCCTTACGGGGTGGCTGATTCTTTGAGCTCTCCTCACAGCGTCCTCCTCCACCCGATATCGAATGGTGGGACGCCCCCTTCCTCCCCTCCAAGACCTACGACTCCTTCTCCCCGCAATTCCTCTCGGACGCTTCCAACTCCCCCTCTTCAACCCTCATCACGCATTACGTCCAACACCCAATCCAAATCCCCGCCCCTCAGGACAAGATCAAAGTCGAAGCCAAGCCGTTGTTTTTGACGAAGAAGGAGATGAAGAAGATGAGGAAACAGAGGCGGATGGCTGAGCTCAAGGATCGTCAGGATCGGATCAAGATGGGCTTGTTGCCGCCTGATCCACCCAAGGGTCAGTTCCATCATCGTGGGAAGATCTCCAGGGGGTGTTTCCTTTTGAGACTGATCAAATATTATCATGGTTTTCCGCGTTTCCTCCGCAGTCAAACTCTCCAACATGATGCGCGTCCTAACGCAAGAAGCCGTCCTGGACCCGACCAAAATCGAGAACAAAGTCCGGCGCGAAATGGTCGCGCGCGAACGCACCCACCTCAAAGCCAACGCCGAACGCAAACTCAGTCCCGAAGAACGTCGAGCCAAGATTGAAGCGCAGGCTCTAGCGGATGAACAAAAAGGGATCGGAGCGATGTGTTTCAAGATTCGTTATCTGACCAACCCTTCGCATCGGTTCAAGGTCAGGAAGAATGCGGTCGACGATCATTTGACTGGGGTGGTGGTGCATAACCCAAAATTCTGTTTGGTCGTGGTCGAAGGGGGACATAAAGGTTTGAAGCATTATAAACAACTCATGTTGAATCGCATCGATTGGACGGAGGATGCACGACCTCGCGAACTACCCGAGGGGATCGACGATCCAAAAGACTTCAACTCCTCTGGGCTACCTAAAGCAGGCACCACGACCTTCGCACCCGAAGATGCGCCGACGAGCCTAGCGGACAACTACTGTACCCTCATATGGGAAGGTCAACATCGGGAGAGGTTGTTCAGGGATATGAGGCATGCGAATTGTCCCGCGGAGAACAACGTCAAGGATGTGTTGGGCAAGAAGTTGGAAGGCTTATGGGATGTGGCCAAGATTGAGGTCAAGGAGGAGTAGGACTATAGTGCCGTTGACGAGCTTGGTAATATCGAGATTGGGTTCTCAGAGAACAAGGTACAATGCACTACAAGCAGGCAGTCTCGGCTCTAGGGGCACCGACGGCCCAGCCCTGATCGGCTTGGAGATGGCCCCAATCGAGATGCTACTGATGTTGCACGCGCCCAGTTAGGTCGGGCACGAAGCGAACGTATTGGTGACCCGAGTTCAAATCGTGAGCGCCTCGAATGGTGGGGGAAGTCATAGAGTGAAGTCTCACTTTAGTCAAGAGTGATCAAGTCATACCAGAATATCTGCCGTTGAGAGGTATATCAAAAAATAAAATCCAGGTTGATTTCCAGTGTTCTGAAACCAATTCAGACGTTAAAATCAATTCCAAATTACTTCTGAAACGACACCAAATTTTCAAGTCAGTCCCGAATTACTAATGTGTTTCAACTTTCGAGGAGGTCTTGCTATCCCAAGATTGGCTCCCCGACTTCACGAACGATTGGGGTATTGGGGTAATATATAATGAGCGGGCTGGTTTATCCTATTGCTGGGAGGGGTGAAACAGAAGCGAAGAGCGAACTAGCTGTTTGTAGTTGGCGAAAAGGGGGCACAATGTGTTTTTGACGTGGGGCAGGCAATAGTTCATATTTTCCAGAATACAGTGCTGCTTCAACAATTGAAAGCAACACGTCGCATAGTGCTTTCAGTCCGGATCGCTGCCTAAGATGAATCTCTGCGAGATGAGCCGTTCGCCCTTGCAAGTGAGGCCAGCCCACCGGCCCGCGCGGGGAGCAGTGGACTAGCGGACTCCTGCGAGCCCCGCAGGATATGCGGTATGCATGCATTTTTCGCGTCGACCTTTGTAACTAACTTAAAGTAGGAAGAGACCTCTAGCCTTGCATGAGCCTTGCATTATACCAGGATCTTACGACGCGCGAGGTGGGATTCTCTAGAGGCTAGCGGCATTTACTCAGAACAGGGGTCATGGGATCTTCCTTGACCAGGCCAAAACCTCGGCCTATCGCCGGACCCTTGTCGTCCGAGAGCGCGCTCGCACGACTTCGCCTTGTCTTTACGATGAAATTGGGAAGCAAAGGAAAAGTTCGGTCTGCGATTCAAATCCTCTGCAACTTCGATCGTGAAAAGTCATAAACATAGCATCTTTCCATGATCGAGTCGGAGGTCTCAGCTTTCGGGGAATGGGCCCTCAGACTCGACTCCCCACAACTGATCCCCTTGTTCATCCGGGAGAACTTGCTTCCGTTGGAGCGTGCGGACAGGAGGTCCGTCCTGAATGGACTTGGGATACGATAATGGACATCAGCCGATGACACGCGGACTTCTTCGTATACGTCTTCGTATCATTGATGATGCGAATGATGTCACGCGCATGCCGTGCATCGAGCAAAAAATCAGAGCTATCAATAAAAGTTCTCCATCGCGAACATGGGTGATGGGCCCAGCGATCCTCTTTCCAGGACTTACATTTGCTCCATTCGCAGAGTCGGAGTGTTCCGAAACGAGTAGTAACGACCCCCAGAGAGAATGTAGGTCGACTTTCGATTCGTCACGGCAGCCCGCACGCCTCGATGCACGTTCCGAGTGGAGCGCCAAGCGCTTTGAACGTTCTTGAGTTGGGCAGCCCCTGAATTAGCTGACCCGGAGCTCAGGCCCAACCCTATTCAGAACACCAAAAGGAAGGGCTGGAGAGGGCTTCAGCACCACAGTGTCTGAGTTTCAGGATGTTCTTTAAATTTCATTCAGGCAACGGCTACAGCAGCATTGACATGATTATAAGTGTGAGGGATCTAGGGAAACAGACACGAGCACTGTAATGGAGGTGGAACCTTCAGATCGAGCCGATGTCCCTCGAGTGCCCTCCGACTGAACTTCGCTCGCGACGTTGGCGCCTAGAAGCAAGGAGGAACAGTAGGTAGGTACATTTAGCAAGGAGGGCAAGATTGGGTGCCTCGTGTTCCTAGATCGTGACTTACAAAAGCGCAGCGTCTTTCATGGGTAGAGCTCTGCCGAGATTGCAAGGTTGCAAGATTGCAACCTCGAGAGGTCCGACCAAGTCCGATTGTCCCTCATCGGCGGCGGACTTCCCAAACTTGGAAGGTCTCTGGGCCCTGGGCCATCCTGATTATCTTCTGCCCGGGCAGCAGATGATTACTCAGGCCCGAGCTTTAAATGCTTTGTTCCGTCACCCCACCTTTTTGTGTGCACACCTTTCGCGTGGGACAGAAGCACCTTCTACGTTGAGTACTTTTGAGCCGACCTCGTACCCATCGGCTCGACTTGGAGGCTCGTTTACCTCCCGCTTCGAGCAACCACCCGCTTGGTCGACCCAAACAGGCCATACCCAAATCAGCACTCACATCGTGAGTTGTAGGCCCTTCATCGACGATTAAAGCCGACTAATAAGGTATCCACTTGCTTTGTCAGCCCTTCAGGCCTGCGGAATCATTCGACTGTCGTCATTATCGCCGAGGAGCTTCCATACCAGCCAATATCCTCCACCCCCACCCCCCCACCGCCGGGCCGATGTGCGACTCTGCTACCGACGGGACCCGCACCTGGATCACTCAACCCCCTCCCGCCGACGACGCGACCTTCCTTGCAAACCTCGATGCGTACCTTCTGCCCATGTCGGGTGACGAAATCGATTTGAACTTAACCTCCAACGCCGTCACGGCGGCAGAGCAGATTTCGGTGCTCGAGATGGCCCCGGCGGCAGTGCGCGGTCTCACCTCAAAGGCTGCCCCAGCGCCGGCCTCGACAGCTCCGGCGCGGGGGTCGATTCGATTCGGGCGCGATCCACCGTTCGCCAACGGGGTCGACGTTGACACGGAGTCCGATATGCTCGACTGGCATCCCTCCTATGTAACAGCGAGCACCAACGATCTCTCAATATTATCTGCTACCGATTCAGAGCCACTCTTAACACACCCTCGTCCCGACGAGCTGTGGGAGACGACGCCCAGATCTGTGAGTTTCGCAAGCTCGACTTCAGGCTCGGCGATGGAACGGGCGGCGCCGGCCGACTGGCAAGACTTGATCGAGCCTGCCATGCGCCGCGGCGGCGAGGGCGACGGCGTGTTCTTTTGCTCTAGCGCGACAACAGGCTTTACGGTTGCTCGACGCGCGGCTCCTCGCGACGCGGCACAGGAGGGTCAGACTCTGCAGCCTGCGCATGGTGCGCGCGGGCTCGATCTGGACCGCCTAAATTGCGAGTGCAATCTCGCCCCGGGGCCATGGCCATCATCATCGTCGTCGTCGACTGTGGCATTTCCTTCGGCATCGCTGCCTCGCTCTGCCTCTTTTCACATTCCCGAGCGTTCATTGCATCCGCAGTCCCATCATCGTCGTAACCCTAACCTCCAGCAACAAAGAAAGCAGCAGCACTGGTCGTCGACGTCGTTCTTTGATCTGGGCGCCGCTTCCTCGACGGAAGGAACCCCGGAGCTCTCGCCTGCCGCTTCGATCGCTTCGTCGGCCTCGACCGGGACCCCGACCGCGGCTTCGGCGACGCTCTACGACTATTCGCCCCCACCTTCGCCGACTGCGATCAACAGGAGACGCATTTCGCTGCCCAGTGGTACTTTGACGCCGAACAGGAACTACAGCAGCGTCAGCAGCGTTGGACCGCTCGGCTCTCCGCTCGCAGGGAGGTCACGTTGTGCCCCTCTGCCTCCTCCGCGCTCCTCGACCCGCCCGACCTCAGTTCATGTCAGCAGTGCGTTCGCGGAGATGCAAGACGTTTACTTGCAACAGCAGTCACCACCACCGCTACCCCAACAGCAGTATCAGCACCACTCTCAAAGCCACGACGTGCTCGCGTCGGGTTTAATATTCACTTCGTCAACGCCTCCAAGGCCGTCGTCGTTCGTCGCGCCTTCCCAAATGGGTAAGTCACGGCGCCTTTATTTCGCGCGCTCGTGGGGATCCTTTGGTGCCGCCAGACATTCTCGCGGAGGGGCTCCCCCGAGGACACCCCACCGCGATTCGACCTCTCGACGAGTAGTATTTCCATGTTTCCATGTTCGATGCATCGAAAGGTTGAAGAGGGCTTGAGCATTCACTTGCCCACGTCTCGGTCGCCGGTCACCAACGCTGCGCGCGCGCCAGGTCGATTCGAACTCAGGAGCTCGAGCCGAGCTAATCCCCCTCCTTTGTCCCTTCCTTTTGTCCCGGACTCCACTTCCTGTTTCACCTGCGCTCGTCCCTAACCCACCTCGCGACTTTTAGACGCACTGTATAGATCTGCCTCGCATGATTCGAATGCCTCGTCGGCCAGTCCCAGTTCGGCTACGTCATATGCCTCGGCAGCCCCACTGCTTTCGCAGACCCATGCCGACCTGGTGATGGTGGAGTCGCCGCCCTTGTTGCGCGCTTCGTCGTCAAATGGTGAAGCTCAATCCGGTAACACCTCGCTGTCCGGAAGACGCTCTTCGCGTCGTCCAGCACCTATTAAGATCGAGGCGAGCCCCAAGGGGAGGCGCCAGGCTTCGCGCCTGAGCATCGAAGTCCCGCCCAATTACCTGCAGCAGCAACCCAACCGAGCACACCCGCTTCCCGGGGGGCTAGCGTCGCCGATCAGCCCATACCCCTCGTGTATCGAAGCCCGTTCTACTCGACCGATGAATCCGACCCAACAGGCGGCCTCGCAGCGCGAGATGGAACAATTGCTCGGGCAGCTCGGGCAGCTCGACAACTTTCTCGGGCCCGAAGGAGGGGGCGCTTCCCAGTCGATGCAGGAGGCGATGTCGTCCTCCCCGGGTCGACCCATCGTTCCCCTTCGCTCACCTCGAGGTGCACCACACCTTTCGATCCCGTCGAGGATGCAGAATAGCTTGTCACCTCCAGCGAGTTTCGGCATTGCGAGCTTCGAGATCTCGGGCGTGACTTTAAACGAAGAGGATCTCGCTTTACTCGATGACGCCGAATTCCACAATCAGTTCAACGACAATTCTAAACCTTACCCTGCTTCGGCACCGGCGTGGCAGACCACCTTCAAACTCGGTCCTCAGCCGGGGCAGTATGGCGGGCCTCATCCGTCGCAACAGGTATCGTATGCGTCTCGGCCTGCGCAGTACACCGCGCCGATGGGCTCGCACCAGATGGGCTGGTCCCATGGCGCGGCGTACCAGTACGACAGCGCGACCAACACCACCGGCGGGCCACCTACACCGACGACACCTCGTAACCAAGTGCCGGCAATGCCAACGTACCAACGACGCGAGTCCGTCGATCCGGATAGCTTGTCGTCTCCTGTTCGACGCCGTCGGTCCAGCGATGGTCTTTCTGCGCATCCGACATATTACACCGCGGCTCAGCACCCGAATCGGATGTCGTACCCATATTTCGAACAACAGAACCAACACCAGGCACCGGACTACCAGACCCAAAGAGCGCCTTACACGATGCCGGAGCAGTACAGCTATGGCTACGCAGCTACCTCTCCTTCTTCAGTCGCGGGATCGTCGTCGTCTTCGTCCTACCCGACCCACCACCACCCTTCTTCGATGCCCCGGTCCATGGTGGCTTCGAGCGATACATTTGTTCAACCCGCCTCCCCCGTCTCTCCACCCAAATCACCGACTAAGAGAGCCCGCACCTCCCCACCCAAGTCCACCGTTCCGTTACCCCCACCATCCCCCGTTCGACCGCCTTTGTCAAGCTCAATCTCCTCTCCAGCGGTGCCTACGGTGCCAACCAAGAAGTCGGGCGGCTTGGCCCCGATGTTTATCAATTATTCAGCCAATGACAAGAAGAAGTTGTTGGGGGGTGTGGCGCCGAGTGGGTCGAGTAAGAAGAAGAGGGAGGAGGCCGAGGCCGCGGCGAAAGCGGCGGCGGCTACGGCTGCAGCGGCTGAGCAGAGATAGGCAGTGCAGGTGATTGGTTGTGTTGTCACCTTTCCTTTCATCGTCTCTCGGTTCATGCACGTATTATAACATATCATAGACAGCTTGCAGAATTGTAGATTCTTCAATATACCCCACACTCGCACTGTTGTAACAAATTGTTATTCACCCCATTCTGCTGTTGGTGTTATGGTATGCATAAATGGAGCCAAACGTCTGATTATGTCACTTGTCGGTGAAAGAGCTGTCATTTGGGGGCAAACGAGAATACTTGACGCAGAAACAGACAGACTCGAGCTCGCGCTGTCGCGTTTTCTCGCTCAGCACGCCTGTTGGTCGTCTCCTGTCGCCTCTAGCAACCGGCCATGCGAACTCAACCGGCGACCTGGGCTATTGAAGTGGCTCCTCTTAGCTCCACATATATCACTCGATCATCTCAGGGACCATTCCGTCACATCCAAGCGCATCCACCGTCATCCTCGGCTCGACATGCGTTGGTAGAACTTGCTTATGCTGCCCGCCACCACCGACGACCTACGAACCTGCAGTGGTCAGCCCACGCGCACTCAGTGGTCGCACTGTCGCAAGCTGAAGACCTCGAATTGACAAAATACTTAAACTCAATATCGTCTGCATCGAAACACGAGCTCTGGACGCCTCTTTTGCGAGTGGCTCTTTTAGAGACAACATTGTTCGTCACGGTCCTGGTCCCATTTCATCACAAGCCGTACCGCTCGCTCCTCGACAAGAAGCACCCCCCAACGGTGCGCTTCCTCGCTACTGCTTGCAGTCGAATCATGGAGGTCGCGATCGCGTGCGCCGACCAAGGTGTAACGATCAGAGGATTGGGGCCGAGCTCTTTGCTTCACATGGATGGAGAGCCACTACTATGGACACTCGAGAACGCGACGTTCGATGAGTATCCCCCCTCGAGCTCGGATCTCCTGAGGGATTCGGACGGCATTCGTGGCAACCCTCTTTGCGAAAATCAATACGATGAAACCGGACTCATCGCTGATATCGGCGACTTGATCACGACTTTCATTTCGGTCATCGCACGTACATTCCAGGAACGAAACGACAAAGAAAGCTCGATAATCTTTTTGGGAACCTGAAGCCGAGGCACGAGATACGTAAGTACGAGAGCCGAAGATGATAGTAAAGATAGTTGGAGAAAGAAGAGAGGCGCTAAGGGAGCGCGCGCGAGGCAGGCACGAGCCGCGCGAGGCGACTGATATCAACAACTAGTAACTATTTATAATCAGGAAGACAAGTGGGATGAAACAGCAATATACACTCTGACACTCCCCCGTGCTGTCATACCACTGCACCTCGTAAACCCAAATTCGCCCGATGGAAGATGAACGGCTTGGGACCCAAGGCTTTGGTGAAGATATCGGCGAACATGTCACCGGTGGCGATGTAGCGGACCTCGATCTCCTTCTCAGCAACCCTCTCGCGGACGTAGTGTTCCGAGATGCGAACGTGACGAGACCCCTGATGGTTGGTCGGGTGCTGCGCAAGAGCCAGCGAACCTTGGTTGTCACCGTAGAGCACGACTGGGCCAGAGACCGGAGCGCCAAGTTCAGCCAGGAGTTCGCTCAGGTGGATGGCATCACCGCTTGTGTACGAAAGAGAGAGGTACTCCGCGTCGGTAGTAGACTTGGCGACCCTGTGCTCGCGTTTGGAGCACCAAGCGATCGCGGCTCCAGAAAAGATGAACGCGTAGCCCATGGTCGATCGCGAGGTCGTTAGACAGGCTCCCCAGTTCGCGTCCGAGTAGCCATGGAGTGGTTGGCTGGTCTTGCGATAGGTGAGCCCCAAGTCCAGCGTGCCTTTGATGTAGCGGAGGACCTGCTTGATGGCTGTCCAATGCTCCGGGCCGGGCTGCTGCGAGAAGCGAGCGAGGTAGCTGACCACGAAGGCAAGGTCCGGACGAGTTCCTACGGCGGCGTACATCAACGAACCGATGGCCTGCAAGTAGCGCGTACGATCCTGAGGAGTGGCCGACAAGTCCTCGAAGTCAAGGACGACACCTGGCTGCATTGGAATACTCGCCGGCTTGGCATCGGTGAACTGGAACCTGGCCAGGATGTCCCGAAGGTAGCGCTCTTGCGAGAGCGTGATAGATCCGTCTTGTCCACGCTTGACTTGGATGCCTAGGATGTATTCGGCAGGTCCGAGACGTTTGATGCCATACGCGAGTTCCAACGCGTCGAGCACCCGGTCGATCTCGGCGGTAGAGGGGCCAACCAAAAGCAAGTCGTCGACGTACAAGGCAATGTAATGAGAGTGCCCGTCGTGTTCGCGGCGGTAGATTCAGATGTCGGACCGGGTGGGCACGTATCCGAGGGACCGCAGAGTCGAGTCAATCTCAGCGTTCCAGATGGTGCCGGCCTGGCGAAGGCCGTAGATGGATTTGGACAGCTTGAGGATCTTGCCGGGCAGGTCAATGCCCTGAGGGACGCGCATGTACAGAGGCTTGTCAAGTTTGCCGTGGAGGTACGCTTTGTTGACGTCGGCCTGATGGACGTGATAGCCGTTGGCCGCGGCGAGTGCGATGAGGGCTCTAATGGACGTGAATTTGACGACTGGGGCGTAGTTCTTCTCGAAGTCAAGGCCAGGACGTTGGGCACATCCGTGAGCGACGAGACGCGCCTTGTAATCGGTGATGTCGCCATGCTGGTTGCGTTTAGTCCGGAACACCCAGCCCGATCGCAGGAGGATCTCACCCGCGGGGAGCTCACCGGATTCGATGATTTCGAAGACCTCGTAATCGTTAAGAAGCGAATCGAATTCATCCTGTGCCGGTGCGCCCCAAATGTCCTCTTGTCCCGATCGGATGACGTCGCCCCAATTGGCCGGATCGCGAACAACTGTCAAGTCGTGATCTGCGAAGCCGGCTTTGGTGGATGCGAAGGCGAGGAGCAGGCTCTTGAAGGAGGCGGTGGGTCCGTCGGGGCCGTCGACGAGCTGTTCCCGCGTGATCATGGTGGGAACGAGCTGGCGGCGTGTCCGGGGGCCAACTATGATGTTTCGAGTGTCGACTTCACCGTACTTCCCCGGATCGGGACCAACCTTGGCGACGTCGCCGTACTCCCAAGTTGGCTTGACTTTGGCGAGTGGAGCTGGATCCGGAGGTGGCTGCGGCAAGTTCACGGCTGGCTCCGTCGTAGCGCTCGTGGTCGACGAGGTGTCGTCTTTGTCGGCCGAGTTGGTCGAAACCGGCGACGCGGGTGTTTCGTCAGGCGTTGGGGAAGGTGGCCGCGGGGGAGGGTCGACAAGCGTTGGAGCCGACGACGGTGCTGGAGCTTCGACAGGTGGCGGCTGGGGGCAGTAACCCGGGATGCGTGGCTGCGTCACGCGGGTTGGTGCGGTCGTGAAGGGGAACTCGGTTTCAACGAACGTCACATTTCGGCTCAGACTCACACGCATCGAGGAGGGGTCAAGAAGACGCCAGGCTTTCGCGTGTCGATCGTAACCCACGAAGACCAGAGCGATCCCTTTTGGGTCAAGTTTGTCCCGTCGGTGAGCCGGCACGGTGGCCCAGGCGCGACAACCGAATGCCCGAAGACCCTCCACGCCTGGTGTGGCGCCCGACCAACGACTGTTTGGGATGCCTCCACCGAGAGCCGCGTGAGGCGATAGGTTCTTGACGTGGATGTAACACATGGCAGCCTCGTCCCAGCATGATCGTGGGAGTCCCGAGTGAGACAGAAGAGCCAGGGTGCCCTCCACGATCGACCGGTTGACTCGCTCGGCTCGACCGTTTTGCTCGGGCGTGTACGGTGTGGTCAATTCGCGACGAATTCCACGAGCTACGCAATAGCCGTTGAAGGCGGTAGAGACATACTCGCCCCCGTTGTCCGAGCGAAGCGTTTTGACCTTGCGACCCGTGGCGTTTTCGATCTCCAGAAGCCAATCCTTGAATGTCGGAAGGACCTCGCTTTTGTGCCCGATGGGGTAAACCCAAGTCTTCCTCGAGAAGTCGTCGATGAACGTGACGAGGTACCGCTTATGGCCGAAGGACTCCTCGGGGAAAGATAAGACATCCGAGTGCACCAATGCAAGCGGTTCCGCGGCATGCGACGACGAAGAGGGGAAAGGCAAACGATGCGCTTTGGAGGCAAGGCACGCGTTGCAGGTGAAGTCTTCACACTCGAAGTCACTATAGGGCCAATCCAAACCCTCCACCTGGCCAGAGGCCGCCAGTTTTTTAAGTGTCTGGACAGAGGCGTGGCCGTAGCGCCGGTGAAGGGTAAGTAGAGGTAGCCTATTGGACTTGGTGGCGACGAGCGTGTGTAGCGCACCTTTGCTGGCAGCTTGGACCAAAGCGTTGAGTTTGTAAACGCTGGACGCGATGGCTGATGCTGTGGCGATGCACCCTTGCGGCGTGCGGAGCTCGACTTCTCCGTGTTCGAAGGTGATGCGAACGCCTTTGCGGTCGAAGGCCCGGACCGAGATGAGGTTGGCAGGGCTCTCGGGGGCGTAGATCACGTCGTTGAGGGTGAACTTGGTACCATTATCGGAGACGAGCTTGACCGAGCCGATTCCCGAGGCCTTCACCGTTCCCCCTAGACCTTGCAGGACTTGCGGGGTAGGCGAAAGGGGGCCGTCAAAGAAGGACGCATCGTTGACGACGTGGCACGCCGACGCCGAGTCTAGCAGAAGGATTTCCGCCGGTGGCCCGATGTTGGTAAACGTAGCAGAAGAAAAGACGGACAGGTGTTGATCCTTGGATGCTTCCTCGGTGGCCACGAACGTGGACGCAGGCGATGATGAGCCTTGGAGTTCCTTCATGGCGTTCTTGAGCTCGAGGTACTTGGCTCGCTTGCGCGATTCCGGACACTTGTCGAGCCAGTGCTTGCCTTGACCACAAGCTGGGCAGTTGCTCGGGGCAGGACCAGAACGATCCCATTTTGAGCGTTTGGTCGGTACGACCGCCTTCGCAACGAGGACCGTCGCTCGATTCGTCCGAGCGTTGAATCCAGCCCAAGAGGGCGGGCATGGCGGCATCGTGAGGACCCAGTCAACGTAATTGTCCTCCGTAAGCTTCGAGTCGTGTGGGAAGACCGGGGGGTTGACTGGGGAGAGTAGCTGACGCATGGAGAGTGCGTCGTCGTCCTGTGTGGGTGCGGGGCGCTGGTTCCTAATCAGCTCGTCGAATTGCTCATTGGTGAGCGTGACGGAGGTAGCGGAGGCGACGTCGATGGTGTGGATCGACGTTGATGACGGTGGTAGAGGAGGCGTAGATGCCATGTCACCGTGATCGTCGGGGTCGCCCGCCGCTGGTAGGTTCGGTGGGCTCATAACCTTTTGGGAACCTGAAGCCGAGGCACGAGATACGTAAGTACGAGAGCCGAAGATGATAGTAAAGATAGTTGGAGAAAGAAGAGAAGCGCTAAGGGAGCGCGCGCGAGGCAGGCACGAGCCGCGCGAGGCGACTAATATCAACAACTAGTAACTAATCATAATCAGGAAGACAAGTGGGATGAAACAGCAATATACACTCTGACAAATCTGGCGAGCCTTCGGCTACGGCAAGACCTTCCAAAAATTCGATTGTCCGGAGCTTGTGGGCCTTATGCGGAGCACCGCTTACTCCGCAATCAGTCAAGGTGGATTCCCCACTCTATCTGCGGCTGGATTCGCGATCAACCCAGCTGCAGTTTCCGCTCGATCTCGATACCTCGCCACTCGATGCAGTAAGCCACTTGCCAAATTCTGGGAGGTTATCCTCGCGGTCAAGCCAAACGCCTATAGCGAAGCCCAGCTTAGGGAACTCCCCCGCAGCATCCACGACGAAATCCTCTCGCCCACAGAGGCGAACTGGCAGGGGCAACTTGATGTACCAATCAGCAAGCAGATGAAACCTTCGTGACGTTCAGCAAGGGGTCGAAGGTGGTGACCTAGGGTTTGAGAGGGCCGCTCCGAAGTCGGGGTGGTGGGGGTGCAGTGCGAGCAGCGTAGTGCTGAGTTCGGACGTCGTTCGGTCTGTTTGATCTTGACTTGTCTTCTGATATGATATCTCATTCTCTCAATCTATCGTAGGCTGGAGCGAAAGAGAGTCTTCTGGTAGTCGACCTCAAGCTGGCCTTCTCTCGACTGCCGCAATCCCCCAGGCACGGCGCCGAGTTCAGATGACAACTCGGGTTTACTAGCGAGTCATTCAACTTCCTTGTTCACCAAGGAAGACGCGAGAAAGTGTAAACTTTTTGAGAGCACGGAGAACGAAATTTCGCTTTAAATTCCAACATGGTCGAGATTACCTAAGAGCCTCACCATGATTGTGCGCGCCGCCAATTGCGCGGACTTACGAAAATTTCTCTCTCTCTCACTCTCAATCTTTCTTTCTCTCTTCAAACGGAAGTGCACTGATGGCAATCCCATTTGATTTTGAGACGTTGCGATTGAATTGGGCCATGGAGATACTCCTCTACGACTTTCCCGAATCGTTCGACCCAGCTCCCTTCGCGCACCTAGCCCGAATATGCAGTCGTCTCCAAAGCCTTCCTCCGCTTCCGTATCGAATTGCTCTATCGTGATATCCGACTTGATATCGTAGAGCTATGGAATCCTCAACCGTTGACTGAACATGAAGAGGTTGAGTTTGGGGGTGCGATCCCGAGCGAATCCGAGTTGAGTTGAAGGACGGCCCGGTCTGTCAACTCAAGAATCTACTACTAAGGCTTGCATGATGCGTTGTACCACAATGAACTTGCGTTCAGGAGACATGTGAGGAGCTTGATAAGGTGCACGGTGATCGATGTCCAGACCGTCGGCGCTTGAAGTACCAAGTCTTCACTACAGCTCGCTCCATCCGTCTGCGATGCCTCTCCGTTACTCACTCCTATTCCCCGAAGGAGAGGATGGCTTCCACCCCAACATTCCTCTTTGCGAGTTCAACCAAGCTGGGCCGCTGATCGCCAGGAACCGACAGCAGATCGACAATGGTGTCCAATTGCGCGAGGTACTTGCCGGTCTCGGTCTGGATGACGAAGACGAAGAGGAGGAAGACGACGAAGAGAACGGTGATGGTGAACGTAAGCGTCTTCGGGTCTTTCTCGGATGGTGCTTTCTGTTGGGACGCAAGCACAGACTGATATAGAATGTTTGAACATTTAGGACGAAGAGCAAGAAAAAGAGGTCGAGGTGGATCAACCCGACTCGGAGTGTCGCGTTTCCCGCATTGCACCCAGCGTCTCTTTCTCGAGTTCGTGATCAACGGAAACTCCCAAGCCGAGACCGATCGGCTCAACTCCGGTTTCATCAAGAAAATCTGCGCCTCGCCACGGAAGGCATCACCGACGCTGTAATGCCCCCGGATCAAATTGGACGTTCGGTGAGTTTGGGCTCGACGTTCAAAAAATAGTCCGCCCGGGATCACGCAGCGTTACCAAGATGCGATGGTCTGCGTCGTCAAATATGGAAAGCCTTCGCTGTTCATCACGGTGACGTGCAACCCCGAACGGCCCGAAATCAAGGCTGCACTGGGGCCGAACGACGAAGCATGCAACCGTCCGGACCTCATTGCACGAGTGTTTGGAGCCAAGTTGAACCGACTATGCGACGAGGTTGTGGGCAAGAAGCAACGGGCAGGCTGTGTCGACGATGAATGGAAAATAGTTCCTCTGCTGTACTCCATATTGTGGTTCTGTATCTTTGTTTAAATCATGTATACTGTTCAGATTCTCCTAGTCTGTTTAAGTTTCATCATCCCGTCGATTTCACGGGTTCCCACTGGTTCCCCAAAGTTACGAAATGGGATCCCAACAATGAAAGAGAGAACTAGAAACATCATCAGGAACGAAAAGTCTACTCGGAGTGAGGTTGCATTCCAAGATACTCTCCCATCTTGACCTGCATGTCCTTCATCAAAGCTTTGGTTCGTTCGAGATGGTCTGGAAGGAGGCCCCAGGCGGGAAAGAAACGTGTGAACATGTCGACCACCTTTCCTTCCGCCGGATCAAGATCCCGAACAGCTTCGAGCAGCTCATTGCGCTTGCGTTGGTCCTTGACGTAATTGCCCCAAAGGTTCAGACGGGCAGAGGCGAGAAGGCCCAAGGACGGTGGCGCGCGCATCGGCGCCAGGTACAGCGCCTTCCAGACCCCGGTGCCCGTCGATTCCTCCCGGAAGGAACCCAAGACGAGCATGAATCAGTACGTCGCCGACTCTAGATCGTTCGCCAGAATGTGAGATGGAAGATCCATTCAACCTTCCTTGAGAATCCAGAGAAGAACGCTGAAGGGGGTCGTGGTGAGCGTCACCCTGACGGATTCTTCACTGCGGTCATCTGCAGCACAAATCGGGACGCGCTCATCCGAGGGCGCAACAATGGCCGTGTCCCAATCGACCAGAACAAGATGTCCTCGATAGTGGAGAATGTTGCCGAGCGACAGGTCGCGATGGTGAATGCCGAGATCGAAGAGAACCGGTAGAAGCGTGAGTAGCTGGTCGAAAACATGGTACGCATCCTTGAGCGGGTAGCGTCGACTCGCAGCGCGGTCAACTCGGGTGGGAAGCGGAGTAGGATTGCGCAGAATGAGCAAGTCAAGCTTCCGTCGCTGAATTCGTTGTTGAGATTCTTCTTCCGGCAGGCTCATGTCCCTCATTTGCGAGAAATGAAGGCCGAACGACTTGGCCTTCTCTAGACGAGCGGTGTGGCTGAGGATCAGCGCTGACAGTTCGGGAGAAGCGGACGCACAACGCTGCTCAATCATTCGCAAAACCCGCGCTTCGGACTCGACGCGATTGGGCGTATTGTATTGGATCTTGAGCATGAAAGACGGTGTTGGAGTTGAAGCCGGCGGTGACACCATGAGGCTTGGTCGGGTCAGCTGGAACACAGCGGTGCTGCGGCTAAAGATGGACCCGCCGCTTGCAACTGCGGAGTCGATGAGCTCGACGGGCTCCTCGTCAATGAAATCGACGGTGCGGCCGATGAGGGGAGCATCGTCTCCGACTTCTCGAAGGTACTTTGTGATGAATGATATGGGTGTGAAACCAGTACTGACGCGGCAGTCGTAGCGGAAGAGAGGGCTCAGTCCCGCGGAGTAGATATCGAGTCCCAACAGAACCGAAACAACGACCCCAAGCTCGCCAAACCGCTCGTCCCAGCAGTCCGAAATGGTAGCGATGAGGCCTGAAGCCCGCCAAACCGCTCGTCCCAGCAGTCCGAAATGGTAGCGATTCGGCAGGCCTCATGATCGACGACGACGAGATGGGCTGTTGTATCCGTGACGGCAAGCCCCGGCGCAAATATGCGAGTGGGTTGCCTGAGAGCGTGTTGCGCCGCGTCGAGAACGGTATCGACTAGGGGAGACGGGATGCCATCGATGTCATCTGAAAGCTCCCCCACGGCCGCACCGACGCGGAAATGTATAGGGACGAGCATACCATGCGCGGCAGACCGATTGTTAGCCGAGGCCAAAAGACCGCAGCACGTCAAGAAATGGTGGGGTTGGGTCTTCTGAGGTTGGGGCCTTCCGGGCTTTTTGTCGCAGGTGAATCGAGGACGTCGTTGCGCGTGCGCGAGCGCCAAAGTCTGATGACGACCACCGGCGGTTGCCTGTAGCAACGGACGACAATCGAGACGGTGGTCAGACTTACTGTGTGTTCTCATCTCCAGCGAAGGGTTCTAAACTCAAGGCGAAAGTCACCGGATGATACTCACAAACTTGGCAAGCGACAATACCCAGTCTGCCTTGGTTTCGTTCGCAGATTGTCCGCAATCGCGTTTGAAGTCATGCCGAAGCGATGCTCGGCCGGGACGCTTCTGAACCTCTTGGGCGCGTTCGATGAACCGGTCTCGCTCGATGCCAGCGACCGAGTTCATCAAAGCAGAGGTCTCGCACATCACGATACGTGGGATGATCTCGTCTTCGAGGAAGTATCGGTCGGCATCACAGTCCAGCGGATACGACGTTAGAGCCTCGATCACACTATCGTGTGCCGAAGTGTGGCGCGTTTCTGTTGGCGTCTTTGATTGTACAGGCGAACGCGGCGAGGGCGTGCGCGAGGGCGTGCGTGAGGCCGGCGACGATGGCTCTAGAGGCGATGGCGTTAGCACGGGCGACGGCGGGGCCCATGATGTAGGCGACACTGGAGGCGGAGTCTATTGCAGGTGAGAGCCGGCGCGGAGCGTTGATCAGCGGTTGAAAAACTCACTTGCCTTCGGTAGCTCACAGCCCTTCTCTTCGAACGCAGTAGGTGAAGGCTCGACATTGATTGCATGCCAAGAAGTTGAGGACCGTGATCCCACGCCCTGCTCCGGCTCCAATGCATCTCGTGTCGGGCGCTCGTTGGGAAGGCAGACGTTGAACGGAGGACTGTGGCGAGGAGTGTGTTTCTCTGACATAGTCTCATGAGCGATCAAGCGATAGAGTGATGAAAAGATGAAATGATGAAGCGATCAGCAGGGTCGCGTGTGCTGAGTGGTGGGTGGTGGGTGAAACAGCAAAAGGCGCGCCTATTAGCTTTCCCTCGCAGAGCCTCGCGTCCGCCAAACCAGGACCCCGAAAGCCCCGGCCGGAGGCGCATGTTTTTTTTTGAGAAAAAGACACAAATGCCCTCGGATTCTCGACTTCTGTAATGCTTGATATATCAGCTCACAACTAAGCGGGTAGCTTCTTGTAGCCGTTGTGATCAGCGCCGTATACTCAGAATAGAATTTCCAAAGATGCCGTGAGAAGTCAGTTATCACGGTCACAAAGTCAGGGGCCTCATCGATCGTCGACGCGTCGAGGCGCGTGAGTTCGCGTGCGCGCGCCTGAAGTTGGCGAGTTTGGCACTCCCTGGACAACGCCAGCGCCCCAAATGTCAATAAAAATTGACATTTTGGGACGAAACCCACGTTTCGCCACACTGAGGCGCCTTTGCAGATTTTGAGATTTTTCCCGTGGGTCGACGCAATTTTGGCCTACCTTGAGCAGCCTTCGGCATGACTTTGGGCCCGTTCACCTTCGAGACGCGGTTCGCGATGCTCGCGCTTGAACAAGTCACTTGCTATTTTCTGTAATCACTTCAGTTCAGTGGCTGTTAGGGATTAGATACGCCCGAGGCTGCCTGAGGTGCGGACTCAGAAGAGGGCGGCTTGAGAGCGGGCCTACTAGTAATGCCCATCAAGCCCCACACTGCCACACTTTCTCCTCCACCAACCTCACACCAAGTACAAGCGACGCTGACCAGTTCATCGCTGCATCGCTCGGACAGATCATGAGAGAGAAGCAAGGCGGTCGCCCTCGCCTTCGCCTTCCTAGCCCACCCTGCAAGCGCCAATTCCAACTGTGCCCTTTCTTTCGCTACGAGTGTGCTCGTAACATCGGTTTCAAGGCAGTAGCATTCATCACATGGTACCTTCGACCTCCCGAGCTCGAAGACGATGTCCCTCTCGTCGCTCGCACCGTCGAGTTCATTGACGAGGAACCCGTCGAGCTCCTCAGCTGCGCAGTCGCGCGCGGCGGATCGAACTTCAGTCGCAGCACCGCTGTGTTCCACCTGACCCGTCCAAGTCTGATGGGGCCGGACACTTCTTCGATATCCGATCCACCGTACTCCTTTGTACTCAAAATTCAATATACCAGATACGGGTGCGTCGGGCACGAAGCTAACGTGCTGCGAATGATCGACGAGCGTTGTATTGCTGCATCGCCGGAAGTGTCGTCCTTGATCTTCAGCCACACCAACCGTCTCGAACAGGCCAAGTCGTTCGATCTTCATTGCTCGCAAATGAACGACAGCGACTTTTCGCTGGTGGAAGGAAGGTATTCTCATCGACGAGTACGACGGCGCAAACTGGACCTGGTCATCCTACGCAATCCCACTCCGCTGCCCACGCAGGTTGATTGCGGTCAAGATCGTTCCCGCCCGGTGGAGGACGCTTACCAAGTTTTCGACCAGCTGCTCACACTTTTACCGATTCTCTACGATCTCGGCATCCACCATCGCGACTTGTCGCCAGGCAATATCCTGCATCATCGAGGACAACTTGTTCTGGTCGATTGGGATACTGGAATCGTCGCGCCCCCGGGGGAGCCTGTCCCGATAGGTGCAGTCGATGGTACCGGGTCGGTCAGGGTCACCCTCGCTATGACTCCCTTCGATGTGCTTGCCTGGTTCCGCATGAAAGGTCGGACCAAACTACCAACGCACATACTGGCGAACGATCTAGAATCCGCGACCTACTGGTTTTTAATCGTTCTGCGCTCGTTCCGGGTGCAGTCGTGGGAGACCGCGGCTTGGAGGGCCTGGGCGGCGCTGAAACTACCGCCGCACCCGCAACTGTGCTTGGAGGTTCTCGCATGTGCACGTTTGGAACTTTGGGGCAACGCCGACGAGGATTTGTACTGGCGCAATGCGCTCCTCAAAGCTGTGCGAGATCTCTGTCCGGCGGAAGGCCAGGTGGTCGACATGTTCACGCGTATCCTCCCCGTCTGGCGTGACATACCGAACGTTCATCAACTCACCAAAGACAGGATGGCGACGATGCAGGCCAAGATGAGAGACATTCTCGCATTGCAGCCTCGCTCCGAGTAGTTGTACCCTTTCGTTCTTCTCTGTTCTTGCTGATGTATCTAGTTCTCTCCTTCATTGTTGGCATCCCATCTTGTACCTTTGAAAAACTTCCAGTCGTTAGTGAAGAAGTTTTGCTCCCCAAATCTCGACATCTCTCATCGATGGCCTACATGTCACCATAACAATAATCCTTACAAGCCTAGACACACTTCCGTTCACTCCGAACCATTCCCTTCCATCCCACCCAAGTCCCAACCCCTCGATCTCAACTATTTTTCCATCGCCCTTTCCCAAGTTTTCACCCTTGCCTCGCTTTCCAAATCGCATCGACCTGCGCGCGTTCTTCCTCGGTCCACAACTCGTCGTTCCAAAGCATAGAACCCGTACCTCGTCGTGTTCCTCTTCCGTCTGGTTCGTATGACAAACAGGAGGTTAGTGAGTAATTCTGCACGGAAGTTCCTCCGCCTAGGTGGCACCACCTCCGAAATGGGAAATGCTCACAGGCCATGATGGTCGCGGCTGGGAAGGGGGCTTCCCATAAATCGAGGAATCGCATCTGTCTCGGAAACTTGGCCCTATTCGGTGAAGAATGAAAACTCGGAATTCAGATCAGCTTCATCCCCAGAGGGTGAAATTCGACCCTCAACCCATGATACCAGAACTCACAAATCGATCCCGCCATACTTCTCCGCTTCTTTCCTCGACTTGGGTTTGGGCCTAATCACCATGACCACATCCTTCAGCGTCTTGAAGTACTTCAAATCATCAACCCGAGCATCCACATCCTTCGGTTCAAATGCAACGATGGTGATCATCTGCAGATTGACGAAGTCCCTCAAGGAGAAATCGCCCAAAGTCCATCCCATTGCGTCCATCTCGATATTCAGACTTTTGAGACTCGTTCTCGATCCTTTGGCGATCATTGGTAACAACGATTGAGCAAAAGAGCCGATCGCCAAGGCTTCGAGATGGAAGCTATCGAGGTCGAGGGTTTGGAGTAGGTTCGAGACGTGTTCGAAATGGCCGTAGACGACGAGGTCTTTGAGGGCGACGAAGCGGTCGAGGACCATGGACAGTAAACTGAGGTCGCTGTCGAGGTAAGAGGATTCGATGACGAGTGAGGTGATTTGCCGTCGCCATCGGGTGATCTGTGCGGGTAGCAAAGGCCGGAGTCAGGGAGGGAGAGAGATGGGAAAGGAGTCAAGCGAGCTGACCTCTGAAATGATGTAGAGCATATCGAGACCGAGGAAGCCTTTGAGCGTCACCTCATGAAGAGCTTGGCACTGTAATACAGAAGACCGAGCTTTAATCGGTTCTGTCCACGCAAGAATTCGCGTCCGCACCCACACCCTTGAAACTGACCATCTCAAACAAGGGCGCGATCTTGTCCATCGTAAAACTCATCATCGTCATACCCTCCAACTCGTCATACACCTCTCGATCCCCCTCAAAGCTCGCATCCAACACCAAAGTCCTCACATGTTTCCTCAACGCTTCATTCTGATACAACGCCTCGTGCAGGCCTAGATTCTTGAGTCGACAGACCGTCCTTCTCAATTCGCGTTCGCCTCGATTAATAGTAGCCCCGAACTCAACCTCTTCCTGTTCAGTCAAGGGTTGGGGATCCCATTCTTCGACAATTTCAAGTCGGACATCACGATAGAGCAACTCGACGCTAAAACGGAGAAAAGCCTTCGAGACGAGACATATTCGAGCGAGGTCGACGAAAGGGGCTGGGTCGAACGTTTCGGGAAAGTCGTAGAGCGATTCGAGGATCAGCGGGATCAGTTCGATCGGGAGGGAGGCGGGACCGGCGGGTGCGGACATGGAAGAGTCTTGGTCGATCTTTGTTGTGTCTATTGTCGAGAGAGTACCTGTAGCTGTCTTGGCCGGCGTCCCAGCGGCGAGTATAGGGTGCGCAGGCCATTTCTGCCACGCTACGTCAAGTCCCGCCGAGCGCATTAATCAGCTCTTGCGACCCACTGTCACCAGAGGGACCACAACCCACCTCTCCTCAGCGCTTGTTGAGCACTAACACTCTCGGCCTGCTGATCGAACGTGCTCTGCCTCTCCGGATCCAACCTCTGCGCGGCTTTGATCTCCCAATGATGCGTCGTCACGTCGAGCACTTTGGCCATCACGTGCGAGCGGTGACTGCCCATCATTAAGTTCCTTCGCAAGCCCCGGCGAGGTTGTTGCACGCCTCCTCCATTGGGAGCAACAGCAACAGCTTGAGGAACGGGTGCTGCACCTGGTCCAGTAGGTCGAGGTGGTCCAGCATGGGGTGCTCCAGCAGGGGGTAGGGGTGCGAGACGTTGGTTCGTCGCCATGTGTCGACCTCTTGATGAACGAGTGGGCGTGTCCGCGCGACGGTCGTGTGTCTCCGTTCGCCAGTGCTGGTCGGCGAGTCGATACGATCCGAAAGTTTCTACAGTCTTGATGAAAGATAGGAAATACACTCGAGCTCGCTGGCGACCGTCGAGGCGGCGCTGAGCACGGCTGAAGAGCCGATGACGATGACGAGCCACGGCGAAGAAGGCCAACACGAACGCGACCCGACCCCATGGCCGCTAGCGATCTTGGGCGATCCGATATCCGGGGCTACCCCACTTGCAAGACCATGCGCCTCGGTGGTGCTCTCTCCAAAAATATAAACAACCATATTGATCCTTCGCGAGATACCTTGTTTTTCAACAAAGAAGAAAAAAAGCTACCCTCGATCAAAATCTACGATAATTTTCGTGCGAGGAGCAATGGTATTATTCATCATCCCTCAAATCAGAAAATCTTGAACGGATCTGTCCCCCCCCCCAGCACTCCGGAGAATTAGTGCTGATCAATTCAAACAAGTCCCGAGGCTTTCATCAAACTTACATCCCCCCTGCTTGACCTTGAAGATGCTCATCACGACCCCGGCCATGATGACGACGATCGCGGTCCAGATGTACACCCCGACGCGTTGCTTGACCGGATCTCTGACCGTCGGCAAGATGTACGCCAACGTGTAGGCCGAGAACCCCAACAGACCATCTAGGTGGGGCCAAACGAGTACAAGAATCAGCGTCGAGCCGGGTTCGATTGCTATAGTCGACTGGACTCACAGCAAGCGGCGATGATGTGCGTTTCGGCACCGAACTGGTTCGAGTACCCAGGTTGGATGTACATCGTCGTACCCTCGCGTGTCATTTGCGAGTAAGGCGGATGACGAATCTGGTTCCACATGTAGCCACCGTTCATCAACAAGATGATGGACTGTAGTGTGTATTCGGGATGCGGGGGCAAGGTCAGTTTCGGTTCGGGCAAGCAGGCAAGCGAGTGCTTACCAGAACACCAGCGGCCCAGATATAAGTCTGCGACGCGATGAGGTACAACACCGACGAAGCCTTCCAGATCGTCAATCCGAGCGAGACAAAGATGAAGACGGTGCCGAACGCCTTGGTGCGGTCGATGGGACGCGAGAAGGAGATGGGCACCTGCGCGTTCGCCTTGAGCCACGCCGAGATCCCCTCGGCATTGTAGCCTCTGTTCTCGGGTAGTGTGGTTAGGGGGAATGAGTGGGACTGAGTATTGAACTTCCATGTCAGGTAGGGAAGGCTCACAATCGACTCAGGTCGGTGGTGATGGGAGAGGAGCGAGCGCCTTCACTTCTCGGTCCTTCGGTCGGCAGGAACGTTTGGAACGTCGGAGCAGTTTGTAGTCCAAGCTGATCAATGGATCGAGAATGACGTGTCAGCTGAGAATCTGTAGCACAGAGCAGCTGCAGTACAACGCTCGGCCCCACACGTTCCCTGCACGCTCTAGACCCCGCCGACGCACCCTCTGGTAGATCTGCTGACCATCGGCGAAATCGAGCACGGCAAAAAAGTGGTTCTCGTCGACCTTCTTTTGTTGACTCTGCCATTGCTTGGCCAAGAGGTCGTACTCGGGTTGGACTTGGCTGCGGGTAGGAAAGCGGAGACGAGCAAGCGCAGATCGGGAGCGCCACGTCGTCGTCGTCGGATCAGCCCATATTCCCTCCAGCGCTCAGCAGGTACAGCACCACTCACTGGCAGGGCTGACAATTGAACTGCTTCCCCATGGCGGTCAACAAGATGCTGACACTGTAATCGCGAGGCGACTGGGTGATGTGGTCGTACAGTGCCGTATCGAGCTTGATGAGCCCATTGCGTTGCAAACTGCGGATCTTGGCCGCGTCATAGTTCTCGGACTTTTGGGCGAAGACGAGCAGTGGAACTGAAGCAGCTAGTGCTGCGACGAGTCGGATCAGCATCGTCGAGCGGGTGCGTTCGACGGTGTAGCGACGGGAAGGACGACGACCCGTGCTGGGCCAGCGCCATGCATTCGTCTCGACAGAGCGCGCGCGGGGCTAGGCGGGGCTCGTTCGAAAGCGCGCCGAGTTTGCGCTCTTCAAGCCCACTGGCACGGAATCGGACGCGGAGTCGCCGCCGCTCAATTAGTTGGAATATCTCGCACTTGCTCATATCACCACTCGATAAGCTTCAATGGGCTCATTTTATATCTCTCTTGTAATCCTTGCCAAGTCCAGCAACGCTCTCACTTGCTCATGCGCGAGGCTCGGTGACCCCGGACCCGGCGAGTGAGTTTCACTGACGACTGGCCCTCATCCCATCCCACCCTCACACCAAGACGATACAGTATTCAAAACAATCTGTTCATTAATCAAAATGTTCTATCGTTCAGGTTGCAGGAGTGTCTTGGTGAGTGCTGTCGCTCGTCTTGCGTCGCACCGACCGCACCCTTATCACGTGACATTCGCACCTCCACCCCCACACGCCGGTTGGCAGCCCGTCTCCACGAGTCACCCTGCGCCACACCCCACTCGAACCACCTTTGTACCATTCCAGACCGACGATTTGGTGAAGGGTGAATTGACCTCCAATACCTGGTGGGTGATTGTGCACTCATCGCGGCCTTACCATGTGACCGTGGCAAGCCGCCTCTCGGCGCCGGGTGTTCACCCCCACATTCGCAATGACACCTCGCGCGGTCCTCGGCAACGATCCATGGGTATTGCGGCATACTCTCGGTAAGGCGACTGTCTTTGAACCGTTGGTATACCATGACCACTCGGTGCCGTGACTAGAGCCCTTGACAGACCTCGATAAATGACTTCGATTGCCTCAACATCGTCGGTGAACTTCGTGAGTAGAGGGTGAATCTCCCACTTGGTCTCTCAGAAAATGCAAGACGGACAACGGTCAGCTCCCTATGACGCACACCACTTCGCGTCTCTGATGATATCCAGCTCGTCTCGATTAGTGCACTGACACAGTCGTTCGCCGATGGATCACTCCTACGACTTTTCGAGCGTCCAAGTCCAACGCTGAGGCACGCTCGGAGGGCCTCGATGAGAGGTGCAGAAAGTTTGAGGGATTCATTAACCACTCCCAACATTCTAATTCTTTCGTTGCAAAGTAAATTACGAAGAGAGAGAGAGAGAGAGAACTAGAAACATCATCAGGAACGAAAAGTCTACTCGGAGTGAGGTTGCAATCCAAGATACTCTCTCATCTTGACCTGCATGTCCTTCATCAAAGCTTTGGTTCGTTCGAGATGGTCTGGAAGGAGGCCCCAGGCGGGAAAGAAACGTGTGAGCATGTCGACCACCTTTCCTTCCGCCGGATCGAGATCCCGAACAGCTTCGAGCAGCTCATTGCGCTTGCGTTGGTCCTCCATATCATTCATCACAAAGTACCTTCGAGAAGTCGGAGACGATGCTCCCCTCATCGGCCGCACCGTCGATTTCATTGACGAGGAGCCCGTCGAGCTCATCGACTCCGCAGTTGCAAGCGGCGGGTCCATCTTTAGCCGCAGCACCGCTGTGTTCCAGCTGACCCGACCAAGCCTCATGGTGTCACCGCCGGCTTCAACTCCAACACCGTCTTTCATGCTCAAGATCCAATACAATACGCCCAATCGCGTCGAGTCCGAAGCGCGGGTTTTGCGAATGATTGAGCAGCGTTGTGCGTCCGCTTCTCCCGAACTGTCAGCGCTGATCCTCAGCCACACCGCTCGTCTAGAGAAGGCCAAGTCGTTCGGCCTTCATTTCTCGCAAATGAGGGACATGAGCCTGCCGGAAGAAGAATCTCAACAACGAATTCAGCGACGGAAGCTTGACTTGCTCATTCTGCGCAATCCTACTCCGCTTCCCACCCGAGTTGACCGCGCTGCGAGTCGACGCTACCCGCTCAAGGATGCGTACCATGTTTTCGACCAGCTACTCACGCTTCTACCGGTTCTCTTCGATCTCGGCATTCACCATCGCGACCTGTCGCTCGGCAACATTCTCCACTATCGAGGACATCTTGTTCTGGTCGATTGGGACACGGCCATTGTTGCGCCCTCGGATGAGCGCGTCCCGATTTGTGCTGCAGATGACCGCAGTGAAGAATCCGTCAGGGTGACGCTCACCACGACCCCCTTCAGCGTTCTTCTCTGGATTCTCAAGGAAGGTTGAATGGATCTTCCATCTCACATTCTGGCGAACGATCTAGAGTCGGCGACGTACTGATTCATGCTCGTCTTGGGTTCCTTCCGGGAGGAATCGACGGGCACCGGGGTCTGGAAGGCGCTGTACCTGGCGCCGATGCGCGCGCCACCGTCCTTGGGCCTTCTCGCCTCTGCCCGTCTGAACCTTTGGGGCAATTACGTCAAGGACCAACGCAAGCGCAATGAGCTGCTCGAAGCTGTTCGGGATCTTGATCCGGCGGAAGGAAAGGTGGTCGACATGTTCACACGTTTCTTTCCCGCCTGGGGCCTCCTTCCAGACCATCTCGAACGAACCAAAGCTTTGATGAAGGACATGCAGGTCAAGATGGGAGAGTATCTTGGAATGCAACCTCACTCCGAGTAGACTTTTCGTTCCTGATGATGTTTCTAGTTCTCTCTTTCATTGTTGGGATCCCATTTCGTAACTTTGGGGAACCAGTGGGAACCCGTGAAATCGACGGGATGATGAAACTTAAACAGACTAGGAGAATCTGAACAGTATACATGATTTAAACAAAGATACAGAACCACAATATGGAGTACAGCAGAGGAACTATTTTCCATTCATCGTCGACACAGCCTGCCCGTTGCTTCTTGCCCACAATCTCGTCGCATAGTCGGTTCAACGACCATGCTCACGCTCGAATGGACAGCAAAGTTTCCTACGCGGAACTCGAACAAACCCCACGAGTTCGCGACTCGCCTTCGCCTCATCAATTCAGCGTCGAGTCATCGATCTGTTCTTTGGAAGGATCGAACACCCACGATTCTGATGGCCTCTTGGGTTACGACGACAGTGCTCTGTATATGGAGGGTGAGCGAGTCTTCGATGCGCAACTGCGATACCGGCTCGCTCAATCGTCGGATCTCCCATCAGGAATCCCCCTTGGCAAAATTGACCTCGACTTCGACGATGTGATATCATTTACCGGCAAAACATCTCGAATTGTCGCTCAATAGAGAACTGAACTGACGAACTTCACGTTTGCTTTTCCGACAGTGTGACCGGGTCGAAATTCGAAGGGATGTGTGAGTTGTTATATGCCTGCGGGCAGCCGGGTTAGGCAGGGCAAGGGCCGGCAGCCAGCTGGCCAGAACAGACAGGGGCTACGGCACAAGTTTCTAAGCGCCTAGTTATAGGTATCAGTACGTCTACCTGGATCACGATGGTACGGCCACCCGTCAAGGTGATATTTCGCAGAGCGCCCGAGATTAGCTTGATGCCCAAGGAGATTACAGACGGGATGAATCTGCCGCTTTTGCAGTGTGAGATTAATGGGCCGGCCAGTGAAGACCGGATGGTCAGGGAGAGTGGACTTGGGAGCAGCACCCAGTACTATATACGCTGCCTAGTCATCCCGTCGTCCAATTGCTGTGGAATGAAGCTCCAGGTCGTATCCATTGTATACATGTAGCCGTGCATTACACCAGGATCTTACCACTCAAATGATGAGTGCAATCGCAGCCAGATGATCCGTGTGGTACCCCCACACCACACGGTTGCCGGCAAAAGCAGACAGGAGCTTGCTGAACCTGGGAAGAGGTGCAGAAATACGCATGCACAGTGTCTTCGAAATTTGACCCTAGATGTGGTCTTTGCGTCCATCATGCTCGACGCTTAAAGACCATTCCTCGCTTCACAAGTCCGTGCGCAGCAGACTCGATCGATTCACCTGATTTTCGGGGAAAATCGGCTTTTGTCTAAGGGGAACGTATTTAGTTGACCTATATCGTCATCAAATACCCTTCCTCGCGCGGAGTATTACAATACACCATGCGAAAAGTGCGTTCCACGAGGATGCTAACGCCTTAGCGCTCGAACACGTTGACGAGACGCGTCGGGTGGAACGAACAAGCGTCGGTGCTCTCGAAGGGCAATCAAGCACTGATTAAGTGGGTATTTGAGAATGAAACCCAGCAGCGTCCAATTTGAAAGTGTCCAAGCGAGTGTACGAAAGAATGGTAATGAATAGTCGTTCCGAAGGAAACAACTGTTAAACAAAGACAGCTACCAAACAGGGGACCCCATAGAGAAGAAGGAAAGAAAAACCCGGCAAGGGTGTGGTTATATGGTCATCTAATGGGGGGACAGGAAGAGAAGCGGCGTAGGAGAGTGTTTAAACAAGGAATAATGCTGCGAGCCGGACATCTGTGAAAAAGAGTCGATGGCGAGCTGAGGATGAAAACACGAATGAAAGGTGGCAGCAAAATAGGCGTTGAAAACCGGGAGCGTCCAACGAGCGTCGAAAGCGTTTTAAGCCTTGACGCAAGTCTTTTGCCTGCGGCGGTTGGTGCCGGCCTTGAAGCCAGTAGGGCAATCTGTAGGGATGCGGGTGATAGGAGCGGCAGTGATCAGCGAAACAGTCGCAAAAGGGAGGAGTGAAATAACTGACCAAGGCTGCACTCGCCGACGACGCAAGTGGCGGCGTACTTCTGGTCGTACGAGGCGTCGCACTTTTTGCCCTCCTATAGAAGCAGAACCAACAGCAGAGTCAGGAAAAGGACTGATGAGTGTCCCGAATCGCGATGAAACAGGACATACAGCACCGCAGTTGTTGGGGTCGGAGCCGAGAGCGAGGCAGGCGTTTTGGGCCTTGTTGATGGTGTAACCACGGGTAGTGCACTGGAGTGAGCACTTTCCGTCGGCGCACCCGGACACACCGTTGGGGCTCTGGGCGCAGGTCTTGCCCTTGCACTTGTCGACGTTCTTGACGCAGACGGTGGTCTTGTCGGTCATCTGAGTTGTGTAACCGGAAGGGCAGGTGATGGTGCAAACTTGGTTGCACTTGACGACGGCGACCTTGGGGTCGTACGTGACCTTGTTGCGGTAGTTGCGAACGCACTGGGCATCAGCGTTGGCCTGAGCGTTGCCTGTGATCGCGGAAGTAAGTCGAGCAGAGGTCAGTAGGGGAATCGTGGGCGGACGCGTTGGCACAGGGGTACTTGGAGTCTCGACCACGGAGGGAAACTCACGCTCTCGGCCGACGGTGCAGCGGAACCTAGGCTGCGAGCGCTTGCTCAGAACAGAGCTCTCCATGTGGTCTTCGAAGTCGCGACGGGTGAGGCCGACGGCCGCGTAGGCCTCCTCGAAGTTGCGGGTGGCCAAGTTGTCCAAGTCGGTCTCGACGGAGCGCTTGGCTTTGCGGGCGGCGCGGGCGCGGGCGAGCGCGATGCGGGCGGACGCCTCGCGTTGCAGGCTTCGCTTGTCGAGGCCGAACGAGGTGTCGTCTGGAGGCGAAGAGGTGGTGAAAGCACAATCAGTTGTTGCACGCGATAATTGTCCGATCCTGTTCGCTGGAGTTGCAGGAGACCACTTACCGTGGGAGGCCAAGGCGGGGAGGGCGACAGCCAACAAGGAAAGGATTTGGACGGCGAGCATGTTGAATTAAACGAGTGTGGGTCGGTCGGTAAAGAGTGACAAGGGTCGGAGGCTGGAAACGGGACTGGAAGCTGAAGTGATGGGGAGGAAGGAAGGAAGGAGAAGATGATGAGGCCGGAACAGATGTGGTCGTGTTGTGCGATCGATGTCTTTTTCCGGTCTGGTCCCTATCGACCGCCTCCAGGTACAGCAAAGGCGAGAGTTTGCGCGCGCGATCGACACAAACGCGCCGCCCCGCGCTTGCAACCTGGCAATTTGCGAGGCCCCATTCACGTCGGCCCCGAAAACAGGAACTCGGACATTCTCTCGCCGAGGAATGGTGGCAACGCTTGTCTTTAATTGTCAATTGAGCTCATAATCAAACTGCCGAATCCCGTGCTGACGGGTTCCGGGCCCTTGACCGTGAGCCCGTGGCCAGCGTGTCTTCGATGCACAGAGCCCACGCGCCGGCCTCTTGCAGTCACGAAACCTTGCCCCTTTTCATCAGCTACACGCTCATTCATACGATCATCTCTTATCCCTGCCTAGTGCCTACGGATCTCCGCTGAACGGAGAAAGATCTAGCACTTGTGCTTTTCTTGTGGACTGAACGAAAGCAAAGCAATATGACAAAAATAAATCGGCATGCGTGTGCACGTGCATGAGCTTGCCACGCGCGCGACGCGCGCTCGCGGCGCTGGGCAGAAAACAACTTGGGTCGTGGATTATTGTCGAAATCTCAACGCTTGGGCCTGACGATCCGATCCGTGAATCGAACAGTGTTCTTCTGGCCCTGGGCCCTCGGCTACAGGCGGGCGTGGGTCGATGTTCGAATCGTTTATCTTCCTTTTGATCAGCCTGTTCGAGCTGCGATTCAATTGCACCGCCGCTCACTTGATGCACATTTCAAAATTGCATCAAAGGTTCTGAGCGTCTTCCTAGAATTGAGTTCATCGTTCCAGATGTCGAGAAGATTGCATAGTCAGAGTAGTTTGGCGTTGGCCGCTACAGCGAGGGATCTGAGAGAGAGTCCTTCCAGTTCGAGCGTCGGGCTGTCAGGGGCCGGGAAGACTCGAGGGGGACGATGGTGGACTCAGGTACACTCTCCACAAGTGCACATCCCAGAGTCGAGCGAGAAGCCCATCGCAGACTCGGAGTTCCATTCATTGGCGCTGCGGCCCCAATCTGGGTAGCGTCCGAACTCCAAACTTCGGAGCGGTGGGGATCTGTGGGGGTCTTTTGGCAGGGCGAGATCATTCAACATCGCAGCAACCCCCTCTGTGCGCGACGCGCGCGCGTGTCGGACCCCGTCGACAATTGTCAACTCACAGGCCTTTTTTACCGCGGCTGAACCGGCCGATCCGAATAGTCGCCACCAGGGCCAATTAGAAAGTGGCCAGGCGCGAACTCGCTTCATGGTGCGAGGCCCGAATCCCATGATCTGCATCCCACGATTCCTATCCACGCGGCGAGATCCTGCTAGACAGTTGGAGGGAGCGGCGAGCGGTCGAGGAGGTCTGTGCGGCGTACGCGCGAGTACAAGAGTGCCTGAATAGAATTTGATAGGCCTGATCCCGCGCGTGCCAAACTGGGTCTTTTCCTCACGAACCAAACTCGCGCGTACGCCGCACAGACCTCCTCGACCGCTCGCCGCTCGTTCCACCTTAGACGGCCGATAGAACCTCTGATCGGAGGCCCCGGGCCGGGGGACCTCAGGGTTGCCTTCTTATCGAACTGGCTAGGGCGACGACCACAGAGTCCCAGAAAATCCCTTTTGAACTCCTGAAAAAGCCTCTTGATTCATCGACACCTGAACGCGTTTTCGAGCGTCGACTTGAGTCTGCTCGCAGAGGCGCTTCGACGCGCCCGCTGTCCCGTCGGAATCCAGTGTAGGGGACAAATCACGTGATATGTCTTGTTTGAAATCAATCCAGGGGTCACAGCCGGCTGCATCGAGTCGTTACCGCCTTGTACGCGCCAAGGTTGTGTTACAACGGCAATCATGTATAGATCCACGAAAAGTTCTACAAAGAGTACTCAGAGCTGCCTTACAAATATCACGGAAATGTGTTTTTGTGCATGCCAGTGCAAGCGCAAAAGGCTGAAAAGGACGATGGGTGACGGGTGATGGGCGCCGGGCGCCCGGGAGCCGTTGCACGTGTGCACCGCAATTCGGCAGACCACGCGACGCGCGGCCGTCGGGCGGGGAAGGCATTAATTAACCCACACATTCTTTGCGTTGAACAGGCTTACAGCTCGTTTTGAAACGAAACGAAACGGTTGCACGGTCACTCCGAGTGAGCGTTGCACATTTGCAATTAAGTTCAAATGCGCGTTGCAGCAGTCTGGGCGGTGCAGATATTTCCTTGAAGCGGTGCGGCAAAAGTTGGGGTTGACCCACCCTTTTTTGAGAAGAAGAAGCAGCATTAGAAGGTTCCACACCCCCAAAGGGAGGAGAAAGGAGTGGGATCGGTAA
The DNA here is from genome assembly GCA_003665825.1 of Microbotryum silenes-acaulis. Lineage (NCBI taxonomy): Eukaryota > Fungi > Basidiomycota > Microbotryomycetes > Microbotryales > Microbotryaceae > Microbotryum > Microbotryum silenes-acaulis. Next base: position 174,017 of record QPFY01000020.1, read on the forward strand.
CAGTTGCGACTGAAGTGTTAAAGACACGCGCCTCGAATTTGTTGGAGATCCATTCACTTCATCCCGAAATTTCGGGGTGATCCAGGTCTTCAGCTGAGCATTGCTTCCGCCCAAAATGTCGGGCTGAATTCTCGGTGATGAGACGGGCTGTCGCCGCTTAGGGGCTCCGTGATTCGGCACAGCAGATGCTAATGCGGCATCAATAGGGAAGGACAGGTATCTCAAGAATGAAGGGCCACAAGAACTTCTCACAAAGAAGTGAAACCCGCTAAGTCGACCGTTCGAGACCTTGCTGGTGGCTGCAGACTCGGAGAAGATCGATCGGCCGCACAATCCTTCTTGCGAGAGTAGTAGGTACAAGCCGGTCCGCTTAGAGGGGTGGTCTTACCTTGGTTCACAGGTCCTTTTCGCACTATCCAGAGCCTCCATTTGTTAAGGAGACCACGCTACCGAAGCGTTCAAATTTTTGTCATCTCCATTATCGCGACCAATGATCTCACCTCGTCGTGCAGTCCACGATTGCAACTGATCGCTGATCGCTTCGAAAGCTCGCCCCGTCCTGGACGAAGAACCCTCTTCTATGCCATGGCTTGCTCGGTCTTCCGAACAATAAATACGCGACGCCTAATCGTCACCACCTGACTAACCTGAATGTCTAGGTATTTTTACAAGTATGGTTCGGTAGCGATTTGATGTAGATGTTGTCGGATCATTCATTTCGATCGTCGAACCCGCCGGGAAAACAAGTTGAGAATACATGGCAATTGGATTGCAGCGGATGCAGGGGCGGGATTCGACGTGAAACAAACTCTATAGTCTAGTTTTTGAAGGTGCGCTCGCCGAATTGACTTGACTTCGGCGAGTTGTGGTGCCCGAGATCGCGGCTCGTTCGGCCGTCACTCGATCGCCTCCGTCCGTCGACGTCGCATCGAGCTCCCACAGGATGGGTGAGCCAGTCCGACTGTCCTACACGTCAGTACCGAGCTATTTGATTACCTTTATTGACTCTGGACTGACCTTGCTTTTGTAATGCCTGCTGCTGTTGCTGCTATGCCGCTACCGTCGCCCGTTCGCGAACAGGATCCACTCGTGCTCGGGCTACACCTCGACGTTCCAGCCTCACCACATCCTGACAGACAACCCATCCGATCAATCATCGCGCTGGACTGCACTCAACACCAAGCAGCCGACTGCAGCCGCCGCCGCCGCGTCGTCCCCGGCGTCGTCATCATCGGCGTCGAACAACTCGTTGAGCGCCACAAACCCCCACGCGGACGACCGAACCAACACGAATGGAGGCGCAGCAGCAGCGGGGACGCGACCATCCACATCAGGATTGAAAAGATCCCGGGATATTCAATACATTACGTTGGAGCTCGAACAGCCAGCGATCGTCACCGCGATCGGCTTTGGCAAGTACCACAAGTACGAACCACCTCTGAGCTCGAACTTCTTCTTCTTCAGCAAGCAACGTTGACATCTTCTTTCCTTTCTATCCGGCTCGCAGGGTTCATCCATGCAATTTGCACGAGTTCAGTGTCTACGGTGGCATGTCGTCCGACCTGTCGTGCATGGAACCGCTGCTCCACGCCGGGCTCAAGAACGATTCTCAGCCTGAGCAGTTCAAGCTGCCGACCGATGCCGCTGCACCTCCTGACAAACCATCAGCAGTGAGTCCACTCATGATTTCATTGTGAACTCTGGCTGAAGCGATATGCTGGTAAATTCGTTTAACCCGCCCACGGTAGGTTCTCCCCTCCAAATTCATTCGAATTGATGCGCTCACGCCCCACACGCAAAATTACAACGGTCAGTCTTGGAGTGGAGGACTGGAGCGAATTCAATCGATCCCATGGCATTCCACCTGACATAGTCTATTGTACCCTTCACAAGTCTCAATCTGGCATGTTTGGCTAATGGGACTCACGAACGACATCGACGCGGCACTCGTAGCCTACGACACTGTAAGAATCTTCCCTCGGTCGTGCGTCGCACAAAAACCCGGATCTGACCGTATCGCCCTCTGCCCCCAGTATCGATCAGCTACGACGACCCACCTCGTCCTCTCACACCTTCGACGATCCGCACTCCTCCCGACGTTCCAATCGCTGCTCAACTCGATCCCTCCGTCCATGGCCTCATCGTTCGAACACCCACTTCTCTCGCAGTTGCACGACACCATCGTCGTACGAGGCGACTTTGTCGGAGCGGAGCGATTGCTCGAAGAAGCGAAAGCACAGAACCTGTTCCGAGAATGGACGCCCGGTGGTGGCAAAGGGGTCAGTGTCGTCCAGTGGGAACGACTGAACGATGTCCAGTACTCGAACCTCCCCCCTCAACCGAGAGCTCGAGCGGGTCACCAGATGGTCAGAATCGGGAGGAAGTTGTTACTGTTTGGTGGTTTCGATGGGAAAGAAGATCTCGCGGATCTATGGACGGCGGAATTACCTTCACCAGGGGAGGACATGCCGATACTCTCGTGGAGGTTGATCGATTCGGGGGAAGAGGAAGGGAAGCCGGATGGGGCATCGTCTACTGATCGACGACTATGGCCACGCAAGAGGAGTTGTCATCAGATGGCAGTTGACGAACGAGAAGGATGGGTCTACATGCTCGGATCACGCGTGACGAGGGAAGATGAAGAAGCGTTCGCGGAGAGGAAGGCACAACAGGCGGGTGGGAACGCCGAGAACGGTGATGCGATGGAGGTCGAACATCATGGAGAGGGAAATGGTTTCAGCTCATGGGATGGGAAAAGCGTTTACGCTAGTGATTTCTGGAGGTACAAGTTCGTTGGGACGGATAAGGGCGAGTGGGAATTGATCAGTGAGGATACTGCGACGCAAGGGGGACCCAAGCTTCTGTGGGTGGACTCCGGTTGTAGATCGAAATAATTCCGAACCAAGACTGATGGTCGCCGGGCCTTCGCTCCCACAGCTTCGACCACCAGATGTTCCTCCACTCGGACTCGCAGAGACTTTTTGTGTTTGGTGGGAGAATCCAACCTCCTGACGAGGAGGATGCGCTCGAGGATCGCTACAGCGGACTGTACTGCTTCGATATCGTGGAAAACAAGTGGTCACATCTTTTGTAGGTTCAAACAACATTCGTCGCCTCCGATTGGGAAGTACACTGACGACCGATCGTTTCCACAGTGGCGATCCGACATCGAACGACACCTTCCGTGCCGAGCGTCTACTGGGCCGGATCGGGCATTCCATGTTCTTTGATGCCCACTCACACACTCTCTACATCCTCGGTGGTCAACGAGGCGACGCCTACCTCGCCGACTTATGGGCGATCAAGTTTGTGGCCCCCAATGCGGCCGACCTCGATCTTGACGAACCGGCCAGCGGTGCGAGTGATGATACCTTCTTCTGGCGAGCCGGAGCCGTCATCGCAGGCGTCTCGACCGCAACACCCGTCACGACGATCGGCAACCCCACGCTCTCTACTCGATCACCTACGATCCTTCAAGTCATGCAAAAGAACGACGACGTTTCCCTCCCTTCACCTCTTGACGGTTCCGTCGGTCCTTCACCCTCCTTCACGCACCGCACAACGATCGACCCTACCACCCGAGAATGGACGACGATGACAGGTCTCGTCAAGTATCATCAAGCCAGGAAAGAAGCACCTTCGAATGAGGTGTGGACCTATTCGACGACGAATGGTCCATCTAAATGGGATAAACTTGAGCAGAGGGGGGAAACGCCACCACCGAGGTTCGCGGCTAGTGTTGTTTACGACCCGTTGAGGAAGGAGCATTATTTGTTTGGTGGGAATCCTTTCAAGGGAACTGAAGAGAGGTTGGGCGATTTATGGAGAGGAAGGGTCTTTCAGTGAGTACTTTCTTCAGGGGTCCACTGACTCTCGGATGGTGAAGCTAATGCGCCGCTTGACTTATCAGTCCCTGTCCGGACGAAGCGCTCCGCATGGCTCGCTTCCTCGTCCGCAAACAACGGTCAGTCACCCTGCCACTGATCTCGCACGAACCAGTGCTGACGACAACGCTCTCTTCGCTTCCCCAGCTTCACCGAGATGTGTCAAACGCGCCCCACGCTCATCGCCCTACAATATCTGCAAGACTCGATCGGCCAAGTCGTCGACCATACCGACGAAGATGAAGCCTCCGCCTTCCGTGCCTGCATGATCGCCGTCCTTTCCGCGCCTCCTCGCAACAACTGCGAAGTCGATATGAACGTCGAGAACGACTCAAGCGCTGCTTCTCCAACGACGTCGACGACGAATTCGGTCGATGAGAATCATGCCGTGCTTGGCGGGGAGTTGTATACCAAGAGGCATGAGTTGTTTGAGAAGTTGTTGGGCTTCGTGCCGGCGAGTGAGGCGCAACCCAAGGAGGACTTGAAGGATGTGGCGACGCAGATGAAGAGGGACAGAATGTGATGGTACGAAGCTTCGTGTTGAAGAATTGTGAGGTACACATGAATATAATTTGCTCGTACAGAGTCTGGGAACAACCGTTGTCTGTATTTTGCGGTAACGAAAGAGGCGGAGAAAGCGGAACAATTACGTACTACACAGGCCGCGTCTTCGTATTACCGTAGAGTTAAGATGTCACATCAGAACAGAAAGTGCGGGCATCCGATGTCGCCTTTACTCCCCCAGGGCCCTCTCGACGATCGCCCCCTTCTCCAACGCCACGGCCTGCCCACAAGCCGACATGAACGGATCATCCTTCCGGAGACCGTCGTCCGTGCCCACGAAATCCTCGGGCAACAACGTCGGTTCCTTCCTAACTCCACGTTCAATCTGATCGACAGCCCGGATCAAATCATAGTTGATCTCCTGACTGATTATCGAATCATCCTGGTACTTGGGATGCTTCTGCACAAATTCCCTCATCCACGTCGCCGTCGTGACCAAAGTACCATCCGCGCGTCGTTTGATCAATTCTAGGGATTGGTACAATTTCGCCCGTGTGGAAGGATGAACGTCCGTCAATCCATCGAGGTAACGTCTCACGACGCCGAGTAAACCAGGGAAGTTCTTCGACGGGGAACCATTGATGATTTCGTTGATGGTGAATTCGTCGTATTCGTCTTCAACGGGACCGAAGGAGGGGGTCTCGCCTCCTACGGGCGAATGGGAGCGAGGTGTGGTCGTGTGCGAGTTGCACGTTTGTTCGACGATATCGGTGGCAACACCATTGGGAGTGACGCGGGAAGACGACGTTGAATTCGAGGAGGACGTCGAGGACGATGACATCTCTTTGAGGTGCTTGTTGAGCCCGTTGATGAGAGAAGGGTTCGAAGGCGGTACCGGAGAGCATCCATGACCGGGTGCGGGGGAGAAGAGGTTCTTTCGGAAGTAAAACTTTTGCGAGTGCACGGCATCGCGTCGGTGCGCGCGATGCATATTCTCATCAACCTGTCGAAGCCCCCGGCCACTTTCAGCTCAGGTCCCGAGTGCAGCTCGTCAATAGAGTATCGCGGGACCCACCTTTGAGATCGGGATGTAAAAGTTCAGACCCAGCTGCATGATCGCTCTCGTCAAGAGCACGATGAATACGGCATGCGCAGCGTTCTCATAGTCCGTCAACTGGACCTCCATGGACCTGAACTCGACCCTCCACCCGATCGGCGATCCAGGTGGGGGCGGCTTGAACCGCACGGTTTGCCAGTTCGTCGATTGGATGTTCTCGAAATGATCCGACGATCTTTCGTCATCTTGGTTCATCGTTTCCTCAAAGATGACGATCGGATCTCGGATGAAGAGGTGGGCGAAATGGGTCGAGAGTAAGGGGTCGACACCGTCGGCCATGAGGCGTTCCTTGATCGCTTCGTCGTACGGCATGTCGTTGTCATTGTATTCGGGTCGGTTCGAGTCGCAGTCGTAGATGTAGCAATCGACGCTGTCGTAGCGCGATTTAGGAATCACGAATCGGTCGTCTCGCAGAGGCTGCAGAAAGGCGTAGGGAGATCAATATGGAGTGATCGTGGGTGGTCCACCACCTGCTCTCCCGAGGACTGACCTTGAGCCCTCTCTCTTCCTCTGTCCGGTCATCGACACTTCCCGCAATCACGTCCCACCGGCAATCGACGTCCGCGAGCAGCCCCCGGAAGATTGGCGAAGAGGCGGTGAGGGCCAGCTGTGCGAGTCGTTTCATCATCAGCAATCAATTTCGGAAACCCCGGATCTTGGCAGAACGGACCATTATAGGTCCCACAGGTACGAAAGCGTCGTACATCCTCCTCGCCTCGCTGACGCTGCACGCCTGGAACGTGATCTGCAAGCAGCAGCACCCCATCCCGAACCCCATCGCGTCCATGTAGATGTGATCGGGCAACGCCGCCCCCTCCCTGGCGTTTCTGTCCTCGGGCCAGATATCCCGATCGAAAGGGATGTTGGGGTCGATGAAGGGCTTTGGTGTGTTGGTATCGTGGTATATGGGCATGTTGATGGCGACTTTGGCGCCTCGTCGTCTCCGGATGTTGGCCGTGAGGGTGGGGAATCGGACGTGCGGGTTGGTGATTTCGTCAGGCAAGAACAAGGATCGTGAGACGCCGCCTCCGGGCGGGTAGTAGGGGTCGGTGAAGACGCCGGGGGCCCCGAGTCGAGGGAAACTGGTCAGGGTCATGGGAACCTCGTTGGCCTTCATTCGAGATTTGGCCAGCACTCGTCTGGATTTTGACGTTTGAGAGATTGGGATTAGTCGCTGACATGAAGACGAGTCTTGCGAACGATTTTCTTACCTGAACCGCATGTTGCCCTCGACCGAGAGCAGATCTTCGAGCGTAGCCCCGTACGGTGCGCCCGGTGTCGACTCGAGCATGTATCGGCCATATTCGGGGTGGAAGACGGGAATACAAGCTCTGCGGTAGATATATAGCCCATCAACACCTCGATACGATCGTCACTCGAGAGGCATGATCGTAGACTCACTCTCTTCCGGGCATTCGGGCCTGTCGCTCGGTCGCATCGGCTTGAAGATCTTCAAGAATCTCGGTCTGCCTCAGGGACAGTCTCGCGTTCTTGTGCTCGTCGTCGTACGAGACGACCATGTATTCGATCTGGGAGCGATCCGCATGACCATTCGGATGCGGGTCAGTTGCGTACTCTGCTCGCTAGTTAACCGCGATCGCTCCGCTTTTCCTCTCGGCCCCATCGGAGCGAGGCCAGAACGGGCGGCAGAAGTCAAGCGCCGGCCGACGGAGCTCGCCCAAGCCAACGTCGACAGTCAAGCACGGCGCAAGATAGCCACCCACAGCAACACGATCAAAGAACTGACCTCATCACCCCAGAGCAGACTGTCGCCCGTACGATCCTTGAGTCGGTGCCATATCTTGAGGAACTGTTCTATGCCGTGGGAGCGCACGTGATCGGCGTGCTGCTTGGCATCTTTCCACTCGAGCGGAGTGCCCAATGCCAGCAGGCCCATCGTCGCCGGAAAGGGCTGCTAAGGGGCGCTTCTCGGCTTGATTCGAGGTAGAAACGCGGTCGCCGATCGATCCTCGGCTGCTCTTGAGCTCCAAGAGGGGATAGGGTGTAGAGTCTAGGCTGAACGAGCAGAGCGATAGCGAAAGAATTCGAGAGCGGCGTCGATTCGATTCGATTGGGTTGAGACTCTCGGTCTAAGCCTGTCTAAGCCGGGCTTGCTGACTGAGCCTTTGTAAAGATCGCTGCGAGGCTCTGCGCCGGCGCGCGGCTGGAACTCGACCGGTGTCGATGGCGTGCGAGCCCTTCAGCCGAGAAGGGGGTGGGGGCACACGACTGCTTATATCCGGGTCTGCTGCTTCCACTGCAGATCACCGAACTTGAGCGCGGATATCTAGATAGGAGTGGTGGAATGCATCACAACCTGGTCCCGCAACAGCTAACGTTTGATTCCGCCGGTAGATTAATGATGCGACTCTAGACCGATTGCTCAAAGTATGACGCCCCACATGGCACCGAGTGAGCCGAGCGGTCGAAGCCGACTGACAAAGTACTCCGTCCGAGTAATTACGAGCTTAAGTCGGCATCGATCGCTCGAGTCGCCCCAGCCGTCATCACCGGAAATAGGTATCTCCTTCCAAAAAGGCTCGACGAAACGAAGGATTTGCTCGTTAAAAGACATACAAACGCGAAATCGAACCGATAATAACGAATGAAAAGCTGAACTCCCCTGCCCCAAGCACCACGCCAAAAGCCCCACCCTAAAAGATGTCATTCGCCAACGGACAATCCTCCAGCGCATGCCCATACTCCTCACAATCGTCGCAATAAGCTTCCGTAGAGGTCTTGACCCCCTCCGAAGAAACTGACGCCAGAGACGTCGACTTGGCATGCCTCTGCCCGCCCGAGACCGAAGCACGGGGTCGACCGACTTTGCTCGGTGAGGAAGATCCTGCAAAGACGGGACATGACTCGAGGTCGTGCAAGTCGCCGCACATTTCGCATTCGCCATTATCTTCATCATCGTCCTCTTCCTTGCTGGACCGTGTCAATCCGTTCCCCTTGGTCGTGGCAGTCGAGGATGAGGCACCGCCGGATGTCGAGGAAGAGCTGGGCACTTTTGCAGCGAGCGCCTTGTACTTCTCCAATTCGGTCTCGAGCTCATCTTCGCGGTAGATTTTGGACTCGACGAGCGACTCGAGCTCGTTAACCTACGAACAAAAACAACATCAGTCGCTTTCTTCGCTTCCGAAGCCCCGTAGCACGAATACTGACCTCTTGGTGCAAGACCTTGATCTCCCTCTCTGCCTTTTTCTCCACCTCTCGCAACTTGAGCTTGAGCTCCTCGACCTCCCTGACCGCCCTCGTCCCCTTGGCATCCATTGTAGGACTCGAAATGACCTTGACTGCGACCGATGACGAGTCGGCATTCGTCATCTGCCCCATCAGGTTCTCAACCGTCGTCTCGAGCGCCTGTTGAGCATCTTTGAGGTCCTGCACTTCATTCCCTAGAGCGATGTTGCGTTCGCTCAGGACCGAGTTGTCGTCTTCGAGCGACTTGATAATGATCTTGAGGCCGACGATTTGCTCTTGAGCGTCTGCAATCTCGTCGGCTTGACTTCCGACCGAGCGTCGACCACCACTCGAGGCGAGACTGGACTCCCGGCGGTTCATCGACACCGATGTCGGTGACAGTTGCGAGGAGGCCGAGCCAGTATCCTGTGTCGGCGCTTGGGTCGGGCTCGAGGAACGTTGACTGATCGACAAAAGGGCCTCGTCCAGTTGCGCCCGAAGTTCGGAAACGCGTTCAACCTGCTGCGCTTTGCTCTGCTTGACCTCGTCGAGTTCCTCCTGCAACTTCCCGACGAGCTTGTTGGCCCTCTTGAGTTCATCCGCAATACCCGCACTCGCTCCACCCACGACGTCGCTCCTCAGACCCTCCAACTCAGACCTTTCATCCTCCAACGTCGCCTGACTCTCTTGCAACGCAACCTCAAGTTCGGCGATCCGACTCGTCAACCTCGTCTCGTGCTTGGCCGAGCGATCCAACGCGTCGCGCAACCCCTTCAAATCCTTCTTCAAGACCGCCTCGGCCTCTTGATGTTTCGTCCGTCGCTTACGGCCGTCGTTAACTTCGGCCTCAAGGTGCATGCGCGCTTCTTCCAACTGCTCCTCCAGCGAACCAACCTTGGTGCGCAAGTGGTCGAGATCGGCCTGCGCAGATTCGGCATTGATGATGTCCGCCACGGAAGCATTCGTCGAAGCGCCCAAGCGCCGTGTCGGAGAATCCGGGGATCCCGAGCGATGCACCTCCTCGCCGTCGTCGTTTGTCGTCATCCCCTTCTCGATGACCCCGCCCCGTCCACCCAACTGTAACGCCTCCAACTGCGCCGCCAACGTCTCGGCCAAGTCGACGCTTTCCAGCCGCGCAATCTCAATCTCGGCGATGCGTTCCTCGTACGTCAAGCAAAGCGATTGCCCCGCGCTCCTCAACTGCTCCAACTGGCGCTGCAGCTCGGCCTTCTCCTCGTCCACGCCCTGCGTCGCGATGTCCAACCTTTCCCTGAGCGAAGCGATCTCGCCCTCTTTAGCCGCGGACTTGGTCGTCCACTCGCGCTGCAACTTGTCCCATCGTTCCTGCTTGCCCTTGCCCTCCTCTCTCATCTCCTCCATCTCCTTCAAGAGCCTCTGCAACTCCTTCTTGCTCCCCGCATCGTCATCCTCAACCTCGGCCAACCGATTCATCTCCCTCTCCTTGACTTTGCGTTCCATCTCCTCGACCTGCACATCCCTCTCCTTCAACCGATCCCTCAGCTCTCCCACAAGCGCCTCCATCTCCCTCCCCACCTTTTCAGACCCTTCCAACAACTCCCTCACGCTCGCCTCCCTCTCCCGTGCTTCCACGACCTGCTGCTTGTAATCGGCAATATCATCCTCCTCCCTTGTCGTCGACCGCAAACTATTCCTCGAGACCGAAGAACTCGCAAACGATTGCCTCGAGAACGACCTCACCGAAGGTGTCGTAGGCCTCGAAGTCGAATGCCCCAAGCCCAACCCACCTCCCAACCCAGTCGACGAAGAAGAAGTCGAGATCTCAGATTGCCTTCGTTGCATCCTCGACGAAACGAGCGAAGGCGTCGAAGGTGTCGCTCGACCATCCCTCGATGAAGAAGGGGTGATCGATCGATTCAGGGCATACGAATGCGGTAGAGCAGGAACATCAGGAATCGAATTCGACCGTAGTGCGGAGGGAGGTCTCTTCATCCCCGATGCCGAACTCGACAAATTCGCTCGGGGCGTCGAAGACGCCGAGATCCCCCCCATCGATTTCCTTGGTGTCGTACCAAAAGGTCCACCGCCGTACGAAGGGCGACCACTTCGGATCGCTCTTGGTGTCGAAGAGGCCGAAGCAGACGAAGACGAAATCGAACCGACTTTGATCGGACTGGGCGGGGCCAACGATCTTCGCGGTTGGCCCTTGGTAGGTGATGCAGGTGGTCCCATCGATGTTCGATTCTGCTCCATCTGTCGCTTATTCGAAGCCAATTCAGAAGCTTTGAGACCGACGTATTTGGACGCTCTAGAGCCGGCGGTGATGGCCGGCGGCGCGGGCGGCTTCTTGGTGATCTTTTGCAACGGAAGGAAGAGGCCGCACAGCGGGTTGCAGGCAAAGTATTGAACACTGTGAGGTCACCTCAATGCGATAAGGCGCGTTGTTCCTCCACGGGACCACCTAGATCGCCAGAAATGACTTACCCTTTAACGCTCCCGTCATTCTTGCCCAGTCCGCTCCATTCGGCATCCAATTCGACTCCACCCCACTGCCCCTCTTTACCATCGACGGCGCCCAAGAACCGAATCACACCTTCCATCGCGTTCCCCGCTACTTCAAATTTGACCTGATCGCCTACCTGCAACCCTTTGAAGCCCGCGATCGAACTGCCGAGCGAGTTGTGCATCGTCGATCGAGAGAGGGGTCGAGTCGCAATCGAAGTTGGGGTCTTTGAGCGCGTCATCGATCCACCCATCGCATGATTTCGAGGCGTGGATACACACATGCCTGATGTCCGCCCCGAAGGTGTAGTCGGTCTCGAAGCGCCACTGCCCCCACCCGAGACAGCCAAATTCGACTTGAGGTTGACGATGGAAGGTCTCCTCAGTGCTCTTCGTTGGGTGACCGTATGACTCGATTTATTCGGTGTCGGACTATCTGTCGAAGCATAACTGGTCCCCAGGAGGTGAGGGGAATCGTATTGGCTCGGATCGTGGGATCGAAGGGCCTGTTGCAAGCTGTCGAGTTCGTCGGCCGCTCCTCCGAGATTCGAGCGTGACGACGAGGCGACGTTCGACGAAACTCGACGACGGGACGGTGTAGGGAGGGAGGAGGGAGTCGATCCGGCTGCAGCAACCGAGTTGTGAGAAAGCAGTGTTGAGGCCCTCGGCGTGGCCGGGGGTCGCAGGGCCATCAGAGTCGATGGGTCGAGAGCGGGGCTTCAACTTCCACGATCCCAGGCTTTTGAGAGAAAGGGGGTCGATGAATGCCTGGCTTGATGTGGTATGTCTGCGGAAAGGTACACGTCCTGAAGTAAGTCATAAATTCACGCAGAAGTTACGCTGAATTGCTGGGGAGCCTATGACACGCGTGCCGTCATCGTCGTCGGCCAGCAGCAGCTCAGCTGACTCGTGTGTCGTGTGTCGTGCTTCCAGGCAACGGTTACTCCCGGCCGTCCTGTGCCTCTATTGACCCTCATGCAAGCACTTGCACTTGGGAGCACGATCCGGCATGTTCGAACCTTATGCAGCTCCGCCATTCCTCCGCGATCCGGTCATACGAGCGCGTGTTGAGCGATAGGTGTCGCGTCCCAGCCACCCACGTCGCCGGTCACCCGCGTGTATGCATCCCCTGCGAACGGCCAACTCTCACTTTGATCGACGGGAAAGACTTACCTTTCGAAGAAACGATGGCGCGTTCCGTCCAAAGCCTGCGATCGAGGGCCGAAAGTTGCTGTCGCCGCGTTGGTTGTAGAATGATCTGAATGCGGGTGGAGCGCGCGAAGCAAATGGGGTCAGCAGGCCCGGGCGTCGGCGATTGCACGCGCTCGCTCAAGCTCGCTCAATTTGGGCCCAACACTTTTACTTAAATGTTGGAATCAACAAATGATTCCGAAAATGATCAACAAAAGATGAGAACGGCTGGACCATCAGTCGAACCTGGTTCGCTTCCATTAATCGGAAAAGCTTTGACTATCCGGCCCCCGATATCAGTGCAAGATCTACTAACACCTTCAAGAAATGCGTCGACTAAGTCCCAATTGGACTCTGTGTCAAGCTTCTGCGGCAGCTCCGGCAGCTATGTGCGGCCTCATTGGAAAGATTTACAAGCAAGGCTCTATAATAGATCCTCACAGTTAACTTATGCATTATCCCTTCAGATTACGGAACTAGCACTGTTGCATGCGCTCTGGACGTCGCCCTGCATTTGTAATTCTCAGGGCTCAGGCGCTCACTGAGGACCAGCCGTACCAGCCACCTCCACTCCCCGCCAAGACAAGCCTAGCCTTCCTTTCTGAACTGTAAAGCCAGCAATCAACACGCAAAGCAATTCCGGTTTTTCCTTGTTCAACTTACATTCCCATTCAACTCTGTCGTTTTCGTGTATGTCCTTTTCCTGCCTCTGTCATGCAACATCAAGGTCCTCGCCGTTTCGATCTCGAAAACCGAGCAGAGGGAGAGCTGGACAGGGGGCACTCCTCTCAACGAAAACCACTTCCGTATCTATTCCCAATACGACAACGAGGCTTATCCACGCTTACCAGTTCAGATGTGAGAAAATACAATTACAGCCTGGGAAAACCCCAGCCACTTTTCAACCCCACCCTCCCGGCATGGAGATTCGACCTCGATCAAAGTTTTCCAAACTTGGCCGGTTTCTTGGTCGCGAATGCCGCGAAGGCGTCGGGCAGGTCTTGGGCTTGCAACATAGACTATGAGAGGGAAGCAAAAAACATCAAATGAAATGGTTACATTAGAACGATAGGCCGGACCTCGCGCGGGAAAGAGACCAGACTGACCATATTCCAGATCCTCGTGTACTCCAGACCTGTTCCGGCCATTCAAATCAAAAAGATCAGCCGTTCAAGCTCCACATCCTTTGTGTCCGCACTCACCTTCCTGCGTCGTATGATCCCTCGAGTAAGTCAACAGATGCTTCGTGCCCAATGTCGCAATAGGGCTCTTGCTCGCAATCACTTTCGCCGTATCCAACGCAGCTTTCAGCACCCCTTCCTTACCCCCCGGAACAACTTTGCTAACGAGCCCGAGCTGGTAGGCTTCTTGGGGACCAAAGTTGCGGGCTGTGAGGGCTAGTTCGTTCAGGAGGGAGGCGGAGGCGGTCGTTTTGGGGAGGCGTTGCAGGGATCCGACGTCCGCGGCGAGGCCAACGTCCACTTCCTATTACGGTGCAGGTGGGAGATGGCTTGAATCAAAATCATCGTACAAAGATATGAGATATCGCCTTCGTTTCGGTCGTACCTTGATGGAGAACGTCGACCCTTCAGCGGCATATCGAATATCGGCCGAGACGATGATGTCGATTCCCCCGCCGAGGCAGACGCCATGCACGGCGGCGATGACGGGTTTGTCACATCGTTCGATCGCAGAGACGGCGTCCTGGAGGAGTTTGATGTACTATGGCGGGAAAGGAGATGGGTTTCGGTTAGATAGAGGGAAATTTGCGACCACCGAGCGGAGATGCCGAGAGGGGAGCACGAGCGTGGACTTACGCTTCGGTGTTGAAGCGCCAAGCGACCTGCATCCGTTCCATCGTGGTCCAAGCCACTCTCACTGTAATAAGATATGACCCACAAATCAGCATTCGTGCCTTTCGAGATTGCCTTCAGCACAGCAGCCGAATTCGGGCTTCGCAGCGACTGACGTGAGATCCAATCCTGCCGTATAGATCTTGTCTAATCCACTGGCCAGAACGACGCAGCGTACGTCCGAATCGGCGGAAGCGACATCCATGTGTTTACCAATTTCGACCCAGAGCGCTGGTGCGGAGAGTCACGACTGGTGTCAGTGCACCGAGAAAGAAATCGGGAACACGCCGAGGTCGATCCGGGGACGGGAAACTGACCCGTGTTCAAGGCGTTGACTTTGGCGCGTTGCATTGTTAGCAGCAACACGTTCTCCGAGGGGAACGACGCGACGACATGCTCGGTAGGGTAGACGGCCGGCATGGTGGTGGGTTCTGTGAGGGTGTGGGTGTCGTGTCGGAGGTGTAGGTGGGCAGAGGGAGAGCTCGCTGTCTGAAGCTGAGAGGAGGCTCTCCGTCCGGTAACGAACGAAAGCCGGAGTGCCGTGGCGTGCCAAGTGCGGGCCCGGGCTGAGATGGCAGATCACGTGACCATGAGCTCCAGTCCGGCCGGCGTCTTGCTTCGTGCGCAAGGACTGCGAAGTGCGCCGAGGCGGAGCACATCCAGTCACCGCGGGATACTCTTCACCTTGGATCTGGATTCGAAACGGACTACAGTGACTTACTACTGCTCTAAACTATACCTATCCCGATCCTGGGGTTGATGCAGCGCGTGTCGCTCCGACTCGTCCACATCCTGACTCGAGCGACCTCCTCGTCATTCATCCACGCAGCGACACCCTCGACGAGTCTAGCACCTTTGCATCGCCATTTCGCTTCATCCCAGCACTTGCGCTCGCAGCCCAGCTCCCAACCCATCCCCACACTCCCACCTCACCCCCTCTCGCGAGCTTCGATGCCGGACTCGATCAGCGTCACCTTCCTTGGCACCGCAGCGGGCAAGCCCTCTCCAACTCGTAACGTCTCATCCTTGGCTCTCAAAGTTGACAAAGCCATGTGGGTGCCCAGGAAAGCAGTTTTGGGCTGCGTGAACCTGTGGCTCATAGAGTCAGCTCCCCCCTCTCAGATGGGTCGTCGACGCAGGCGAAGCGACCCAACACCAGTTCCAGAAATCCAAACTCAGGATGAGTCAAATCACGCATATCTTCATCACCCACATGCACGGTACGCAGCTTCTCCAACATCCGATCCTCTCTCTAATGCTGAAACGCTGACTCCTGCTTCGGAGGATAATCCCTCAGGTGATCACGTGAATGGATTACCGGGCTTGCTGTGCACGGCTAGTGAAGGGCATGCACAACTTGATCAAACCTTAACGGGTTCAGGCGCATCGTCATTGACTTCATCCGACGAGGTGAGCATTTTCACCCAAGCTCCGAGATGCGCCCGGATGGAAAGCTCTGCTCCTGTTTCCCCCAAAGGTAACTCACCCACCCCCTGTTTCTCTTCGTGCCCAGCCCGTCACCACCATCTATGGCCCCTCAGGTCTTCGACAATTCCTCCGCACGACCCTTTCGCTCACTTATTCCTACCTCGCGCGACCTTACGTTGTCCATGAGTTGCTCTTCCCCGGCGATCCGATCTGTCCTCCACCGCCATCAGCTTCGACTTCGAATTCTCCTTCTACTGAGGATGAAGGAGCTCCTCATCGAAGTGTGTCGACGAATGAACGGCCTGGCTTGGATCTTTGCATTGATGAGGCCAGTCAAGGATGGGAGAATTTCGTCACTCTAGCCGACGGAGCGGTCAAAGTCAGTGCGGGGCCGATAAAACACACAGGTACGTCTTTCCTCACTGCCCCCAATTGTCCTTAAACAGCCCAAATCGCTAACCCACCCCCACCCCTTTCCTCCGCTAGTCCCCTGCCTAGGTTACATATTCCACGAATCGCCTCGACCCCTGCCCCTCGACCCCAAACTCTACATACCCCACTTGAAGCGTAACGCCCCCGCGCTCCTAGCCACCCAAGGGATTCGTAACCCTCTCTCCCTATTATCGGTCCTCACCTCCCAACGAAAATCCCTCACTTTACCAGATGGGACGCTTCTCCAACCCCCTGCTTTAGGACCCAAAGGGAGGAAGTTGGTCATCTTGGGGGACACTTACGATGCGCTCGGAGGTTCGATCGAACGTTGGTCCCAGGACGCCGATTTGGTGATCCACGAAGCGACCAACGCTTTCCTTCCCCAAAACGACGAATCCCAACAAAGTAAACCCGATATCACCCTCGAGAGCGTTCGACGTAAAGCGAAGGAACATGGACATTCGACACCGGAGGGAGCAGGGGAATTCGCGAGGTGGGTAGGCGCGAAGGCTTTGGTGATGAATCATTTGTCGGGGAGATATACGGATTATGGGCTCAAAGAGGAGGATGGGGAGGCGATGGAGGAGACGGAGGGGGTTAGGGCTGGGAGGGGTATGTTGAGGGAGATGGAGGACTTGGCTACTAGAGCCTGGTTGGGAGATGCGCAGGAAGGCGAGGGGGAGGGACGGCCGAGGGCTAGGACGGCGAGGGATTTGATGGAGGTTGTGGTCAAGAGGAGGGACAAGATGTAGTTATGTTGGAATCAACGATGATCCCGAAATGATCAACAAAAGAAGAAGAACGGCTGGACCAGGAGTCGAACCTGGGTCGCTTCCATTAATCGGAAAAGCTTTGACCTCTAAGCTATCCGGCCCCCGATATCAGTGCAAGGTCTACTAACACCTTCAACAAGTTACACTAGTCCGGAGTGCTTGGTATTAACGTGCCCAATGGAATTACAACAAGGCACAGAGACAAAGAAAAGAAGAAAGATGCTAACGGTGAAGCGAAGAAGACAAACGAAGCTGATCAAGATTGAGCGGCAGGAAGCACAGTTGATCGAGGAGCGACACTATCAAGCTGGGATTGGTTCTGTTGTATATACGACATGATGGGTACTGGAGAAGACATGATGGGCTGCATAGACTTGAGATGAGGCGATGCCATGGGAACGTCGCCGGAGTCAGGGCGTTGCAAGGAGGGGCTCGTGGCGGCTGGTCCCGTCTCGAGGACAGGGGCTTGCGAAGTCGAGCCTGACGCTGACGTTGATGCTGAGGTTGAAGCTGCCGTTGATGCTGACGTCAACGATGACGTGGGCACTGAGGTGGGACCTTGGGGTTGAGTAACATTTTTGAACGCCACTCCCGTCTTACCGGACGATGTCCTGGATTTGGACTGCGAGCCATGCGCCTTCCTCCGCGTGCCAGAATCCCGCTCCGACGCCCTCCCCTCCTTCGGCACAGGTCGCATACTCCAAACCAGGTCGAAGAACTTCTCGTCCGTCCAATCATCCGCATCGGAGGTCCCGTCACTTTCCATAAAAGCCGAATTCAACCCCGTGGCCTTGATCAGGTGCGGGTCGTTGTACGTGTTGATGATGCGACTCATTTGTTCGAGGCGCACGTAGGGGTCCGTAGAGAGCTTGTACGCAGTCGGGTGGTAGGGGTCCCAAGTTGGAAAGGGATGAGCTGGGGCTTCGGCGAGGACGATGGGTGGCCTTATTGGAGCGGCCTTGGGAGCAGGCGCGGGAGTGGGAACAGGCGCGGGAGGGAGAGCGGAGGTAGACGTAGAGGCGACGGGAACGGTAGGCATCCGCGCTTGCTCAATGTCCATGGGCACATCCTGCACAGTCGTCTGTCGAACATCCTGCCGCCCCGCCGTCGACAAACTCGACGAACCCGCCGTTCCATCGACCTGTATTTCTTGCTCCCCCTGAACCCTATCAGCCCCTTCGGCCCCGCGCTGACCCAGAGTCTGCTGGGCCGCGACAATCTCCTCCTCAGGTACTCCAAACTCAACCCTCTCAATGGTCGTAACCATCTTCCTGACATCAATAAACACCCTCCCGCCTTCTTCCCACCTCTTGACGATCGTCTTGGTATTCGACGACTCGTTCACCATGGCCAATTGGAGCCCCACGTCGGCCCTCTTGGGATCCATCATCTGTTGCGTCCTCATCGGTCTGCGTGCGTACGGCGTCGTGTTCTCCAAGATTGTTGGAGCGTCGTTGGGGACGGCGGTCATCCCGCTCGGGGTGATGCGAGGTTTCTTCGATCGTGTCCCGGAGGCGTGGGGGTCCATTATGGCGGCTGTCTCTTGAAGAGAACCGGCGTCGCTGGCTTTGCGCTTGATCCCCGCGTCGCCATGGCCATTCATCATCGGCGTCAATCCCTCCGCCGCCCCACGTCCGTTCACTGCCTTGCCCTTGGGTGTCGACACCATATCCCTAGCCATCGCCTCGGCCCTCAACTCTTCCGGTGAGACCCACGTCAGCGACATCGCATCATTCGACAACTCGCACAAACGGTCCATCGGCTCCCCCAGAGCACGCAAAACGACCTGCCTAAACTCCCTTGACAACTCGTTCGCGTTCTTGATATACGTATTGGGGACGTTGTGAATCGCAACGCGACGACGTTCTCGACTGAGTTCGTTTGTCCCTTTGGCCCAACGCGTCGTTTGTTCGATCAAGAACTCTGACGCCTGTTTCAACCCCAGCAACACCCGACGACTTCGCAACTCGGCAGGCCACGTCCGCATCGAAGCTGACGAAGCGAGGACCTTGTTCAAGCGAGCGGTGTAATGGTTTGCGACGTGCCAAAGCAAGGTGACGAAATGCGGGAACCGGAACTTCTTCGGCACCTTGGTCGCCAATTCGATGCGATAGACCTCGAGCTGGGTCTCGATGTTGAGCGAGTGAACAAAGTTGCCACCGATGACGAGCGAGTCGGAAGGGGTCTCAACGGCATGTATCCATCCCGAGGGGATGAACATGGTGTTACCCGGGACGAGTTCGACGCGGTAGACGGCATCGACGTGGTCGCCGAGCCAGTTCGCTTCTTGTCGGTCGGTGTTGCCGCTCCACGTCTCGTAAGCTTTGAGATTCTCCTTGGTCGGTCGAATAAAGTAAAAGACTTTGCCGCCGCGCAGGATGTGGTAGAAGACCGACGAGCCAGCGAAATCAATGTGCCAATCCTGGTGAGTCGGGATCTCAAGTTATCAGCCCGTGACTATTAGTGCCAGTGCAGGTAGAGAGCACAATCATGGACCCACCGTCCAAGACTCGGCAACCGACATCAAGCAATACTTTTGCACTTGCGGGTACTGCCCCTCGTCCCTACAATCCTTTGGCCAGATATTGTCGACCCAGTCTAGCCTTCTCACCATCTCTGGCGCCACGATCTTTTCTCCGAACGGGGTTGAGCCAACTTCGAGCGAGATGACGTTGCGCACCTTGTCCCTCCTCGGATTCTCGAAATAGTCGGCCCACTGCCTCAGCGTTTTGATCGTGCGATCCCTGTCTTGAGCTGCGACGTCGAGAGCTTCGATGGGATGGTCCCCACCAATCTCATCCGCGATGGCCGAGATGGAAGTTGAGGGATCAGGCATCTGCATTCCCAGCCCTCTCGGCGATTCGACGATGATGGGTTCGCTCCACGTTCCCTCCCTGAACAGCCACTCCTCGGTCAAGCGTTCAGGCCTGAGCGTGGGAAAGTTGGCGGGAAGGATCTTGCGCGTCGCGATGACTCTTTGCCATCGAAGGTGATCGGCCGGCAAGTGGGCATCGAGATTGGCATAGTCGATCTTGGGCGCTGCTCGGTTCGTTCGGCGAGGTACGGGTCGACGAGTACACGTGAGGGGGTGCCTGGTCGCCAATGTGACCTTGATGCACGTTGTACAGTACCACTTGTCGAAATCTTCCGGGGCTGTACGCGTCAGGCGGGAAAGAGACGAGCGTTAGTCCGACAGACGAAGATTCGTCACTCGCCGAGCATAACCATCGGGCGAGCTTACAATCGCCCGTGTTGAGATTGATGCAGTGCCAGTGGCTGTTCGGAGGAATTCGTGTGAATATGATCAGCTTATGATTCGTTCGCTGGAGGAGACGAGCTGTAGTCACTCACTACCAAGCGTTGCAGCTGAAAAGTCGCCGAGAACAAGCGTACGAGTCAAAAGGAACACCGCCATAGAATGTCAGCCTACCATCGATCTTTACCGTACTCTCTTGCAGCTCCGAGTGCAGTCATAGCAGTGCCCCACACCCGCCACCCCAGCTCAAATAGCTCGTTTGCCCTGGGAACTCACTTTTCGCACTGAATCCAGACCTTGTCCTGATTCGCCTTCTCCTGCTCGGCGGTCAAGACCGTTCCAGGCGGTGTACAGACCAGACAGACATCCTCGCCTCTTTGCTTGTCCCTCCTTTCGCGCTCGGAGCGACGAATCGAAGCGGTGCCGTGTCGACTGGGCACTTTGGGCGGTCGAGGCACGGGAGTCGAGGGTTGGGATGTCGCAGGTGTGGGTGTGGGTGTGGAGATAGAATTGCGGAGACTGGAGCGTCGACTGGGTTCGTTCGTTGCGGCTGCCGCTGATGGGGGTGGTGTGCGAGACGGTTGCGACGGCGAATGACTGTGGCTCCGAGTCAGGCGAGTGGTGCCGCTGCTGCTGCTCGTCGTCGCGCTCGTCGTCGCGCTCGTCGTGGCGCTCGTTCCAGTCGCGCTCGGCCCAATCGCGCTCGTCGTCGCGTTGGAGCTGGTGGCGGGAACGGGCGGCGATGCAGCATCCAGCTCACTCAGTGTCGACAATGGTGAAGAATCTCGCTCATCCGTCATGGCTGCGGCTGCTACTGGCCGTGGCGTGGGCGACATCGAGACACCCGCGGCACACGATCACCCCAAAGTGAGACGGACCGAGACACGCGAAAGTTACTGGTGGAAGCAGCGCGTGGGCGCAGCAATTCACATTCTAAAGCGGCAATTACTGCGGTTACTAACCGGCGAGCCTTCCCATGCGGTATGCACGCTCTTGCAGAGTCCACGGGTGTTCACTCCACAACAGTTATAATCTTTTTGAATATTACTAGCAACAAATAGAGGTAATATTGACTACTACTGCCCGCTACACTGCCATGTCCACTCGTCAGATTCGCCACCCCGACTGCTGCAGTGCCCTCACTGCGACGCGACCCCGAGTATCCTAACCACATGCCCCTCCGTCGAGCTCGGCTGTACAATCCTACAGCTGACTCTATGTTCACCGAAAACCAGCTCATCCTCCTTGCCCACAACCGGCATCCAAGCAACTCTAGACCCCTGCCTCTCCTGGCCAAACGCCTCGATCTGCACACTCTTCCCCGCTGCTTCAGCAAGAGCTTCATCGTCGACCCAACATCTTGCTCGGCCGGGTTGTTGCAGCGCAACTTTGATACCATGGTGGATCCCATCCGTTTGCCAATAGAACAAACTGACTTGGGATCCGGTAAAGGAGAACGAGATGAGGGAATCGACGGTCGAAGAGACGTAGCCGGCTTGGTCGTCCCACACGTCGGCTTGCCATGCTTCGCGTGTGGTCAAAGAAGGGTCGGGACGATGCACCAAGGGGGCGTACAAGGAATTTCCGAACATGCAGTGAGGGGAAAACGGGGTTGGTTCGTAGGAAGGGTTGTCAAGGCTCGAGTGCGAGTCCCAGACTATGGTGGGAATAAAAGCAAGAAGCATTAGATCCTTCTGAACACCAAGATCGAATGACCAGACCTAGCTGCAACTCACTCTTGGCCCTCGGTACGATCCCAACCACACCTTGGGTTGGCCACTTATCCTCATTGACCTCCAACACCTCCTTGGGCATCCCCTGTCTCCTCTTCGTCTCGCACGCCATCTCCCTCACATACAACGCCACCACATCTCCCAACACCTGATGCGCTTTAGGATTCATCACCCCCCAATCCGTCGAAACGCCATTACTCGCCTTGGCAAACCATTGACTTGCGCTCGAGGTCCACGAAAAGATCCTCGACTGGAGTATCTCGCGTACCGTGATGAGGGGAACGTCGAAATGCCGCGAGGTCAAGAGCGCCGAAGCGAGACTCGTCGTCGTATCTCTGTCCGAGAGGTCGAAAGTGGAGACTCGGATCATCGCGGGAGCTTGCGGTAAGAGCAACAGACTCCGATAGAGTGTGTCCTCTTCTTCGAGTGTGCGACCCAAGGATCCATTACCAATGTCCAGTTCGACGAAGTAGAGATCCAGATCCCGAGGCAGCGAACCCGAATGACAGTACGAGTGGTACGCCGTCGGGACCGAAGACCCTTTGGACCCGTCGATGAATTGCGAGCGAGGAAACGTCTTTTGGAAATCGCGGGAAAAGATTTCGAACCAGCTTGACTTGTCGCCCAGCCCTTGACCTGCCGAGATCTTGCCCCCGATCAGACCCTGAAAGCGCCAGGAGGAAATGTCGGCGTCAGGTTCCCTCGTATCGCTAGCCTCAACCCCTACACGCAAGGACTCACGATCCGCACGACTTCCCCTTTCAAAGCCTTGCTCAACATGTTGCGTATCCGCACTCCCGAACCCTCGTACCCCCTGGACAACCGAATATTATCAACCCCATAAACACAGAGCGGATCCCTCGGGTCGACCAAACACGTTTGACATGTATCCGTCGACCATTCCTGCAACGACAAGCGCTTTGGTGCCGAAGAAGCTCTCCGTCCCGAAGGGGGTCCATCTTTGGTCGTTCCGACTCTTTTCTTCGTCGCTCGTTCCCGTTCCTGTGAGTTTCTTCGATTTGGTCGACCGGAGGTTTGAAGTGGTGCATCCTGCCCTTCTTCGACAGGCTTGTCATCGTCGTCGGATCCTTCTTCATCCTCCTCTTGCTGAGCGCGAGGGACTTGACCCCCAACTTTCCCTCCTCGACTCCCCTTGGTGAACGCCTTCCTCTTGATCTGTTTCTTCAACCCTCTCCCCCCACCTTCATTCCTCAAAATCTCTGAAACACCATTCAACTTTCCTCTCAGCCCACCACTTGACTCGAACGAATCGGCTTCGTCGGACGAGTCACGGCCGAAGCCGTCCAACCCCGACCCTCCGTTCCCCCACTTCCACCAACCAACCAAAACGACGAGCCCAACTACGATCGTCCATAATCTGATCCTCACTCTCCTCCGTATCAAAGGGATCGTCCAATAAAACCCTCTTGATCCCGTGACCTTCCCAGGCCGACCCGTCGTGGGATTCCTCGTTCTCGATGGGGACAAGGCCGCTTTCCTCGGAGACGGCAGCGACGTGATCTTCGTCGGCGTCGAAGGCGTCGTCCCAGTCGGCTTACCACCACCACTGCCACCTTTGTTCATTTTGAATCCCTGCTTTGAACTCCTCGTTGGACTCTCACTCGGTGCCCTGGGGTACACCCTAGGACTGTAAGTCGAAGGTGACCCGGAGGACTCTAACCCATTCGCTGCATTAGTCCCGGGACTCCCAACAAGCGGTGAAGCACTCGAATGATGATGAATGCGGTGGTGCTGAGCAGCCCGAGTCGCGCCGGAAGCTGAGGCCGAAGCGGGGCGCCAGGAAGCGGTCGAGGCAGTGGGGGAGGCCTCGACGCCCAAGGCGCTACTTGTTCCGCGAGGCGTTTGGAGGAGGGTCGTTGCAGAGAACGAAGAGGCGTTCGCTCCTCTTCGGGGAGGGGAGAAGTAGGACGGATCAGACATGTAACGCGCGTCGTCGTCGTGGTAGAAGCATCCGGAGGGAAGGAAGGGGACGGCGGACGACTCGTCGGAGTTGGGCGAGCGAGCGAGCGAGTCAGACTCGTGCATGTGCCAGGGCCGACCGTGATTTCGGTTGCCAGAGGGTTTGTCTCAGCTTGTCCTAAAAAGGAGGGATCGACGCAGCGGATCCGGCGCGCGCGCGCGTGGCTGATCATCGCTGGGCAACTCCTCAAGGAGAATCACGGAGATCAATCAATCAATAATAAAACATCGCGAAACCCGAGGTTTGACTGTTGAGAGTCATTACGTTCGTGAAAATTCTCTAGACAGTGAAGAGTGAGCTTTTCCCCCCGTCCTACTCGGCCTTGTCCGAGCTGTAAACCGACGAGTCCTCGAGCACACGGGAGTGGCCGGCGGCCTGAATGAACTCCTTGCTGAGCCAGCGTTCCTCGGGTACGATCCACCAACTGATGATGCCGCAAATGGTCTGCGGTAAATCATCAAAGATGGTGTCAGTAGATCTGCTCATTAGTATACAGCCAGGAACAAAAAACCAACTCACGATGCCGACAAAGACGGGTGCGGCAAAGTTGAACGTCTGCGCCGTGACGGGGAACGTGTAGGGCGAGAACATGATGGAGCAGATGAAAAGGTTCCAGATCGCAGCGATGATGCATAATGGCGTCGATAAGCGACCGTTGGACCATCGAGCATGTTTGAACTGGTCGCGAGTGAAGAGCAAGCGCAAGACGGGGATTGCAGCGTACAGGGCGATCGTCGGCACACCCGAGATGCTGACGAGCGACGTGAAGGCGACCGTCGAAGGCAGGATCGTACACAGTAGGACGGCACCGACGCCACCGACAAAGTAGACCGCGTTTGTAGGGTTGCCGTTCTTGTCGACGCGGCCGATCCAAGTCGAACCGGGGAGGATGCCGTCGCGAGCGATGGCCGATATGAGACGCGAGGCAGCGACGAGGCAAACCGAGACGTTGACCATGAGACCGATGATGGAGATGATGCTCAGCACGAGCTGACCACCCGTGCCGAGAATGTCCTGGAAGAGCACGACGAGGGGTTGGGGCGCAGCGGCTTCGAACAAGACATCCAAGGGCGGCGAGCACACGAGCAAGAGCATCAAGAGCGGCGCACCAAAGATGGCCGAGACTAAGCACGAGTAAAACACCCCGCGGGCCGCGGCCAGACTAGGGTTTTTGACCTCTTCCCCGATGTGCGCCGCCGCGTCAAAGCCTGTGAGCACGTAGCTCGTCGACAAAAAGGACAAGGTCCAATTCCAGCCCGACGAGGCGCCGGTCCCATTGTAGCTCGTCGTCAGGAACTCGCGGCCGCGGAAGCCGTACGTCTTGGCGGCACCGATGGGGAGGGCGATGAAGAGCGCAAGGAAATCGATGACCATGACGAGTAACGAGGCACGGAAGATCCATTTGAAGCGCTTCGGCGGCATCGTATTGCTCAAAACGCAGACAAAGAGCACGAACTCAGCGACGGCCCACTGAACAGCGCGGAACTTGATGTTGCTGTTGTCGAGCCCGCCGGGGAAGGCACGGTTGAAGACGACGAGCTCGGACATGATAAAGTTGGCCACGGCCTGTGACGTGCTCGCGCAGAAGCTGATCCACGCCGACGAGGTCCACCATGCGCCGATGAAACCAAAGAGACGAGCACGGTTCGGCGAAGTGGGGCCCGACACGGCGGCGGCCCAGAGGTAGATACTACCACTGAGCGGGATTGACGAGCAAATCTCGGCGAGGCAAGCTGCGGTAGCGCACGCCCCGAACATTGTCACGATCCAGGACGACCACAGTGCGGCTGGTCGTTCCATGTGGACGAGTCAGTGCCCTTGTCGTCATGAGCACAGAGAAGGGCCAAGCAGAGAAGGGCCAAGCTCACGAGGTCCACCGGAGTAGATGCCGGTGCTGTACAGGATCTTCATTCCGCCAACAAAGTACATGCTGAGGAAGTATGGACAGGCTCCAGTCAGTCGCAGGATGCGAGGGAACTCGATAGCACGTGTATCACCCTCACCCTCCAAAGGCGGCCATGAAGGATTCGAATGCGCCCCACGTCCGGTGCAACGTCTGTTCGAGGGAGAGGACAGGTATGAGCCTCGTTCGCGCTGTCCTAGGACTGCTCGACACTACACTCACCAATCTGTACCCGGAGCGAGTCTTTTTACGCCTCCGGGAGGAGAGGTGGGCCAATGCATTGGGTACTCAGGTCAGCCATCCGCCCCGCTCTTGCCTCCAGGAGTCCGAGTCAGCTCGACAAGTTTTCCTGGACTCGGGGGGGTCCACTGAGAGGAACTTGAAACATGAGGGGGGAGGTGTGACGAATGATAAAGAGGAAGGGAAGCGGGCAGGGAGGAATATGATGCAACTATTCCTACGCGCTCATTACAGCGTTCAGGTTCCAGTACGGTATAATCTCAGCACCTCGACTTTTCATCCGCACAACTGCTTCTCTGGATCCTGCTGCCTGCTGCCCGGTCTCTTTCCTCTCCATCCGCGTAGGGCGCGAGAGAGCGGAAAGGAGAAGCGAAGCAACTGGCAACTGGCATCACAGGAAGACAGAGTACTAGAAGAAAAGGGAAGAGGGCACCCGTCGTTGCAACAAAAAGATTCGAGGGATCTTCGTCTTCTGTGCATCGCCCACCGTCCGCCGTCTGTCCCCGCTTAACTCCGACTGCAGAACGGCAGGGAGCGGCAGCAGTGGAAGAGGAGAGGTGGGGGACGGCGTGGAATTTGAACAGGTCGAACGACTCTTTTACTGCTTCTGGGACAGACCTATGATGGCACCTGAACGCCGTGTACAAGCTTTCGACGCGCGCAGGACGATTCGTTGACATAATGCTTCTGCGTCTTCGCCTTCTGGTTCGATCGTCGATGATTGGTTGGAAGGCACCGTACAAGCAAGATTGCCTCGTCCTTGCCGCTCTTGGGCAGTTGCGAAGCGTTGCCAGGGCTGGTACCAGGGCCGTGGTCGTCACTTGAGGTCGACATGTTCGTCGAACGGTCGTTGCTGTAGTCGTGGAGAGAGGGACTCGAGAATGGTGGGGAGAAGGCCAAGAGGAAGCGCGCGTCGACCACACACACGCACAGACGCCGCACCGGCACGGCACTGGCAAGGCGAGCCAAGCTCTGCCAAGCCTTTGTATGCTTTTGCGAGGCGTTGCGCGGGGTTCGGTTCTCTACGTGAGTCGAGTCGACTCGATGAAGTGTCGGGCAGGCGTTACGATTGTTTTGCTTTGTCCTAGAAACAAAGCCAGCATGAATGGGAGCCTTTTCGATTTTCATCCGAAAATCCGCCACAATCAAATTCGGCTAGCGTGCGGTATGCAATGCAAGCCAAAAAAGAAGCTCAAGCTGAGAGAAGGCGGAAAAGGAACGAGGCAATGCCTGATGAGATAACAGAAGCACAAGCGATTCGATGGTATACAGTGGGGAAAGATAGCTTCCAACTACAAGATAAGCGCTAAAAGTGTGGGGAATGGATTCCAGGAAGATCTTGCTCGATGCGACGATCATCGACAAGGCTGACCATAGTACTCTCTAGGAGGCACGGGGGTGCTTCCCAAGAGAGCTGCAACGAAGGATTATGTAAAGCGAGGAAAAACGATAACAGGGGAAGCAAAAGGAGGGGGATAAGTGTGTACATAAGTCAAGCCAAGCATTTCGAAGCGGAAGAAGAAACAGTCAATATTCGCCGAAATATAAAACACGTGCATTGATGGGTGGTCAGGTGCGTGATATAGTTCACACCCTGTCAAAAAACTTGCTCTGCTGGGTAGCAGTGTCAGTCACCGTGGGTGACGATGGCTCTCTGTCGGTCGATAGCCATTCGAGGCGCAGGTCGTTGCCGTCTTCGTGGCAACGAATCTTGGGTAGGTCATGGACCGAGACGTTGCGAAAATCAAGCGAAGGGTGGATCTATGGAGCGACATGTCAGTATTGAATTTGGTGAATGGGTCTTAGACCAATGACTCACAATCATGTGTCGTTTTAGATTGCTGAACACGCTGCGGGATAAAAGTCGATATTCAGGCTTTGATCGCATCAGGGTCTGCGTTCCGACTGATCAACGTACCTGAACGAACGAGCGCAGCTTGCGACTGGGCAAACGTAGGCTGGAATGACGCGAGACCCAGCGTTAGTCTCTTCACCTTGAAGGTAATGGTTAAAAGTGTGCTCACGCTTGGCTCCCGTATGAGTTCGAACGTGGGTATCTCGAGCCGAGGGACGACCGACTGCAGATGTCAAAGGGCCAACCAAAAGGGTCAGCAGAGGGTCGCCCTCGTCTCCTGCGGAACCCAGTACTCACATCGCCTACTACATCCCGTGATGGTACAAACATAGACTCGCTTCTCCGCATCCTTGGGTGGGAACGACCTCTTTCTCAACAACCTCACCGGCTTGCCCGTCACAGGCGAGATGCGCTCGCCACGTTCGTTGTGCTTGGGACTTCGTTTGCTCGACCTCGGACGGCGACTGCCTCCCGTCCCAACGCCTCCCTTCCTCGCAGAGTGATGGTACGAATCGGGCGAGGAAGGCGAGTGCGACTCGTGGACGTCAAAGGGAGAAGGAGGGGACTCGGGATGCATCTCGTTCGAGATCAACGTCTTCGTCCCATCGGGTTGTTGGGGGTGGAAATTGCCGCCGCCGCCGAAGTGTGCCGAGGTGCTGCTGCCTTCAAAGGAGTCAAAGGCGCGATTCGATGGGAGGTAAGGGATCGGCAGAGAGTAATTGGGACCGTTCCTGATCGATATGCTGCGGTTCAACAATTCGCGTCGAACGTCGTGGTTGATCGTGGGGAGCGAGGCACGACGGTTCTCGCCCGGATTGGTCATCGCAGGTAGCGCCGGGAGAGCGAGAGGGAACGAAGGCGGTGCGCTGTTGCTCGAGAACGAGCGGGTCGCCGTCATCGTAGGTCCAACCGAAGGATGCTGGAAATGGTGGCCCTCGAACCGCTTGATCATCGTTGGCGTCGCAGCCGTGTTCGAGCACAGAGTATTAGTACCCGCTGGCGCAGGAGAGGATGTGACGATCAGGCCGAGGACGTTGTTTCGGCCCATCTCCTGAGGAGCGAACAAACTCGCGACCTCGTGCGAATGCGAGAATGAGCGAGGGCGAACGCCGCTGGGAGCAGCGTGCTCAAAGTGTATCCAGTTCGAGGTCGAGGAAGCCGAGAAGGGACCGAACGACGAGATGTAATGTTCCAGCGGGTCGAAGACGGGTGCGCTTGTTCCATCACCGCTACCGCCGCCGAAGATCGAAGAGGGATTGCCTGCAACGGGGGCCGCGGCCTCACCCCCGAGTCCAGGAGACGACGTCGACGAGGAGCCGGGCGTTCCTGGGGCTGGTGCCGGACCCGCCGCCCCCGACACCGACACCGACGCTGACGAGGCCGCTGCGCCACCACCACCATCACCACCACCGCTGCTACCGCCTTGGGCAAAGAGAGAGTGGTCGAAGGGTGTGAGCACGTGGTCAAGGTATCCTCCTCGATTCGGTGAACCTTGACTCGTCGACGCGGGTGACCACGGCGCGTTGGGAGAAGCGACGCTGCTGGAACCTTGAGGGGACGCCGGATCGCGCTAGCGAGCAAAAGGGCGAGAGAGGGAGCGAAAAAGAGTGCGCGCAAAACGAAAGGAGGTCGTTTTTAAGGGCACGTGCGCGGGGGTCGCCGGAGGGGAGGCCGAACCGAACGGCAGAAACAAAAAGGCCGGATGGTGGAGCGGTCAGGGCTAGTGTGAGACCATCGTAACGTGTGGTTCGCACGGCCGGGACCTTGACTTACAAAGGTATCATAGCTCATTAAGGCGTCGCTGGACACCGGCATACCCGGGGCCTGAAGCTGTCGTGCATCGCCACAATGTCCGTGGTGTTGGGCCCGAGGATCGGTCACTCGGCTCGAGTTAGCCGTGGTAGCTATACCAAGCGTTGGGGAACCTTGATCAGATGCGAGTTGGTCGCTTGCTGCATGATAGCGATTGCGCGAGGACGGTCCCGAGACGCCGGCGCCGAGGTAGTTGATGCGAGGGAACCAGCGTTGCTGGGCCAATAACGAGGGATCGTGGCGATGGGCTTGTTCGCTCGCGCTCTCTTGGTAGCCTACGATCTCTGAAGACGAGACCTCTTGGTGTACCGACGAAGTCACGCCGGTTGAAGCCAGCGTCGAACCCAAGGGGTCACCACCACGGGGTAGAGCACGGAATCGTGACGCCGAAGTGTCGTTCGCAGATATCGTCGGTACCGCCAACGATGTCAAAGTAGTACCCTCTCCACCGCTGACCCATCTTTGGGGCTGCTCCATCGGACTATTGCTGTTGCCAGTTATGTTGCTGTTGATTGAGGGCGTGTTGGAGTTCGGATGTCGCAAAGCCGGCGCCCATGGCATTGCGATCCAGCGCAGCAAAGAAGAGTCGACAAGACTTTCGATGACGAGCGGCGAGCAGCGAGGGAAGGTAGGCAAACCCAAGATTAGATCAGGATCGACCGTAAAAATGGATAAAATGAAGAAGACGGTAGGAGAAGCAAAATAAGAAGACGAGGGTGGTGCAAACGACGCGGAGGATGAATGAAAAACCGTGAAATTGGGGTCGAGGCGTCAACGACGACAGCGAACGAACCGTCCGCTCTCGGCACGGTGATTCCAACGAAAAATCAACGACCCAAAGTGAACAGTGCTGAAAACCGCGAGAAGCAGAAGGGAGAAATCCAAGAGGGAACCCAGAAATCTGGAATTTGGGAGGAGGACGAAAGTCTCGCCGGGCAAACCCCGCGCACAAGGTCGGCCGCGCGCCTCGCCCGTCGTGACGGCATAGTTGAAGTGTCAAGTCCGCACCGACCCAGAATCACCAGGGAGAACCAGCTAAAACCGAGTCTCCTCTTCAGGACACACAAGGTCATGCCCAGGCGCGACGCTCATGCCAGAAATCGAGAAAAGGGCGCTAGCGGCATACACAGCCGTGCGTCCCACATGGCGTCTCTCGCGCCCCTCATCGTCGTGGAGTTTCTTGGGAGTGCGATATTCAGAGCGCTGGGGACCCGATGCAGAGGGAGCGATTGACAGCCTCGAGGTTCCGGAAACGACAAAGGGGGAAGGGGGGGGGGGAAGACGGAGATCTTTGACACCCCTGAATCCCACATTGTTCAAAAACAGGGTGTAGCCCGCGCTTGGGGCCGATGAGGGGGGGTTATTTAAGCGCTTCGATCGCTGAAGGACCCACGTCACGGATTTCCCGCAGCAGTTGGAGGATTGTCCTCGAGCGACGTGCTTTTTTTCGTCCCGGATGAATTGCTTGGCAAGAAGCCATGATGGTGTCGAACGTAGCCGCCGACCGCGTGACCTGCGTATGCTAGAACGCTTGGGAAGCGGTCCCGCCGCCTCTCGGCCGCGGAAGTGAGCCCGTGTCGAGACAGGAGGCACTGCCACTTCCCCGCGGCCGAAGGCGCGGCATCGATGTCACTTGCTCTGGCCCGAATTGAAGCGAGGTGTCGTGGAACCGCACCGGTTATACAGGAGACATATCCGTTTAAGATGCGCATGCAAAGAAGCCCAAGCAACAGTACAAAACTACGACATGCAGCCTGTCGCGACCCGATCGCACGTCCTCGCATCAAGCCCTGGGGGTCGCGAAGCCTATCCGCGCTTGCGCGACGTCGAAAATAGTGTACCAATTCTGCACGAGACGGGGAGGCGGAGGACAAGGCCGAAACGCTCGTCAGCGCCAAAGAGTCTCCCTGATAATCCATCGACAATCCTCCATCACCATCGACAGTTTGTTCTTCATTTTCAAACTCACTTTGAGAAAGGTCGAACCGAGGACCCATGAAGTTCCCAGACCCAGGTCCTGACCGATGACGGCACCGACGCAGCGCGAAGAAGCGTCGGGCAGGTAGCCCAGGTTGAAGTCGTCGGCTTTGATGAGGAACGGCTGGCTTCGCCTAAAAGAGAAGCCAACGGTCGGCGGACTCGCACAGGGGTAGGTCCAGTGCGAGTCGTCGAGCTTCTGCGAACCGTTGATCTTGGAGTAAAATTCCGTCGCTGCGCTCATAGGTGCGATAATAAAGGTCGTCCCCGAATCGATGATGAGGTTCACGCGCTTGGCGACCGCGTTCTTGCCGGCGACCGTCGGCGCCGATTCACCGATTTGCCAGTACGTCTTGGAGCTCTGGCCGGGACTGTTGACGGCGGAAAAGTAGGTGACCGGGCCGCCGAACTGCGCTGGGTTCATGCCGCCAAAGCTGATCTCGGACTTGGCCTCCGAGTCTGAGAGCCGGATCGCAAAGACCCCGGAGCGTCCCTTCCCGTTGAGCGTAAAAGGGAACGAAGGCGTCCCCGTCGAACTGAGGGCTGGGAAGGCGAGGCCCATGATCCCGTCCGACTGGAGCCCCTTGATTGTCGAGCTCAACTGCGTCGCGCCAATAATGCTTTGACTCGTGGTCATACCGCCCGCGGTCACAATGTCTTTGAACCAGGCCCCCTTTGAGAAGGATCCGTCCGCAAAGCGAGACTGGAGCGTCTTGTTCTGGTTCACCGCCGTCGCGCTCGCCGAAGGGTCGTACAGTTTCTTCGACCCACATTCACTCTCGGCACACCCGACCATCGGCAACGTGACATCGGTCGAACCCGAGTCAAAGTACATTGAGAACGATTGATTGGCGACGATGATCTGTCCGCTCCACACTATGGGGCCCGCCAATTCCAGGTTAACCCGAGCTCATTTGTTGCATCGACACTACTCACCACAATAGGATTCGATTTCGAGTGCCACGAGTCCTCGTTTTTTGATCATCTGAGGGTGTGACACCTTTTGCCACCGTTTGTTGACGATGCTGCCGTTCTTGAGGCCGCATCGGAGAACCACTCGCGCGTCAGCGAACCTTTTCTCCGAGATACAATCGGCGGTCGATCGGCGGGCTTGGGCTGGGCGTGACAGTGCCCCAGTACCACGAGGTGCACCAGCGTCACTCACCTTGCTGTACTTGAGTGCGGTTTTCGCAGCTTCTTGAGCCAAGGCGGGAATATACACGACACCATTCCTTCGTTTCCAGTGTCTCGACTCGTCAAAGTTGCGCTTCGTTAGCGGGATGGTCACGTGAGGCGGCGCCTCGGCGTTCGGCGCTCGCTCGGCCAAGTCCGAGCTGCCACTGGCACCGGCAGTGCCAAGTTGACAGTGAGCCAGTACACCCGGGGCAACGAGGAGCGCCAGAAGGGTCAACTTGAAGATGGAGAGGGTGGGCATCGTCGAGAGGCCGATGTAGGGGTATGGGCCGTAGGGGTATGGAGGGCACACTGTGGCGCGAATTTGATGTGAGACACTTTGAAATTGCGCGCCGGTGGGATCGACGTTCGAGACGACTCGCCGAGGTGGGCTGGTGGAGGCAGCTGAGGAGGATCTGCGAGTGAGAGTCCGAGGTGTCGAACGAACGGTGGGGAGCCAGAGAGAACGGACGGATACAACGAGTGTGGAGGGGTACAAGGCGACGACAAAGATACAAGACGAGTAGCAAGAGACAGAGGTACGACGAGGGTCACTGCTGTGGCAGCGTCACTGTGGATAACGCAGCACTGGAGGCCTGAGCCAATTCGTGGGGTTACGGGGTCTGTTGGCACGTCAGATTGCCTGCCGCTTCCGGAAGTCCGACTCCTGAACACAACAAGACTTGGCGTTCGCGCTCCAGCTTTTTGGTTTGTTGTTGTGAACCTAGTCTAATTAGCTCAGGCCCAGCATGCTATTTTCACACCATTTTGTACTAGATTAGGGTCCACTGGTGTAAAAAATGAAAAATGCCTGACTACTAGTGCCTGACTACGCGCGTGCCCGGCCCGACGCCTGCACCGCAGCCGTTTTCGCAGCCGGCGCAGTCCGCGCGAAGGCGTGCCGGCCTGTGCCGGCACAACTTTGGCTCGCGATCCCATGAAGTCTCAACGATCTCAACAGCGGCGCGACCTCTCGCACGGTCCTTCCCGCTTCCGCTTGTCTGGTCGAAACTCGGATCGGTGCCTTGACGAATGCAAACATAGGAAAGGCCCCCCTTGGACCTTGGTACGCTCGAATCTCAGGCCCTACCAAGTTCGCGAAGAACCGCTGACAGCGCTGACTCGCGCAGCGCACGGGACCGCGTTCGTCTTGACAACGATTGTCCTGAGCGTCGTTTCGCTTGTGCTGCTGCGACTTCTGCACAGCTCGGCCTTCCACCGCTCCTTCAACTCTAAGAACGGGCACAGTGGCAGCTCGACCAGCGGGCAACGACACCAGAGGAGCGGTTGCAGGAGCTTAACACGGAATATGCTCCTGGTCGCTTCGAAAGGTTTGGGGTCGACCGATCTGGCTCGGCACCGCGACGAACCGGTCGACTTTGTCCGTGCCATCAACCTCACCTCGGAGGGCGTGACCTATCACAGTCCCAATGGGAGTGCGACCTTGCCTTGCATCGAAACGTCCTCCCTGATCTGTTCACTCGAATACCACCTCGACCTGAGGTGTCGAGCAGGCTCCGCCACCACTACCGCGGTCCGGAGAGGCCTCTTTGCGACCGCTGTAAAGACCTCTCTCCGCCTTTTCGACTCCCAACATGCTCGAATGGCAGCGCCTCAGGCCGAACTGCGCGATGAAGTCCTACACCGACGAGCAGTCTTTTGCCTTTGTTCACGACCGTTTCCCGACCGAGACCTTCCCCCTGTCCAAAGTCTGATACACCTCGCCGCTCGAGATCATCTAGTACGATTGGTTCCGCAACCTCGCCGCCATACTGTACAGTCTTTTCTACGCCGATGTCGACACCTTACCTTTGAAGTCGTTGGACTGAACTGCTCTCGGTCCAACCGTTTCGGAAAGTGATTGATCTGACCGACCGACTGCTCGTCCCCGATCATGGCCCGACCGCAACCCGGGCTTGGTCGTCGGCGTGGTATGGACGGGCAAACAGACAAACGTGAGGAAGTTTTACTTTGGGCGAAAGCTAGAAATCGCACAGTGGGGGTTCAGAGTGAGTCACCGAGTCACCGCCAACCCGTCTCGATCGAGTTGGCAAGCACCTGCTTGGCCGACTCGATTCGAGCGTCGAAGCATGAATAGGACGTTTGAGAGGGCAGAAGACTCGAAGATATCTTGCCGTTCAACTTCGTAGAGGAAAAGACGAAGGAGTTAGTGTTGGAGTGGTCAGGGCCGTTCAAGGACTGCCTCGCAAGGTCAGTGCGGTTCTCTTCCCTGTGCTGATCGCCTGGGTCAGCTGCGTGCCTGATTAATCCATGCCTGCGCGTCACCGCAGGTGTTTTCTAACATACTACGGCACTTTATTGGTCTCTCCGGCGTACACAACCGACGCTATTCGGATAGGGGATGTGTTGCTCTTGCCGATCGCGGCGCTTCAAGTCCCGAAATACTGGGCGATGCGATGGCCCAACTGGTTCCTCGGGCGAGAAGGGCGAAAAGTTCATCCATGGTCCGAGCAATGACATGTGATGCGGCATGGTGAGTACCATCTCTGTGAAGCTTTGTATTGTCGCGTGCACATCGTGACTTTCGCGGTTCATAGATCATACGCACGTGTAGTGGAGCGCTTCCCAAGGATCCCGGGTGACCACGTCTTGACAACAGTGATGGGTCTCAAGTTAGAACAACTATTTCTGGAGGATGACAAGCGATCGAGAAGTTTTCTCTTGCTGAATCCCCAAGGACATATTATTTTCTGGTGTCCCACGAATGAATTGAACTGAATCACTGGGCTCGAATCCGAACTTGACCCACTGGGGTAGACCCGCTGAGCTAGTCGGCGCAGCTTTGTGCACCGCGTGCTGAGCACGAGGCGTGTGCACGGACTGCGATCGTGGCCCAAAGGTGAGACATTTCGTTTGCTTTGAATGCGCTCATTTGAAGCGCGAAGTACGACGAGGTGATTGCCGTGTCCGGATATTAAAGAACAGAAGAGGGTTGCAGATTTCCGGTGTTAGGGCCCGGATTGTCTTTCTGGAACTCGAGCTCGGGACGTTGGACTGCGCATTCGGCACCCATGGAGTAGGCCAACTTGGAAGTGGCGACGATAGTGGGCGTGTGCTTTGTTTCCTGATCGGAGACAGATCTGATAGGATTCGAGACCGAGACAAGCGACGGCTAGTGACCCTCTTTCGGCAACTGACAATTATTCTCCGGAGGCCCGGGGCGGAAGGCGACGCCCAAGCTCGGAAAGCCGGCTAAGACATGGTCCGTGCGCGATGCGCGTTGACGGCCTTCGCAGCAGTTCGCAGCCATCATTCGGTCGTAGAGCTCGAGCGGACCGACGAGCTCGTGACTTGTCAACCGGTCACGCTTGGCCTACCGACAACACTCCTCGATCCGTCGTACCCGCGGTAAGTAGAGCAATGTTGTATCACTAACCCTACGTTGCCGTTAGCTAATCTGACTCTATGTAACTCCCTCACCCTCTCCCTCGTTCAGAACCGCTCCCACCCCGTGTCCACACGATGAACTCGGATTCGGATTCGGATGCTGGCATCGACATCACCTCGTCCCTGCTAGGGCCGACCAAGCCAAAGAAGAAGCAGCAATCAGATTTGGGCAAAACATCCGGGACCACGTCCAAGCCTTCGACGTCCAAGGGACCGAAAGGGAGCGGTGCGAAGGACACGAGCGACGTCTTTGGCGCCCCTCTCGACCTGTCCGATGCCGAAGAGGATGCTCTCTTCGCCTCGCTGGCGTCCTTGAACCGATCCCGCAACCTGTCCGAAGGTCAGGCCGTTGTCAACTCGCGCAAGGACCTCAAATCGACCAAAGGTGTCAGCGGAGGAGGATCATTCCAGGCGCTCGGACTGCCGCCGCTGCTCCTCAAGGCGCTCCTGCAGCGTGGTTTCACTACACCGACCCCGATCCAACGCCTCGCCCTCCCCAGCATCCTTGGTTCGGCGGAAACGATCGTCGCGGGCAAGAAGATGTTTGTCGCGCGGGACCATCTGTGTATGGCCAGGACCGGTTCGGGCAAAACGCTGTGCTATCTCTTGCCCCTCTTGGCGCAACTGATGACGCATTCGACCTCTTACGGTGCGCGAGGGCTCGTTCTGGTCCCGACACGCGAGTTGGCGTTGCAGGTACTCAAGGTCGGCAAGGATTTGGCGAGGTCGCTCAAGGGCGACGGCGAGGCTCTGAGATGGGCGATGGTCGTCGGTGGTGAAGGGATGGAAGAGCAGTTCAACACGATGGCCGGCAACCCCGATGTGTGAGTGATAGCTTTTGACACTGTCTCGCTCGTCATATACTGACCTCTACAACCTGATCTTGCTTGCTTGGCTCAGTGTCATCGCCACGCCCGGTCGTTTGCTGCATTTGATCGTCGAAATGTCGCTCGACCTCCGCGCCGTGCAGTACTGCGTCTTTGACGAGGCCGATCGTCTCTTTGAGCTGGGGTTTTCCGAGCAACTCCACGAGATCCTGCACCGCATGCCACCGACGCGACAGACGTTGCTCTTCTCGGCGACCTTGCCTTCGACGCTCGTCGGGTTCGCCAAGGCCGGTTTGCAGAACCCCAAACTCATTCGTCTCGACGTAGACAGCAAGATTTCCAAGGACCTGCAGATGGCATACCTCAGCGTCAAGGGCTCGGAAAAGGAGGCCGTGCTGCTGGGGGTGCTGCGCGAGGTTATTGCCGTGCCGCTCATGACGGATGCGCAACGCGCGGTCAAGGACGACTACATCGAGGACGAGGACGACGACACCGAGCGCGGTCGCCCGGCGTGGAAGGGCAAGGGGACAGGGGGCGCCCACGCACACGACCGAGGCAAGAAGCGCAAGCGCGGCGAGGATGCCGAGGTCCCCAACACCGACGGCACGGCCGTCATCGATCCCGCGGCGCGCCAGACCCTCGTCTTTGTCGCGACCAAGCACCACGTCGAGTACATCACCCTCCTCCTGACCGAGGCCGGCTATGCCGTTTCGCCAATCTACGGCTCGATGGACCAGACGGCGCGTCGACTCTCGCTGGCGCGTTTCCGAGCGGGCCGCACCTCGATCCTCGTCGTCACCGATCTCGCGGCGCGTGGTATCGACGTCCCCGGCGTTGAGAACGTCATCAACTACGACTTCCCCAACGGGACGAGGGCGTTTGTCCATCGCGTCGGTCGTACGGCTCGTGCGGGTCGTAAAGGGTGGGCCTTCACGTTCGTCACTTCCGCCGAACTGCCACGGTTGCTCGACCTCGAGCTCTTCCTCTCGCGACCCGTCCGGACGTGTCCTCTAACCCTGGCCGAAGGGGAGGACGTCGACTTTTCGAACCAGATCGTCCTCGGCACGACGCCACGGGCCCTCCTCGACCTCGACCTCGAAGCCCTGCGCTCGATGTCGGCTCACAACGGTCAGCTCGAAGTGCTCGGCAACGTCGCTCGCCGTGGCCAGAAAATGTACGAACGCGGACTGTCCAAAGCCTCGGCCGAGTCGTACCGCCGCGCCAAGGACCTGGAACGCAAAGGCTACGGTCTGGCGACAACTTCGGGTGAACACGCCTCGGTGCACCCCATCTTTGGAGACTACCTCACCATCTCCGGGACGAACGTTAAGGACGAGCAGAGTCGCGCCGATCTTTTGGCCAAGGTCAACCTGTTCCGACCAAATGAGACGGTCTTTGAGGTTGGCACGAGAGGCAAGACCGTCGCTTCGCAACTGATGAAAGATCGTCGGAAGGCGATGCTCAAATCTGAGCGAGCGCGGGCCTTGCCCGAGGAAGACGGGGAAGAGCGGGAAGAAGAGGATCGAGTCGAGATGCCCGCGGAGGAGGAGGAGGAGGGTGGAGCACACCCTGCGAAACGGGTCGCGGTCGAGATGGATGATGCCGACGAGGAAGAGTTGGCGCAAGTCTTTGGTGCACCGCGGAAACGCAAGCCTCAGAGAGGGGCGGGTGCGACCTACCGTGACCCCAATTTCTACCTCGGGTACGAGCAAGAAGGGGCCGACACCGAGCGGGGCTACTCATTGACGAACGGCGAGTCGTTCGTTGCCCAGGCCGCGCAGTCGCAGTACGACGTGTCGGGACGCGGCGATACCGAAGGGACCCCCGCCGACGCGACGTTACAACGCGCCTCGGCACTCCGCTGGGATCGACGAACCAAGAAATTTGTTCGCGGCGACGGCGTCGGTGCGGACAACAAGAAGCTCGTGCGCTCCGAATCGGGCCAAAAGTTGCCGGCGTCCTTCAAGTCCGGCGTCTTTGACGAATGGAAGCGCAAGCAGCGAATTTCGGTCCCCAAGGTCGGGGAAGCGGAGCTACAGGGCAAGACGACGATTGCCCCTGGTGGCGAGAAGAAGTATCGCCACAAGGCTGGGGTACCGAAGACCGATCGCGCGACCGATAAACGCAAGGGCCGGACGGTCGGTAAACCCGGTCGCCTGGGTGGAGCGCCTGGAGGGCTGAAGACCGCGGACGAGATTCGCAAGGAACGCGTTGAGAAGGAGAAGCGGGTCCGTCGGTCGACGCAGCCCGGCAAGAAGGGACGGGGTGGAGCTTCGAGTGGGGGAGGAGGAGGAGGAGGAGGAGGAGGAGGTGGAAGCCGCGGCGGTGGGTTCAGTGGCGGGCGAGGTGGCCGAGGTGGTGGTGGCGGTGGTGGCCGAGGAGGGAGGCGATAGGTCCTCCTTTTCTGGATCTCTCTTTCCTCTCTGCAATTCAATATGCATTTTTTTCCATTCCTCACTTCCAAAAATGTTAGTCTTCATCGTTGATCGACCGGTTGTCACCTTTTGCAGCTACAAGGCTATGTGGACGGTCAGGGTTTTGGGACTAGTCCTGCTGCAAGCGGACCTTTAGCTGCGCAAGCGATCCCTCAAGAGGAATACTCGGTATTTAACCACAGCGTCACGCGCCTCTGGCCGTAGACACTGAAGGAGGTAGCCACTACTTTACCGAGGTTTTAGACGTGCATTACCAATACTTGATGCTGCCCATCGTCTGTGGAGGACGGCTGCACGCGGTTCTTCTAGCAGCCTTCGAATAAGCTCGGATTCTCGAGGTAGACAGCGACCAAGACTGGAGCCCGGACAAAAATATTACGTTCGTGTTCGCGTTCTTTCGGTACTTTGTGAGCGCCGGGTATCATAGCACCGCAGCGACTCGAGCCGAGGGCGAGCCGCTTGACAAGCCGCCTTTTCTTTGTAGAAACTGTTCATCATATTGCCCCCAATTCCTGTTCCCCCTGATTGGCCTACGGAAAAACTAGATGGAAGTCGACGCTGATAACACAAACCGCCCGCAAGATGCAATCCGATACTTCGAATTCAAGTGCCCCAGCCAAGCGGTTGCTCCCCCCCAGGAGACGAATGAGAGAGAGAAGGAGAGAGAGAGAGAGAAAGGAAAACAACTAGCGTACTAACGACAAGAGGCCCACCCCGCCGCCACTTCCCAACTCGGTCGAGACAAAGACAGGAGAGCGACTGCGCAGCTAGCCGCCCCCCTCTCGAATTTTAGTATTGAAACCTATTGCACATGCTGACCGCTTTTTCCATTAAACGGTATCGATCTCATAGAAAAGTGGTTATGATGTTTGGACTTCTTGGCCAAGCGGCACGGCGTTGGACTTCGAATCCAAAGATCGCGGGTTCGACCCCCGCAGAAGTCTGTCTTTTTTTACTCTTTCGGTCCTGGGTGCCTTTCCTTGCTCGGACCAGTTCAGAGGACCATGGAAAGAGAAATCTCAAAAGCGCCTGGCTTGTTGCATTTCAGACCCCATCACTGCACTCAGAAACACTGCTCACCACACCGGCGTCTGTGTGGACCACAGTGCACCATATTCGCACCAAGCCGTCACCAGAAATGTCTCACTGCAGTGTTGAAAGCACCAAATCCCTCGGTCGGACTCGTCTCGAGCATCGTGGTTCAGAAGCTCTTTCTTACGCAAGCCAGCTTCGGAGTCTTCACCAATCACAACAGCCACCAAGGTCAATCGGACCTTGCAGTGTCCTTGGCCCCGATTCGGAAGGGACATGCGCATGTTGGCGAGGAGGGGGGAAACGCAGACGGAGGGAGTTTTAGTTTTTAGGTTTTTTTTTTTTTTTTTTTTTTTTTTTTTTTTTTTTTTTTTTTCTTCTTCTTCTTCTACCTACGCAAAATCAACGTTTGTTGAACAGGGGGTTAGACTTGTGCAAAGTCAGAGCCACTGGATCTAGGCAGCCCTTACATTCACAGAACCACCAAGATTTGACCCCACAATGTGAGCCCCAACCACTCTTCCTATTCCATAGTTATGAAGAGTAGGCACGAGCGAGAAGAGAGAGGAGAAGACTGCGAGAGAGCCGAAGCCGACGAGCGGCCGGCCATCAGAGTCGACGCGACGATAGTACAGGGTCGTCGAAACGATTTTTCATATTTCTGGCTGTTGGAGAGCGATTCGTGGGCAATTTCATAACATTCAGTTTCTCATGTTCTCGGAACTCTTCCAATTTACGCCTCACACAAAATAGGTACAAATTGACGCCTCAGACACCTTATCCCGCTGTACTAATCCGCCTAAAATCGCTATATTTCGCATGTTGGGCTGAGCTTTCCCGGGTCCTCTCTGACTTCAACGCGCGTTGCTTCTCCTGCCCATTCTCTTGCTCCTGCGCTTTCTCTTCCGTTTCCTCCTTCAGGTTCCTCGCCTTTTATTCACGTCGTCCAGTTAATGGGCTGTTGGGGTAGCGGGGAGCGCGCCGAATTCGCATCTCTGGCCAACATCATCCTCGGCCTTCACCTTCTCTCCGTTGGGTTTTCGCGGTGCTTTTTGTAGACTAGCTGGAATTCAAATGGTCATTCTCACGAGTACACCCCCAACCGTGGCCTAGCCGAGCAGGCCGGGAGGATCTTGGCACTCGGTCCGGATACTCAAGATGTTTCAAACTCCAAATCTCGGAAGACGTTGTACGTCACCGAGGTCGGTTCGCACGCGAGCCGCAACCGCGCAGTACTTGCGCTAAGTGTGTTCTCGGCCGGAGGCATCAACGTTGTTGAGAGCTTGTGTCCTCGACTCTCCCTCACCAACATGTCGCCTCTTCCCCACATGTGATTCCTTTGGAAGTCGCTCGCACCCGAATGACTGGGAACTTCGTCCGAGAGGTTGCCGTCACTGTGACCAGACTCGGACTATCTCAGAAAGCTGAGCCCCTCCCTTCACACATTCTGGACCACATTGCTCTTCTCATTGAAGATTTTCAACTCGACGCAAATGATCGCGGCGCCTTTTTACCCTCGAACATTCCACGCACGGACTCGACGTCGCTTTCGGGACCGTTCTGGTTCCGTGCCACAAAGGCCGTCGGTACCGCAGCCCGATCGACAAAGAGCGCCCGCGACGTTACGACACTTCCTTAACACTTTCAGTCGCCTGACGAAAGTCGTATTCGCGTTATCCGGCTGCGGTGCCAACGGTCTATGTGGCACGCCGGAACCAGAACGGTCCCGAAAGCGACGTCGAGTCCGTGCGTGGAATGTTCGAGGGTCACGAAAGATGCCGCAATCACTTGCATCGAATTGATGATCTTCAACTTGGAGAGCATGCGATTCATAATGTGTGAAGGAAGGGTCGCAACGATTTGAAGTAGTCGTTTGGCGACGGTGGCCTCTCGGACGTTTCCTGATTTCTCGGGTGCGACTCAAGCAACTCAACTTCCAAAGGATCCACACCTGACGAAGTGGCGACATGTCGGTGAGGGAGAGTCGAGGATACAAGTTCTCAACGACGTTGATACCTGCGACCGAGAGCACACTTATCGCAAATATTGTGCGGTTGCGGCTAGCGTGCCTGGACCGACCGTCTTCGGAAACACTGGAGATTGAGAACATCTTGAGTATCCTGCTCTAGTACGAAGATCCTCACGGCCTGCTCAGCTAGGCCACGATTAGGGGTGTACTCGTAAGGAAAGAAACTTGAAACCCCAACGATGGGAAGGTGAAGGCCGAAAATGATGTTGTCCAGAGATGCGAATTCGGCGAGCGCGCCGCTGCCCCAACAGTCGGTCAATCGAACCACGTGAACTCTTTCGCGGTTCACGAGTATCAAGCATTTGAGAGCTTGGGGTCAGGGTCGGACAGCGGGGTGACAGGAGGCGCGGGAGCGAGGGACGGAATCGGAGTGATAGCTCGGATCGATGAAGCGGATGAGACGTCTTCCGGCTACAATACAATACATGATAGATTTGTCCTAAAGTTAAAGGTGTTTCAGTTGATGCGAGCGCTGACTGAATCCAAGCGAAGTAGATCAAGCGCGCTTCTCACCTCCGTGCCGAGGGGCCTTGCGCGGTGGAGCTGCGTACTCGAACGTGAGGTGGCTCGACGTGCTTAACATCGCAACTGGACTCATTTTGCCTGCGAAAAGGGTATACATAGGATCCGTCTAAGTAGCGTATGTCAGCGAGTCTACAAGGTCTCGATTGAAATCGACGTCGCTGAGCGACTCTGCTTGCCTTGGGGGAAGTCGTGGTCGACGAGGCCGATGAGGAGCCAGAGGCAACTTGGGACATCACATTTCCCCCGAGTCACGACTCGCTGAGGCAGTAGAGCTCGGAGTAAAGGTCGAGGGCATGGTGGAGAACAACACGCTGGAGGATGGATTCGACGTTGATGTCGACGACGAGGAGAAATGTTGATGTCGATGTAAAGTTCAGCGTCGAGGCTGGCCCCCGTTGCAGTGGGTTAGCTTTAACTTGGAGCCATGGCGCAGACACAGAATCCAGATCCTCGTCGGCGTTGCCCGGCAACATTCTAAACGTGCACGTGCAAGAACCTCCAAGAATAGTTGCGGGTGCGGAGGTAGGTTCAATGCTGCCCAGGCCGTCCAAACGGCGGTTTCCCACGACTGCACCCGGAATGAGCGCAGAACAGTCACGAAGTTCTGTGTCGCGAGTTCTAGATCGTTCGCCCGGCCAGTGTGTGCGTTGGTAGTTTGGCTCGCCCCGGTGCTTCGTCGAGGGCAGCTTTGACGTTTGAAAGTTATCGAGGGCAATTGAATGACAACCAAACTCTCCCTGTGAGGCCGACACAAGCCACTCCTCCCTCTCCCTCGGAGCCTTGGCAGCCCCCGGGGGCGCCGTTCATCGGTCGCTCCTAACGACTCGAAGCTAGGCGCTTATAGGGCGCGGTCATGCTTCTCCTCGCCGATAAGCGCGAGTTTTCATCCCTTACCTCGGTCATCACGGTGAACTGCCCTCCCATACAAAATTTGGTGCGAATATGACACTCAGCTGCGGAATGTTCATACCGCAAACCGCACAGCGAAGCGAAGCAAAATCAACGACCACACCGAGCGGGACTTGCCGCTGGATTTTGTCTTCTCTGGAAATGGTGATCACTCAGAGATGTCAGTAGACCTCACTCGTACTCGAGGTGGAGAAATGCACGTAAAATCGCCAGTACATACGCGAATTAGAAGGGATAGCGATGCTGTATACGCTCGTTCTCCCTGGTCGATCGAAAACCCCGACTTGTGTCGGCGCCGGGCTCCCGATTCGTGGGATGACCAGCAAGACGAGAGACAGATACTTGGTCCAACAACACGTGCATATAATTGAACTCCGACAGCTGAGAGGGTTACAGCATATCAGTCGTCGGCGCTCCACTTTGCGCGTTGCTCTCCTCTCGCTCTCTTTTCTGAAATGCGGTATGTATCCTGACCCGCCGTCGCATTCAACGGAAAGTTCTTCTTTTTACA
Organism: Microbotryum silenes-acaulis; assembly: GCA_003665825.1. NCBI lineage: Eukaryota > Fungi > Basidiomycota > Microbotryomycetes > Microbotryales > Microbotryaceae > Microbotryum > Microbotryum silenes-acaulis. Next base: position 218,472 of record QPFY01000020.1, read on the forward strand.
TCGAACCGACTGTCACATTTCCGCGGCTACAATAATTTGTGGGGGGAGAGGTTGTTTCCGGCCGGTCCCAAGAGGACGGTTTTGCTGCCGCTCAAGCGGCTGTCTTGGCCTTCTTCTCGACCTGTGCCGGGGTCATTCTTCATCTTGAGTCAGTTCAGGAAGCTAGCACCAGCTGCAATAGGTAACGCACCGGTGCAGGTGCTCCGAATCGTTCGGCACGCTTTCTCTTTCGCTCCTCTTCTTGGGCAATCCTGAGGTTGAGGAACGGACCACGGCCAGACTCGATCAGCACGGGCTCCGTTTCTACTAAATGAATTCAAACTCACTTGGCCGCCAGCTCGGGATCAATATCCTTCTCCTTCTCCTTCTTCGTAGGGGCAGCGGCTTTTGCGGGTGCAGCTGCGGCCGAGTTGGGTGCACCAGTAGCGGGTTTCGGCACTTTCGGTTCACGTGCCCTCTTCTCGCCGAGGGGTCGATCCAACGCAGACAGGGACTGACGTAATGAAGCGATCTCAAGTCAGCATGACAGGGAACACGAAACAAGTCATATCCTACCACTGACCTTGTCCAACTGGTCCTGCTTCTCCTTTTCCCCCTCCTGCGGCAGCCCAAACCTCTTTGCCCTCTCCTCCTTGGCTTTGGCCACTTCATCGACCGCGGCAGCTGCCGTCGCACCGTTACCTACGACACCGAATCGAGCTGCTCGAGCGGCCCGTTTCTCCTGTTCGAGACGGAGACGTTCGGCTTTCTCTTCTGCTGTCGGTTCAGGGACCGCCGGGGTCGCAGCCGGGGCAGGAGCGGCGGGGGTGACGGATGCGGCATCGGTTGAAGGTGCTTCAGTCGAGGTTGCTACGGCATTCTCGGTCGAAGTGGTAGGTTCAACCCTCGTCGTCGTAGTTGAAGTCGCAGCGGCTTCTGGCTCGACGGAGGCAGACGATCCGTTCTCGACCTTGGCTTCCAACAATCTCGCGATCAACTCGTCCTTCTTGCCGACCGTCGATAACGATGCAGCCGTCAAGAGGTCCTGAATGCAAACAAAATGCGAGTCAGCCTTGTGTCGTAGGAGCAGGCGACCGCGTCGAGCACGACCGGCGGTGGGGCCGGTGTGGGGTCAGGCCACGTGTAAGGGGACATACTGTAGACTTACCTTGAGCTTGGGCACAGTCAATGCCTTCAACGAAGTCTCAGTGTGGGGAGCCATGGTCGTCAGTCGGTAGGGAGTGGGATTGCGAAAGTCGAACCGACACGAGACTCGGCGCCCAGGTCAAGGAATCGACGACGCGTGTCGAGCGTGTCGAACGTGTGTCGCTCGGACCTCGTCCCGCGAGAAAGCAACATTTCAACTTGGCACAAGGCAAAGATGAAGGAACCCAAATTTCCTAATTGGCATAAACAAACAAAGAAACGGGACTATGGATCCTATGCCCTAACCAACGTGAGCGTAATCTTGTCATCACCGACCTCCTGTTCCTCCTCAATGACGACTTCCCGCCCTTGGCCATGCTGCGTCTCCCAAGGCCGCGGGCAACACTTCAACACCCGCTTCATCAGATCCTCGCTGCCGTGAATGATGGCCTTGAGCTCGTCGCCGACGCCCTGGGCGAACGAATAAAACACGTCGATGTCGTCCGTCGCGACGAGTCCGGCCTTTTTCCTCAACCTCTGCACGCGATTGACGACCTCCCTGGCCAGGCCCTCTTGTTCCAACTCGGGGCGACGCGTGACGTCGAGCAGGACAACGACGTCGCTGTTGCTGTCGTGGCCGTACTCCTTGTCGTTGTCCTTGGGGAGCGCTTCGAAGTCGACGAAGCGTTGCGCGACGAGGTCGCCTTCAACGAGCTCGATGCCCTCGACATCGAGCTTGCCCGTCTCGAGGTACTTTTTGATCGCCTCGGACGAGACCTTGGGCAAACCGTTCTTGACCTTGGCCATGTCCTTCCGCAACTTTTTGCCGAGCGTCGCCCATTCGGCCGTCGCGGCGTACTTGATGCCGCAGTCCTGTTCGGAACTCGAAAACACGACGTTGCGCACGTTCAACTCTTGTTCGACGTACGGCAATAGCGACTTGACGTCAGCGAGGTACTCGGCGTCGGGGTGGAAGACGACGAGCTCGTTCAAGGGGAACTTGATGGGCACCGATTCGCGCGCGGGGATCTGCTTGCCCTTGTCCTTGCCTTCCTTGATGGTCGTGAACTGGCCGGGGAGCGAACGACCGCGTTCGCGCACCGTGCGACCGAGGTCGATGACGGCCTGCAGGCGCGAGACCTGCCGCTCGATCGTCGGGTCAAAGTACTCTTGCTTGACCTCGGGGAAGGGCAGGAAGTGCAGCGAACGAATGTCGGCGCCCAAGCCAAGTTTGGCCTGGTCCTGGGGGAAAAATTCCTTGAGACCCTGGTAGATGTTCTCGGTCAAAAAGGGCGTGAAAGCGGACAGGGTGCGCACGAGCGTAAACAGGGTCTCGAACAGGGTTTGCAGCGCGCTCTGCGTGTCCTCGAGACCGTTCTCGCCCTTGAGGCGACGTCGGTTGAAGCGGATGTACCAGTTGGTGAGGTCGTCAATCAAGCTCAGCATCTGCGCGACGACGGTGTACAACCGGTACGCCTCCATCTCGGTCTTGACAAGCTGAATCAACGACTGGCACCGCGCGAGGATCCACCGGTCCATGACGTTGCTCGACTGCTTGGCGTGGGGGTCGTACTCGAAATCGACGTCCTGCTCTTTCTTGCGCAACGCGGCCTGGCCGAGGAAGAAGCGGTACGAATTGAGCAAGGGCAGCAGGACGTGCGAGACGACGTCCTTGACGCCCTCCTCCTTGAACCGCAACGAGTCCCCTCGAACGACGGGCGAGTTGATCAAAAAGAGGCGCAGGGCGTCGGCGCCGTATGTGTCGACGATGAGATTGGGGTCGGGGTAGTTCTTCAACGACTTGGACATCTTTTTACCGTCGGCGGCGAGGACGTGGCCGCACACGATCAGGTTTTTCCACGGAGCCGTGCCAAAGAGGTGCGTCGAGAGCACGAGCAAGGTGTAGAACCAACCGCGGGTCTGATCCATGGCCTCGGAGATGAAATCGGCGGGGAACGAGGCCTCGAACTTTTCCTTGTTCTCGAACGGGTAGTGGACCTGCGCGTACGGCATCGAACCGGACTCGAACCAACAGTCAAAGACCTCTTCTACGCGTTTCAACATCCCCTTGCCCTTTTTGGAAGGAATCTGGATGTCGTCAATCTTGTCGCGGTGCAGGTCGGCGAGGATGCCGCAGCCGGACAGCTCATTCAACTCCTCGATCGAACTGACGCACACGATCTCCTCGTAGTCTTCGCTGGCCCAGAGCGGCAGCGGAGTCCCCCAGTACCGATTGCGAGAGATGTTCCAATCGCGCGCGTTCTCGAGCCAGCTTTGGAAGCGGTTCTCGCCGACCGAGGCGGGGACCCAGCGCGTCTCCTTATTGTTCGCGACGAGCTTGTCGGTCGAGTCCTGCACGCGCACGAACCACACGGGGATCGCGCGGTAGATCAACGGGGTCCCCGAGCGCCAGCAGAACGGATACGAGTGCTGCAGCGTCGTCGAGACGATCAACCGGCCTGTGCCTTTCAGGTACTTGATGATGTTCTTGTCGGCGTCCTTGACGTACTGGCCCTGAAAGTCGGGGACCTCGTCGGTGTAGATGCCGGCTTCGTCGATGGGGCAGGGGGGCATTTCCTCCTTGCGCACGATGCCGTCGCGGATGGCGATGCGGTGATCGTCCTCACCGAACGCGGGCGCCTGGTGGACGATACCCGTACCCGAGGTCGAGGTGACGTACGTGTCGGCGATGACCTTGAACGCTTGATCTTTGTACTTGTCGTAAAAGTAGGTGAACAAGGGCTCGTACTTGAGCCCGACGAGGTCGCGCCCCTTGTAGCTTTCCAGAAGGGTGTACTTCTTCTCCTTCTTGGCCTTGGCTGGGTCCTTGTACAAGGTCGAGAGCAGCTCGTCGCAGAGAATGAACTTGGCGTCGCGTTCGACGTCGTGGATCTTGATGTACGTCAAGTCGGGGTGAACGCACAGCGCCAAGTTGGTCGGCAGCGTCCACGGAGTCGTCGTCCACGCGAGCAACGAGACGGAAGGGTCCGAGAGCAAAGGGAACGAAACGGTGACTGTTGCATAGGGACTCGAGTCAGGCCATTTGAACGTTCGTTGAGAAAGGATCTTCGCTTCGCGCACTCACCCGCCGGATCCTGCACGTCCTTGTAAGCCAGACCGGCCTCAAAATTGGACATGGGGGTCGTGCACCCGGTCGTGTAGGGCATGACCTTCAGCCCGCGATAGACGAGATCCTTGTTCCACAACTGGCCAAAGACCCACCACACGCTCTCCATGAAGCTCGTGTTGAGCGTCTTGTAGTCGTTGTCAAAGTCGATCCACCGGCCCAACCGCTCGACGGTGCGGCGCCATTCGGACGAATACCGCATCACGATCGAGCGGCACTCGGCGTTGTACTTGTCGATGCCCATCTTCATCACGTCGGCTTTGGAGGTGATGCCGAGCTTTTTGTCAATCTCGTGTTCGACGGGCAGGCCGTGCGTGTCCCAGCCGAACCTCCTTTCGACGTAGAACCCGTTCGAGTGGGCGTAACGCGTCACAATGTCCTGTGATCGACATGTGGTACCCCGAAGGTCAGTGTTCCGGTATCGTTCATGGTTTGCGTGGTGACTACACCCGTCTGCTCACCTTGACTGTGCCCATGAGGATGTGGCCATGATGAGGCAATCCGGTCGCAAAAGGTGGACCATCGTAGAACGAGTACTGCGGCTTGCCGATCGACTGCTTGACTGATTCTTGGAACGCATCAATCTCCTTCCAGAAGCTCAGGACCTGCGGGGTTTGGGCAGAGAGGTGACCGGATGAGTCATCGAGCAATTGGGGGACGGTGAGGGAACGAGTTGGGTGGGAAAAGGACCGGAAGGCGACCGCTGTCCTGCCCTTTCCCTCAACTCGATGCTCAACCTTGGGTGCATGCACGTACCTTCTCTTCCTCTTGAGGAAAGCTAAAGTTGGAGAGGTTGTGGGAAGGGAAGGCGGCGTCCGGGTTGGTGGCGACCATACTGTCGGGGAGTGCTCCCGCTTTTGACTCAGCCGAAGGGAGCCGAAGCGGAATAAGGCGAGTTCAAGGGGATGCGTGTATCTCGTTCTCTTTGACGAGGTAGGTTCTGTAGTGTCAAACGCCGCTGGGTGTGGATGGAGGCGCCAAGTGTGGAAGAGAAAGACAAGTGCAAAGAGTCAAAGCCCCAAGTCAACTTGGACTTGAGATCTCTCGCGCGAAATCAGAAATTTGAGCTGGGACCGCTTTAGCTCTCAGGCGAGGGTGAAATCTAATCAGGCTTGATACAAAAAAAAAACTGGCCCTCGTCGCGGATGCAGCGACAGCTTTTTCCTAGATCGTTGCGAACATCGTGGTAGTACAAAAGAAGCAGGTCACACGAAGGCTATAAAACACGATCAAATAACCCCCGACTAGTCTCATCAAAAACCATCCCCGGCCATCACGGCCTCGTTTTGAAAGGCTTCTCCCGCTCGTGCTTCGACGCGGCCAATCAGTCTGTAATCCTTCAGCCAACAGGTGCCATACAACCGATCTCGGGGTGGGCAACCGAGAAAACAAAATTTGTGCTTCAATTGCAGACGATTGTGAGCCCCATCATGCACATAAGGACCTTGAAGTTGGCGCAGCGGAAAAGCGAAAAGTTTTCGACCAAGTGATGCTGCTAAACAGAAGCAGCATGCTGACCATACAATAGCGTAAGGTATATAAAATCTAGCTTATCCCATTTGTCATTCGTCATACAGGTGAGAGCATGAAATCGTACTGGAAGCCTGGGCCGATTCGACCCCGCGAAAAGCTTGGCGCGTGGGCGGGATCATCGCGGCAATCAGCCGGCCGATGAGTCTGGTCGCTCCTGGATTTTCTGCAAATAAGTCGTGCCTCAATAATGTAGATTCGTTCAGCGCCATGACGAAAGTGTGGGTCGTCCTCCCCACACTGCAGTTCGCGCGGTGCACGTCCCTTTGATCGCTTCGACGCGCGCCGCCCCTCTATCCCTCGGAGACGACATCAGCTTCCTTTCTTCTGATGCGCGAAGAAACACGAGCGAAACCGTTGCAAATTCCTGACTAGTTTTTTCTTCGTGGTGTGAGCTATTTTATTGGGGGTACGTCTCATTACCGACCAGAGCTTCTCGACTGATCGATTTTTTTAATTTGATCTCGGACTCGGATCTCGTGGCTGCCACTGATCGTCCTAGTCGTTATTGGCCGAGCTTACCGAAAGAAAGCAGCTGCAAGTTGAACAGCGGCAGTTGAGCCCGAGCGAGAGGCGAGGCGAGGCAAATCAACCGATCGACCGGCTTGATCACCGACTACAACACACAAGGCACATACCACTTCGCGACACTTGCCCAGGGTGCTCACGACCATGTCGTTCGGTACGAGGTTGAAGAGTTGGTTCACCAAGGTCAGTTCAAGTGGCAGGCGTTCGATTACGCTCTCTCCGGATGTCGTGGCCATTCGTCGGAGGGGGAGGGGACGTGGGAGGGGAAAGGCCGAGGCGAGCCTGCGATCAACCGGGGCCAGGAGGGTACAACAGCGTGTGTAAGCGGGGACTCGTGACTGAATTATTGGATGGTGCATGTATGCTGCAGTCCTCTTCTTCCGGTACTGGGTCCAACACAAGGGATGGGAATCCGCACCTGGCGTCAGGGCCGGCCTCAGCATCCACATTAGCACCAGCAGCAACAACTGCCGCCGGAGCCGCGACACCGGCACTGTCGTCGGGTCATCGTCGACAAGCGAACAACAACAGCCACAACCAAGGCTTCCCGCAGGACACGCCGAGGAATGTCGTATCTTCTGCACCACATCGAGCAGGGAATAGATCTACGCGAACTGGCGATCACGCTACCTCCTCCGCCACGACGACCGCGAATGGGGTCACTGGTGCTGCTGGCCAGCCGGCGCCGAGGAGGAGACGAAGAAGAAGAAGACGGGCGGCCAGTCCCGTCGGACTGCCACTCTACTCGGCCTCACCAGGCGACGATGAGATGTCCCTGTTCAAAGGAGCGGATGTATCGCGCGTCGAGCTCAACGACGACGGCGCCTCGGACAACGATCAGAGGGGTCTCGACACCGACGACGATTCCGAGCGAGTCGGCGACTTGGACCCGGGTGGGGCACCGCTCACCGCCGGATCGAGGTCGATGGCCTCGAGCGTCTTCACCGTCCCTTTGGTCGGCGGACGTACTCGATCAGGTAGTGATGCACCTTCCATCACCTTGTCCTTATTCGAGCCCGGGTTCGGGTCGCCGCTCGAGTATGTTTCTACACCGGGCTCGGCCTCGGTCTCGACGAGCGATCTGATGAGGGGGCCAGCACCGCCTCCTCTGCCCGGCGCCGTCGCCTCGACCTCGGCTCGACCGATCGTGCACCGTTCGACCCAATCGTCTCCCAGCGCCACACCCCTACTCAACTCGCCCCACTCCCCCTTCTCGACCTCCCCCGTCTCGACGCGGGCACGTTCCTCGACGCTACGATCCTTGTTCCGGGGTCGTAACGCTAGCTCGTCGAACCTTTCCGGCACCCCTCCGGGCAACAGCTCCATTTCCGTCGGTCGATCCCCATACGGCCAGGGACCCGGATTCTCCTCGTCTCCCCCATCTACGCGTGCCGCCTCTGGCTCAACGACCTCTATCCGCTCAACCCTCTCCATCTCGGCTCCTCTACAACACACCTTGGTTTCCTCGTCCTTCGTCTTTCCTAAATCGGGCCCAACGGCTTCCCAAATCGCCTTCATCTCAAGTCGTGAAGCTCTCGGTGCCTACGGCTACGGAAGAGGCGCCGAATCCGCTCCTTCGATCGATGATGATCCAGAAAACATCGGAGGGGCGTTGTCCCCACCCCCACCATTCGAAGATTCACCTCCGCTCTCGGCGTCGTCGTCGTTGAGTCGGACACCTTCCCCCAATGCGATGACGATGACGACGACGATGAACAATGGGTCGCTGAGTGCTCCGACTTACCCGCTGGCGGGGATGACGAGGGGGTCAAGAAGCGCTTCCGTTTCGAGTCACATGTCGTCCAGTCCTTTGTCGAGGGTGCATACGCCAAGTGAGGACGAGGACGAGGAGGATGAAGAAGATCAAGACGAGGTCGGGGACGACCGAGATGAAGGAGCTGAATTTTCGAGATCTGGAACGGGCGCTTCGACAATGACGGTTCGACCTGGACCTGGAGTCGGTGTTGCAGCGGCAGCGAGGATGAGCGATGATCCGACCGTCGTGATCCGAGGCACAGGTGCGGTCGTACCGTACAACGATTTAGAAGAGGAAGAGGACGAGACGATACTGCACCGGGGTGAGGCTTCTACCGCGCCAGGGGATCGAACCGTATCTGAAAACACGCCCATGACGACTCCAAGGATCGCTCAACTCGAACCCAAATTCAATTTTGCCAGCGACGAAACCATCGAGACACGATCCGCCTCATCCTTGACGTCTCCACCCAACGGTTTATCCCTCCGCATCGAATGCGCTCCCACCATTCCGAAACCCTCCCCAGCGCACGGTCTAGCACCTCTCGTCTTGTTGAGTACCACCACGCCAACCAGTCCAATGTTCCCTACCACTCCAGGTGGTACGGCGGTGCTCTTACCTTCTGAACCGACAACGAGTGTTTGATCAAGCGAACTCTGGTAGCTACCTTCGTTTCATATCTCTCTCTCTCTCTCTCTCTCTCTCTCTCTTGTTTAGTGTGAAAAATTTCCTTCGCTTGCATCCCTAGTCCTTTGTTTCCTTCTTTTTCTTTGTTTAGTTTTAGTAAGCAGTCCTTTCTGTAGAAATACCGTACACGCACGATACAAATCTTTCGTTTTCCCAACTGCTTTTCTCAACCTAGTCGAGAGCCACTTTCCCGAATCTGTCCTTCGTGAAATCTTATCTTTGGGTAGAACCTTCCACTTGAACGATTGCACTACATTACTGAAATGATGGGGGGGAAGGACCCTGGGTCGCCCAAAGTTGGTCAGACGTAGCCAGCGACTTGGTCCAAGATCGTGCGGATCTTGAAGGGGTCGAAAGGTGGGATTGGGGTTAATGTTGATGTCGATTTTGTGGTAGTTGTTGTTGTTGAGGCGTTTTTGCTGGTTTGGAAGTATGAGTTGAGGTATTCCCTGAAGGAGGTGTTGAGGTTCCTTTGTGATTGAAGACGCAAATTGATGATCAATATGAAGCGATCGCAAAAGAACTTTTGCCAGAATTTGCGCTTCCTAGATTCCCCCTCGATGCCGCCGCGGACAATCTTCCAAAGCACTCCCCCCCCCCCCCAGTTCCACACAATACCCATTCAACTCACTCAGGTTCTCTAATCACCTCAACCCAATCGTACCGCTCAAACTCGTCGGCCAAGTCGGACTGGTGCGAATCCATGAGGGTCGAATTGGGGATCAAGAAGAGTTTGCGTTGAACATGCTCTGTGCGGGACGTTGTTTTCGTTTTGGTGTTTATCGGGACGGGTCGAATGAAGGAGAGGATTGAACCTGCGCCTGAGATTTACCGAGTAGGCACAAGGTGAACAATATCAGTCTCCTCCCGCCCCGCCCTCCCCCCGCCCCGCCCTTCCCCCACCCCCACCGAGCCCCTCCCACAAACTCACCAGCATGAGCGATCACCCAATCACTTCCCGCGACCTTGCTCTCCAAATCATTCGAAAACCTCAACACCTCCACTTGCAATTCCCTGCCTTGCACAACCAATCGATTAGAACCTACGACCCAAGTTTCGTCATCGGCTGACGTGGAGCCGGGTTTGGAACAAGAAGCAGGTAGGTCCGAGTTGCCTATTTGAGCTACCACGGATTCGATCCCGAGGGACGAGAGGATAGTGAGTACTGAGGTGGATAGGAGGGAGGTGACGAGGGGCGTGAAGGAGGTGGAACCGACTGTTAGGAGGAGGGTACGTGGATTCGGAGGTGGAGGTGGAAGTGGGGGTGCCGTAAAATTAGAAGGGGTGGGCATAGCAGTGCGAGGAAAGAGTTGGGGACGGAGAAGGGTGTGAGTATGTTTGGACGAGTCGGACCTTTCTGATTCTGGTTACAGATTACAGATGATGGAAGGAGACAGTTATCGGACGGAGGCTGAGCTCGAGCGCGGAGCTGGTTTCGACAACTCGATCAACGAAGCCGTCTCTCGATCACGCCGGCCGAGCTCGCTGCCCGTCCTCCGCACTTCGCAGCTCGGACTGACTTGGTCGCGGCTAATTAGGCAGTCTTGGCTCTTGCCCTTCGCACTTCATTCCCGGCCCCGCCAGCGTAGACCGACCAGAAAAAAACACCCACAAGTCGAGGCAGAGCTCAAATTGTGCTTGTTCCAGGAACTATCTCGTACAAGCTATTCTATTGCCGGCCACCCGATCGGCACCTCCCTCCCCCCAATCATCCATCATGGCAGGCCACAAACCTCGCTCCAAACCGACCGAGGACAAGAAACCCCACCGAGGTGGAAATGGACAAGGGGGTCGAAACAAGAAAGGAGGGTTCAAGATCGGTCCCAAGTTGGGTAAAGGGGTTTATCAAGGACATGGTCAGTCGAACACAATTCAGAACGGGCAAACTGGAGGGTGAACGAGAGAAGCTGATCGACAAGTTCTTCTCTCGGGTTGGATTTTATAGCACAAAAGATCAAACAAACCTTGATCCATAAAGCCAAAGTAAAGAAATCCTACGCCAAGGATCTCGCTCAAGCAGGCTATGCATCGGGGAGCAACTCGGCGAGCTTACCTCCCCACCAAGCCACTCCCGAGGATCAGGAGGGCATCGAAAGTTTGGCCGAGAAGGAGAGGAAGAGGAACGAGATGAGGGAGAGAATGAAAGATGCTCTGGGGATTGATGCGGACGAGGAAGGGCAGGACGAGGGAGTGGATTCGGAGGAGGAAGAGGGGGGGAGAGGCAGAGGGAGTGGCAAGGGGGTTCCTCAGGCTAGGGTTTGGGGTGCACCGATGAGTGAGTTGAGAAAGGAAGCGTTGAGAAAGGAGGAAGAGGATAGGTTGAAGGCACCGGTTGTTGAGATTGGGCAAGGAAAGCGGTTTCAGCGGGGGAGGGAAGCTCAAGCGAAGGGAAGAGGCAGAGGAGCAGAATCTTCGGCGTCGACGTCCGCTCCTCCTACCGCACCCACACCGACGAAACCTGCACGACCACTCCCGTTCTTTGCGTTGCCGCCAAAGGAAGAGGAAAAGAAGAAGCGCCCGCGATTGAACGAAGATGAGATTCAGGCGATCAGAAAGAAGAAAGAGGAAGAGAAGAAGAAGTGGAATCAGCGGGGGAGGAATGGGCAACCCAAGTTGGGCGGCAGGGTGGAGCAGTTGCTGGCGAGGATACAGCACGGGATGCAGTAGACAGCGTATATGTAGGCTAGTGTATTATCCCGTGTAATCCGGCAAGTATTAGGTTCTTCCGAGCTGGTGTGTCATAGTTGAGCTCGGACCTCTTGCTAGCGATCGCCGATGCGCCGATCGGCTTCGCAGTGGTGCGCCGCTCGTCGACCTCCGCTTCTCTCCTTCGACTTGGACCGACTCGAAATGAGCTCCTCTCCAAGCTCAAGTGGGAAGCTCCCCTTCGAGCTCGAATCCATCTTGACCTCGTCGGCGACGAATCCATCCCACGCAGTACCATCTACACCGTCATCGAGCAATGGGACCGTCTCGACGGCATCGGGAGGAATAGACTCGATCGCTGCAAGCTCCGCACACAAGGGTTGGATCGCGAGCATGTTGGATTCAAAGTAGGTGAATCAATCCTAGTGTGATCACGATGTGGCGTTTTTTTGGCTGATCAGTTCATCCTCGTTCCGCCTACAGTCCCATCTTTAGCGCCGGTTTCGGATTGATGGTCAGTTCTCAAACAATGCCTCGAGCTCAAGAAAGCTTATCCCTACCTTTTTCTCCACCCTCAGGCCGTCGGTGTAGGTCTGACATTCCTCCGACGTTCCGCCGTGCAAATCGGGACCCTCGCCCAACGTCGTCTACTCGTCTCGCTCGAAATTTCCTCCAAAGACGCCTCCTACCTCTGGTTCCTTCAATGGATGTCCCAACAAGCCGCCAAACAAGCCTCCTTATCCCAAAAACCCCTCCGTCGTATAGGGTGGAATTTGGATGGTTTAGCATCGAGGTTAAAGAGCCATGAATTGGCGGTCGAGACCAAGTATGAACAGAGGGGGGATGGCAGTTCGTCAGCGGAATTTTCGTTGGTCCCAGGTCCGGGTACACATTATTTTAGGTATCACAAAGCGTGGTTTCAGGTGAGCGAGAGTAAGAAACCCAGATATGTGGGGATCATGTCCAGAACTGATACTGATGCATTCCTCTCAGGTCAAACGCGAACGAGCGACCAACATGCTCGACCTCAACTCTGGCACCCCATGGGAAACCGTCACCCTCACGACCCTATCCCGAGACCGCCAACTATTCTCGTCCCTCCTCACCGAAGCGCGATCATTAGCCCAATCGGCACAATTGGGGAGAACGGTGATTTACACGGCTTGGGGTACGGAATGGAGACCTTTTGGAAGGCCGAGGATGAGAAGGGCGTTGGAGAGCGTGGTGTTGGATAAGGGGGTGAAGGAGGGGATCGTTGGGGATGTGGAGGCGTTCATGAAGAGAGGAAGTTGGTATTTCCAACGAGGTAAGTGTACACAAGGGCGCGGATCGATCTGATTTCACGACCACTGACTCCCACCCCTGATCGAAGTAAAGGCATCCCCTATCGTCGAGGCTACCTCCTTCACGGCCCTCCAGGCTCCGGCAAATCTTCCTTCATCCAAGCCCTCGCCGGATCCCTCGAATACAACATCTGCGCCCTCAACCTCTCCGAGCGCGGCCTAACAGACGACAAGTTAAACCACCTCCTCGCCAACGCTCCCGAACGAAGTCTGGTCCTCTTGGAGGATATCGACGCCGCTTTCTCCTCTCCCACCGCGACTTCGATGACGGGGGAAGCGAACGCTCGTACGCGTTCTACAGAACAAGGTTTCAACGCCAACGTTACTTTTTCAGGCCTCTTGAACGCCTTGGACGGCGTAGCCAGTTCAACCAGTCAAAGGATCCTCTTCCTCACCACGAATCATATCGATCGCCTCGATCCGGCTTTGATCAGACCTGGTCGAGTCGATTTAAAGATTTACGTCTCGGACGCGACGAGTTGGCAAGTCGGTGAATTGTATCAAAGGTTTTATTCGAAATCTTCTGAAGATTCGGAAGGCGTTGAGGAGGGGACGTTGAGGGAATGGAAAGAGGAATTGATGAAAAAGGTCGAAAGGGATGTGGAGAACGGTACAAGGGTTTCGATGGCGGCTGTGCAGGGGCACTTTATTAGGAATGGCGCGAGGGAGGCTTTGGACGGGTGGGAAAGGTTGGTCGAGGAGGTGAAGGAGGATAAGGACGTGAGGCTTAAGTTCGCTAGCAGTTTTTAGGGTGTTGGCAGTTCGAGGGATGCTTTGCTCGAGAACGGTTCGGGCCAAAAGAGAGATGCGGTAACATCGAGAGAATGGCTAAGAACGATTACAATAGTCGAGAGACAAAATGTAGTGGGAACCTCAAAACAGCCTCCCTCACCACCACGACACATTCCCCGCGCCCATCCTGCAAAACCAAATCACTTCCTCCTAGGTTCTTAACCCTCCCCGATCCGCCCCGATCCGCTCCAATCCACGATATGTTTTACCTCTTACACGGTCTGCACCGACCCATACTCACTCTCGACGCCCGGTTCCATGATCGCGGCGTGGGCGAGGATCAAGACCGAACTCGAACCGACGAGCCAGAAGAACTGTAGGGACGCGAATACGAAGTTAGACTAGAATTCACTCATCTCTTGATAATTGGGGGTGACATGTGAATGGACTTGCTGTAGCGATCGGGGCGGCGATCCAGAGCTGTTTTGAGAAAAAGGTAAAGAAAGGGGATCAGTCTCTGATCTGGGAACTGGTCAGGTACGGGCTGGCTCCTGATTGACGTACGATAGGGATGCCAATGATCAACAGAGCAGCTATTGGCGATGCGGAACAAAGAAACGAGAAAGTCAATACCCCAGCGCAGCATATCGAGTGCATAGCTATGAAACTGGGCCTGCCGGAGGGGAAGACTGACTGTAGCATGTTTTCGGGGTGATGACCGTGCCCGCGATCTCGACAGGTTCGGTAATGAATCGTGTGATGCCAATGAAGCCCTGGACAGCAGAAAAAAGATTGATCAGATCTGGATCGTTGCCCCCGAAGTCATACTGGGGGAAGAGAGCCTTACTCCGGCGAGGAACCCGATGGCGATCAAGAGCAACGGGTTGGTCAAGAGCGAGTAGATGGCCAACAAGAGGATCAGGACGATGTAGTTGCCCCTAGTAGTGAAAGAGTCCCAAACGCAGGTCAGCTACCCAAAGTGAACCTTCTCCAAACGACGCTGTCCCCCGACTCCCACAACGTACGAAAAGTGTTTGGTGTTGTACGAAATCCTCTGCGACGCGACGCCCATATCCGCTGGTCGGTTCACGCGCGAGATGTCAAAGAACTGTGCAGGATTGAAATCAGATGATGGCCGATCAGTTTTACGGGTAACGTAGAATGAGTCGATTCACTCGACGAGGCGCGTCGATCGGGCTCACCTCTTGCGGCGGACGCAGCATCGAGAGTCGTTCCTGCTACACGAGAAGCAGAGGTCCGATGGATCAGTCAACATTGCTCCTCATCATCCAGCGCGACTCCTGTGTGTGTTGAACCAGCGCCAATACGCGTCGTCCTCTCTGCTTCCTGCCCGCCAAGCCACTTTGCGCGCGAACTGCGTCTCGTCCAGCCACGACCACGTCACGTCCCGTCCACACGGCGCCAACCGCCGCCATCGCGAACAAGAAGCGATAAAACCCCCGGGTGATTGACTCTGGATTCACTTTGAATTGTTGGATCGCATCCGGTAATCGGTTTATAAGCGCTTGGGGTTCCATCGACGCCATCTTTGCGGGTCCGTTCGTTCGTTTGAGGGCTTGGTGTGAGGGTGTGTGGTGTGGATTTGAAGGTTGTCTCGAGTTGAGGCTGAGCAGCTGCGGGAACGCGACGCGCGTGCGGGAAGGAGACGAGACCAGACGAGGCGAGCGTGCCCGCAAGCGCTGAAAGAAAGCGTGGCGGTGCAAGTTCAGATGGGGTAATGACCAGTCCTAATGAGAAATGACTCGACTGGCTGACCACCGGAGGAACCACTCGGCCGAAAGAGTTGCTCAAACAGGAACAATATGCATTACAACAGATGAGCTCTGAGCTTTTGTACCCTTCACCCTTCTTCAGCGAACACCTTATAGACAACCCAAACCCGGTCTCAAACCAGAATCGGCAAGAATGACCCGACGATCAGAAAAGGGCACGAAAAGAGATCCCTGCTCGACACGAAGTAGAATCACTTCGAGTAAGTCATTTGCCCGCGACAGATCAAATACTCCTTGGCTGACCTTCGAATAGTAAAACACATCGCACAAGGCACGGGGCGACCTTTGGGCCCCAGAACAACGCACTGCATCTCGACCGACGAACTGGTCGATTCGAACGCGTGCTTGGCGAATGATTCATAGTATTCAACAACCGAGGACGGGTCCATCAACTGTGGAAAGGAGAGCAGACCCCGAAGAAGGAGAGGATCAGCGAACTTGCAGAGCCCCCAGTTTACACATCCACGCTCTGTCTCAACCCACCTCGAAAATAAACTTGTTTCCGACCAACTCGTTCCTCTGCCACCCCGTCAACAGTCCAAACTCGGTCCCGACCAAACAGATCTCCCCCGTCCTCCTCCAAACGACCGTCGGTGTCCCACTGAAACTGATCAATTTGTTCAATTCAACCAAAGTCCGCTGGAACGTTCTCTCGACGAACGTTTCGTCCTCTTCCGTCAGAGGCATTTGTAAGGCGATCAAGCTCGGTCGGAAGGTAGCCAAGGCGCGGACGATGCGTAGGATGTCGTTCTTCTCAAAACGATGTTTGAGGTGCTTGACGAGGTAATGGTATGATTGAGCGTACGGGTACGGTCTGGTCACGGCTCGATAGGCCTGTTCACCCGTCATCGTCATCACGCTGGGTCGAGCGGAGGGGCCACCAGCATCCACAGGTGCAGCCGAAGTTGAGGCCGTGGGACCTCCACTTGTCGTCGCACTCGCCGCCGCCGTCGTATTCGGTTCACTGACGACCCCTTGACTGGCGAAAAGTAGATCTCCACCCCCAAACCCACCCGTATTGACATCATTCGAGCTCGACGTCCTCCTTTCGACTTTAGCCCCAACACTGGGGAATAGATCCCTCGCCGTATCTTGTAGCCTTGGCGGCGACATGACGTTAGGGTTCATCGTCGGTGAAGCCGAATGTTGTGGTCCGCCCGTCGTATCGGTCCGATAACCACCAAAGAAGGACGTAACCGGCGTCTCTCCGCCTACATTCGTCGACGTCGACGCTTGTCCATTCGTCCCAGGTGAGGCACCATGCACACTCTGATCTAAAGGCGACTGCAACAAGATGGACTGAGCACCCGACACACTTCCATCCTGTCCTCTCATGCCTTGAACCTCACCCCCACCCCCACCCCCACTCCCACCAGCGCCAGCAGCCCCGGGGTTGAAGTTGCTTCCATCGATCGAGAAGCCGTTGCCGTTCAACATGGTGCTCAAGATGGCGTATTCGAGGTTCGCGGCTTCGGAACCGAACTCGTTCGCAAACGCCGAGGTGTCGTAGAAGGGGAGAGGGTCGAAGCTCAAAGTCGGCTGGGGTGGGTCGGGTTGTGCTTGAGAAGTTTCTCGCATCAGCATTTCGGGCGAGTCTGGATGGGATGAACGGGTGGAGTGATATCAGCCCTCTGCGATGAGTAGACCTATGGATGGAGTAACCCACCGCCTGCAATCCCGGACAATGGCGTGCCGTCTTCTCCGCCCGAGAGCATGGGCTCGTGCCCCGAATGCGATCCCGAAGCCTGGAAGAACGGATTCGATTGCTTTCGTTCGAGGACTGGAAAGGGGTTGGAGCAGATATAAGCCGATTGTCCACCCAAGTAATTGCCCGACTGTACAGGTATCACTCACGCTCATCGGGCACCTCCTGGAGGTATTTTGCCTTTTTCCTCGTGCCGTCGTGGCATTCGCTCGCTCGATTTTTCTTGACACATCGAGCGCAGGGTCGAGCTGAACAAAAACTACTATCCAGATCAATATTGATGCATCAATGTGAGAACCCTCCTGACCAAAGCTGGGACTGACCATCATCGCACGTCAAATGGGCCTTCTGACACGGCGCGCAAGCCCTTCCCGCCTTCTTCTTCTTATCATTCCCATTCTTCCTCGACATGCCCATCTTTTTCTTTCCGATCGCATTCGTCGTCGTCACGCCTTCGGCAGCCAAAAGGAGGGACGCGGCGGCTCGGTTCGTCTCGTCGTTGTTTTGGGACGAAGCCTTGCCTTTGCCTTTGGCCTTGCTGCTCAACAATCTCCCAGCTTTGGCTGCAAGCCTGGACCGGGTCTTGTGATCTGAGGTTGCCGTAGTTGAGGGTGAAATGCCTTGATGATGATAGGCTTGACTATGAATGCCCGTTGTCGAAGTCGTCGCTACGGAAAGAGGAGAATCGACGTCGTCGTCCTCCATCTGAAACTCCTCCTCCTCCCCTTCCCCTTCCTCCTCTTCCTCCTCCTCCACCTCTCCTTCCTCATCCTCATTGCTCGACAAGTCCATGACGGAGCCGACGTCCTCCGCAACCGATACGGTCGGACCGGGTCGTTTCTGACCGATCATCATCAACGAAGGCGTCGTACCTCTCGAAGAAGACGAACTCGGCGATTGACGAGGGAGAGAATGGGAAGGGTTGAAGAAGGTACCCAAAGAGAGCTCGTTGCGAGCACCACCCACCGTGGTCGAGCCTCGAGAGGGGGAGGACGAAAGGGTGAGGGTGGGGAATGCGGAAGGAAGTGGTGGGGCAGTGAAACCGGACGGGTCTTGCATCGTTCCGAGTTTTGGAGATGGGTTAGTGGTGTGCCTCGAATTTTGCCGAGTCGGTTTGCTCGTCCGATTCGGCCAAGACGATTTCCGTAGAGCCAATCCGAGCCCACGCGACTGGACGACGAGGCGGTCGTATAGCGAGAGCCCGCAGCCGGCAGCTGACAGCGGTCGAGGCGGGGGGAGGGCGACCCAGCGGACTCTGACTGAGTGTGTACCGGATGAAGGGGACTCCTCTTTTCCCCGTCTTCTCCGTCACGCGCAGGGTGTGGTCTGGTGTGGTGTGAGACAAGAGTCGATGCAGGCGTCGGCGCCAGAAAGCCCCCAGAGCTGCCGCCGCCAATCCGTCAAACAGCGCCCAACCCCGCGTGACTCTCGCGCGTCCAGTGCGCCCGATCGACGTTTGTGGCCGAGCGAGTGCCTCAGTAGTGTGGGGCTTGGGGCCTGGGGGCCGACTTGATCTAGAATCTAGAACGGGGCAAGCTTTACAACATGCATGGCTTGAGAGAAAAGATGTTGCCAGTGCAAGTACAAGTAAAGTAGAGAGGTGAAAAAAAAAAAAAACGCTAATCTCGTTTTGTTGCTCTTCTCGAATTGCCCTGAGCGACTCGGAGTCGGCGCTAGAGTTCCAATACGAGGACAGTTATAATACGAACTCGGTTTCACTTCTACAATGAAGCTTCAGGATAATCAATCCAGAGTAACTATTTAGCACACAACGGCAAACCCGGCTCATGGGGATACGTATTGAACGGGCAAGGTGAGGCCTCGTCGAAAAGGGGCTAATCACTGCTCGTAGCGGCGATCGTTACCCCGCGCCCAGATTGCTCCACTTCCGCAGGATCGGTCTCATCGGCTTCTTCAGCTCTGCATTATCTACTTTGCACTCAAACAAATAGAGAGGCGATGATCCACTGCATTCTCGTCGGTACCAAACTTGGTCCGGCCCCACCGCTGCCGCTACCGCACCTCGATGCCCATCTCCCTCACCACCTCTTCAACGACCTTGCTTTGAAGCTCGTTCACCTCCTCGTTCGAGAGGGACCTTTGTTTTTGAAAACAGTGAAATTTGGGGTCAGGATGACTCATCACTTTCTGGGCTTTCGTCTATAGCAAATCAAGTTGAACTCCTTTCTCTCACGCGACTCACCTATCCATCGAGCGGTAGTTCAACCGATAGCACACGCTCCTTCTCCCCGTCTTGGGGTGCACGAACTCGTCAATCTAATAAGAGAAATATCCGAGAAAAGCAGTCATCAACAAAATGACAGCCCTTACAGGAGCTGTACCAGAGTCCTCCCCTCGAGAAGCTAGAAAAACTCACCAATTGTACCCCTTCAACCCAATCTCCCGCAACGTCCCTGACAATCTCACAAAAATCATTCTCATGCCAGGCCTTGATCCCTTCCTCACTCTTCCCCTCGGTCTGCTTAGGGATCCAGAAGGAGAAATCCTTGTAACATTCCGGATACTTGGAATAGGGCTTGAAGGTCGTGATGCGGTCGTTTTCGAATTGGGAGAGGAAGCGCTCGTCTTGCGTCCAAAACAGACGGATGTCTGGAATCGAGAAGAGCACCATGGCGATACGTTCGAGACCGAGGCCAAACGCCCAACCGAGCTTCTCGGGCACGCCTGACCGGGGAAGAAGAGCGAGCAAAGCCATAGTGGATGAGCGAATGAGGACAGCGAAGCCCCTGAATGCCAATTCCGATCCTGCAACTGACCCGATCGATCCAAAGCCTGCTGTCGGACGACACCACACCCGAGAATCTCCAACCATTTGCCATCGTACAGAACCTCGACCTCATAACTCGGTGCGGTCCAAGGGAACGTCGCCTCGATCCACCTCACTTGCAACGGTTCCTCCTCCCCACCCTTTCTCAGCCCGCCAAACAACGACAGGACCAACGAATTGAGCGAGTTCTTCAAGTGCTCGGACATGATGCGCGCTTCGTCGAGCGTGTGTTCGGCCTGTTTCGGGTTCGAGGGTGTATCCTCTTTGGTGGGATCGACGATGACGATATTGGACGAAGCGAGGTGTTGTCGCATCGCTTCATTCTCCTTCTCCAAGCGGGGCAACTCGTCCCTGGACGTTAGCATGTTGCACCCTTCAACCTGATGAAAGACGGGGTAATGCGATCGATCGATCTCGTCCCTCCTGTACACGTCCGCGGTGAGCAGGAATCTCTGCAACCCTTTTCGAAAGAGTTCGACCTCGTGTGCCGAGGTATGGGTCCGCAACATGGTTTCCTTGTTGAGGTAGTACGAGTCCGTCAGCGACCGACCGGGATGATCGAGGGGGAAACCGAGGTCGTCAAAGTTTTGTTGAACCGAGACGATCGGGGACAAGGTGTTGACGGGTTTGAGAGAGCTAAAGTGAGCTTCGATCTTTTGGCGTAAGATTGACAGGGGATGGTTGGGCACGAGGTGCAGGTTGCGGTCCACTTTGGACAGAATCGTGGGTGTGACGTTCGTCCAGTTGTCCGTAGGGTGATCTTTTCCTGAGACGTGGAGATGGGTTGGCTGGGATGGAGTGACTGCAGGTCAGCGGGGATGTGGAGGTGGGGAGAATGGATGATGGTTGCTCGCTCACCTTGTCCGTCGCGCAGGATCTGACTTGGACGGGGTGACGACATGTCCACGACAGCGTCCGAACCAGTGGAGAGCAAGTTCCAGATCGTATCCTGACCACGAGCGTCATGGGGGACGAATTAGGCGGAGGAGAGGGGGAGCGTATGTGGACCGAAGGTCCAGAGTGGCCTCGTCTCCGCAAGCTCAAAACGATAAGAGGTCCGAGCTCATCGGTTGCGCAATTGCGCGATTAGTCTTGAAAAAGCGCATTGGCGACAGCGCCATTGCGCGAGCGAAGGGTCACGCAACGCGCCGCTACCAGGCCGCCTGCTTCCTCTCCTTCAACTCGCATCAAGTCCAACTCCCCCAGCTTTCCAACGAAAGCTCGCCATCGTTGCTCAGCAACCACCCTCGCAAGCTACCTACGTTGCTACCCTCATCTGGTCAGTCGGAAAAGGGCCCGCGCGCCCGCGCGCCCGCCCGCCCGGCCGCTTGCTGAGGCCTGGACGGCCAAGCTGACGTCCGTGGTTGCCTCGTCTTCCTCGTCGTACAGCCACTCGCAGCCCCCCATTGCGTCCTAGCAAATGGCGAATTCCAGTAATTCAACTCAACAATCGAAGTGAGTGACTGCATTCGAGACCGTTGGAGGGGTGTTTGTACTGTCACACGCGACGGACGATGTTCGCCACCCACGGCCACGGCCGATGCGTCTTCGCTGCCTACGCTGGCGGGCGGCGTGCGCACCCGAATTCGGCCACGTTCCACAACGCCGACCCTCCTCCCGCGCTGCTGGGCCTGGCTGCCGGTGCGAGGCGCGTGACTCGGCCCCCGCCGGCAGCTTGACTCCCCCTAAGACCGAGGCCGAAACTTGCGTCGCATCTAGTCAAGTGGTTGCTGACTTACTCAACCTACCTCGCTCGCTTCTTTTTACAGTATACGCCCCAAGGTCAGCGGCCACCAGGATGGGGCGATCACCAACACTCACCTCCTCGCTACGAGCATGAAGTCGCACGACAAGCTCCACGCCACGACCGAAGCCGCTTTCGGACCGGCGGCCAAGGCCCCCTTCTACGCTACCCTGTGTGACCCGCCCCCACAGTGGCCCTGACGTCCTATATGATGAAATGCCTATCGGCTCGTCCGGAGGTGCGCAGGCGTACGTGACAGGTGAGTCAAGACATCCATCTACAACTGCGCTTTTGAGTAGGTACCCTCCGCTGAAACGCTCCTCTTTCGATCGCGACCTTGGCCAGGTACCCTACGCTCTACTTCTTCTGCATCCACTTCTTCCGCATCTTCTATTTCGCCATCAGTCCCCATTACCGCTTTGAAGCTTTCGACCGCCCTCCTCTCCCTTGGATCCCACCAGCCTACCTCGACCCGCCCCCGTAACGATTCGTCGTCGTCGCTCGGCACGCCCTGCTCGTCGGCCAACTCGTCCCCTCCCCCCGCCTACAACTCGATCTACCCCACTTCGTCCTCGCCCCAATCCGCTCGTGCGCCTTCGATCCTGAGCACCAAGTCGACGTCGACGTTCCTGAACCCCCTCCAGGCCGCGCTCAACTCGCCCAGCAAGCCCATCAAGCCCTTGTTGAGCCCGCGTTCGTCGCACGATTCCACCGACTCTCACTCCCTCTCGGTCAACACCGCCACCTGCCCCGCCGCTCGCGTGGTCGACGTTCTGTCGCTCGTGTTCCCGACCTCGTCGCCGGCCCAAACGTTGCCGCACTCGTCGGTCGATCTTAACGAGTTCTCTTCGGCGTGGAAAGGTGCCGTGTTGGAGAACCCCGACGCCGGCACGAGGACCTTGTACGTCGTCGGTGGCTCGTACCAGGACGTCAACATGCGCGAGAGCGTGTGCGGTGTCTTGGAGAAGGCTGAGGACGAGTTGGCGTGCACCGGCGTTGTCATGTGCCTGGAGAAGAACTCGCCCGATCTCGGCGAGCTGATCCACCAGCTTTTGTACGTTGGTGGCACGATCACCTCGGGCCCGTTCACCGCCAACCCTGCCTACATTCTCGTCGGATTGGACGTTTAAACTCCCTTCCCTCCCTACCTAAGATTCGAGTTCCTCCCCTCCCTCCTCCCTCTTCGATTCCTTCGGGACTTTGTTCGAGTGGCTCCTCCCAAACTTTCAAAGCCGGTCATGATTACTTTTGTCATTGTGTTCCTATCATCCTTTTTTCTTTCACTCATCTCTCACCAAATCAACACATTGTAGAAACTTTTTTGATCCCATCCACACCTTTTTTTTTGATCGTTCCACATTTTCTTTCTTTCTTCTTCTGAATTGAACATGCTTTGCGCTTCTGTGTTGGTGTTGACGGAGAGATCGTTCGAGACAAAAGACTTCGTAGATGGTGTTGGGTGGCGTGAAGCCCGGAGAAGTGCGTGACTGAAAGGACCGATGCGAGCTCGGTAGCACAGGTCATTTGAAGCGATCCAGACCGGACTAATATCAATTGTGGCCGTGCGCTGTCCGCTTTCGCGCCCGGCTGTGGTGACGTTCGCACTGACTGCTCGATCCCAAACTCATCAGCCGTGGCCCGTCCGCTTCAAGTCATCAGCTCAAGTCGGAATCACACCCTCTCAATCCGGTGGACCAAGCTCTAGCCCTTACAACCACGACCTCCTCGCCACAGCAGCGCCCCCTCTTACATTGGAACTCATCGGCTTTTGAACCATGTCTCGACAGTCAGTTCTTCCCTTTGCGCACTCGACTGGGTGCTCTTGCATCGGTGCTCGCGGAGCTGTTGGCTGATCACGTCGAATCTTACCTTTGAACTGACAGCGATCACACGCGTGACCCTTGGTAAGCGTTCAAGGAGATGTATGAGGAGCGTGTGTGTGTATGCGATGCCGGATCATTTCGCAAGCGTCCTCCGTCGTCGTGCTGAGCGAGGCACTGGAGAGCCGTGGAGGGCATGGACCGGGAAGAAGATAGATCTCGATGAATTTGAATTTGGAACTGATGTTATGCGTGTGTTTCGTTTCATGGTGCTTCTCACAGTCCTTGGGTCATCCTCAATGACTTTGGTGGTGAGTCGCGCTTGCTCATTGTTCAAAGCCTCGTCTCGAACGATGGTCCATACCACCACACACCACACTCGACGTCATACTCACTTTCCCACTCCGTTCCCTCTACCAGGTGCTTTCGCAATGGGAGCCGTCGGTGGCACAGTCTGGCACGGGATAAAAGGTGCTCGCAACTCGCCCCGAGGCGATCGTCTGATCGGCTCACTCAGCGCCATCAAAGCCCGTGCACCCGTCGTCGGCGGCAACTTTGGCGTTTGGGGCGGCTTGTTCTCGACGTTCGATTGCGCGGTCAAAGGCTATCGACAGAAGGAGGATCCGTATAACGCCATCATTTCGGGCTTCTTGACCGGTGGAACGTTGGCCGTTCGAAGTGAGTCGATCCTGGAGCTTCGGCCCGACCGCGGTGCGTGGAGGGTGTGGACTCATGGATGTCGTGCTTTTGAATGACTTGCAGGTGGTCCCAAGGGAATGTTGGGCGGTGCGATTGGTTGTGCGATCCTGTTGGGTGTCTTCGAAGGCGTCGGCGTCTTGGTCGGAAGGTCAGTTTTTCACCTTTCCTCAGAACGGCACCGGAAGCCGGGAGGCTTTGGGCACGTCCAGATCCACTCCAGGAACTAACAGCTTGGCTTTGAATTCATCTCTACAGGTTATTTTCAGAAAACAACAAACCCATCTCGCCGCTCTTGCCGGAGAACAACTCGCCGCCACCACCGCCACCGGCACTCGTACCCGCTTAAACACGCTGGGAGTCGAAAATCACGAATCACGTATCACAGGCCATGCAACCCATCTTGCAGCAGATACAAACCCCCGACGTTCTTTCGATGTCGACACCATCACCCACCTACCACCACTCAGGAGCTTCCCTTCTCCATTCTGCTTCTCATCTTGGATGTATTCTTTCCCTTTTCTTTTTGTCCTCGTCTCTGCAAAACATAATCGAACACGAGCCAACAATACCTTTCACCAGGGAGCGCTGTACGTCGATCTCGCTGGACACTTGGGGACCGTTCACACTGAGAGCCGAGAATGAGCGAAGCAACAAATTGAGTGCGAGAGAGGAGGTGACAATCAGGAGAGAAACGTTCGTTCTTCAGGGGCTAGGGCCGATCAGAGAACAATAATCAGAGGGAAATTCGAGTTCATGTTCATGGCGGTGTAGTTAACCGTCTTCGAACGAATAGGACCTGATGTATTCGAAAAGACGCTTGTGGGGGTGGTATCGGGGGAGGGGGAGACTACTATAGACCGGTCGCCGGTGGGATGAGTTCGCCGACGGATGATTTTATGCCGAGACTTGCTGCGGTAGATGCAGGCGTGTCACGGGTGTTTGGAGCTGACAACAGGTTTCACAACCGGGAGAATTTTAATCATACTCATTTAGAAACAAGAAAGAAAGAGGTACCCACAATTGCAGCAAATCACACGTCTACAGCGGGAGCGTCGCTAGCGGCTGATCCGTCGGCAACAAGAGATTTCAGGCGACGGCCAACTTCAAAGGCCCTAGGAGATCTCCCACAGTTTCCTGACTTGCACTTAATTACCCCCATCGTGTTGAGACGAGTAGTGACGACTCGTGTCTTACGAGTCACGACCCTCTTATAATTATCGCCTCGTGCCATCGCCTCGCTCTACTTTCTAACCCACCTCTGCCTCCGCACTAACCTGCGTGCGTGCCACTGCGTGTCAATTTGTCGCGCAGTTGCCGCCGTATGTGAGGTGGGATGAGACACAATAGAAGTTCGCCGTTCGGCGATAAAGCAATAAAGGGTTCAGAAAGAAAAGGTATGGGCTGTGCAACGGGTTCGTCGAGGTCATTTTTCCCTCTCGTGGTTTGAGCATCATTTTTAGCGTGTCGAGAAGAAGTCGTTGCTTTAGCTTCGCGCCAGCGCGTGATTAGGTGTGCCTTATCTCGGAACAACGGGCGCGCCTTCGGACATAAAGCGGGAGTGGTGGTGGGTTGGGTCCGAGCAACGGCGCCCCCTCGATTTTTTCGCCGGGTGTTGCAGCAGGGGCTTTCATCTCTCACTACACAGTCTTGGTTCAAGGGACGTCGATGGAAGGAATACTTGTTTTTTTGCCAAAGAGGAGCCAGAGGAGAGAGTCGGACCCCCGAACTCTCCTAATTTCGGAGTTTTTTCAATCGCTCGGTCGCTCGGTCGACGGTAGTTGCGCATGTCACCTGTGCTGCGGAGTCGTGGTGCTGATTTGAGTACCTCAGTAAGGCTGACGCTAAGTGGCTGTCGCTCGAAGCAAGTCGTAGATTAAAATGCTGAACGGTCTCGGGCTCTGTCTCGAAGAAACTTGACTCTCCTTCGGGGGCGGTGCGCTGTCCCACCAGCGCAACGACTCGCCGAGCCGCAGTCTTCCGACGCCTCGTCCCTCTCGGTAATCGGAGACACAGGTCGGACTTGAGCCGTATTTTCTCACGTTTCAACTTTGGTGAGCCCGTGTACAACTACCTTCGGGCGCTCGATTTACTGCCTCAAAGAATTAAAGCTTCTTCCTTCATCGGACCTTGTCCATTCTCCATCTCATCGCCGGGCCAAAAACGATGCGCGGCGGTTGGCAGGCGCGCTGTGACCCTGTCAGCCACGAATTGGGTACCCTTCATTTGGAACCCTCTTTGCCGAGCGAAGCGAATTGAAGAAACAAATGCCGATCAAACAAGCTCGACTTCGGAGTCGTTTTCAGTTCCCCACTTGCGGACCTCGCAGCGTCTACACACTAGTCTTTGAATTCCGGGCCCCTTCGCGAGACCCACGAAACTGATCAACAACTAAACAACTCATCGTGGCTCGGATACCCCTCCCCACCCGTCGAACACACCCGTCTCGACAGAGAATCGACAACACCCCTGTGTCAGTTTTGATCGATTGGAGCGCAGAGACGAGATCTCAGCCCGGGCCTGCCGCCCTCTGCCGGCTCTGCCGCCTCCGGCGCCGTTCGCCAGACCGCGTGTGGTCAAGCTCGTTCGAGTCCTCTTGCGCTCCGCCGGTGTCGGTTCGCTGGCCCTCAGACGAACGTCCGGTGCGACGACTCCCCCAAGTCATCCACGGTCACCACGGTCACCACGGTCACCACGGTGTGACACCGTCGTAAAGGAAAGGTGAGTAGACAACAGCTTGGGGTCTGCTAGTCTCTGGTGTGCTGCTGCTGACCGGTTGCTCAGCTCCCAAGGCTCAAGCAACTTGAGGCCTATTCGATCGGAGGTTCGTTGCGCCAAGAGCGTTGACTTACAAAGGACGAGGGTGACTGGCATTGCATCGACCATCGATCCATCGAGAAGGATACATCGGATCAGATTGGCGGATCCAAGATCCATCGTCACTTAGAGACCGGGGACGGCAACGCAGTGCGATTACCCGGATGTGAGTTCACCGAGACTCGGACCGGCCGCAAGGCTCCAGCGGGAGGGGAGGGGGGAGGCTCTCTCCTGAGCACTCGTAGCGAGACCGAACACCCACCACCACCACCACCACGCGACCTCCGAACGCCTCGCTTCGCGTGTGGGGTATATGTATCTCGGAATTCGAGACACTGAACTGTTTCTGGTCTCGTTTTTCTCCTGTTGCTACAGAATAGAATCGTTGCAACGCCTTTTTGCTGGGACGTGTTGGACCGGGTGATGCCGTCTTCATCCAGCCCGACGAGATCGCGAGCGATCGACATGCTGAGCCCCGTTCCGTCGACTTCGGCTGCACCTTACTCGGACTCGATCACGGCTCCTATCTCCCATCTCGGCATCTGCGACGCGAACGGAAGCGACGGGGAGGACGAGGAAGAGTACGACCAAGATGTGCCGCTCTCCTTTGATTCGAACCAGGACACGATCGCAGCGCGAAGATCACAAGTTTCGTCAGCGAAGGCGAGTCGGCGGTCGGCAATCTCGAGACGGAGACCCAGTCGAGGGACGAGTTCCGAAACGGTCGTCGGGGATGGGGCCATGAGCCCGTCGTCGATGAAATCGTCGCCGTCCGTGACGCCGGGGTCGAGTCCGACCAGGTATCGCAAGGCCTCGGCAACGATCCAGGCTCTCAAGATCCCCATGCCACAATCCTCTGCGACATCGTATACCGACTCGGAGCCTTGTCTCTCGGCCATGACGGCGACGAACAACAACTTTGGACTCGTCGGGCACCGTCATGGGTCTTCGGTCACGCCGACGACGGCGACATTTCCTCGACTGGACGCCGATACACCGCATGCATTGTCCGCAAGATCCAGTACCGACTCTAGTCGGACACCCAAACTTGACGACGGCCATACGCTGGAGAACGTGGAGCGTGAATTCAGTCCCATCCCGGTTGTCGAGTCGAGCAGGCGGCAGGTTGAGATGCCCGGTGCAGTCTCGTCCGGCGGCTCGGCGAACCGCAAAAACTACGTGCCGACGCTCCCGTCACCGCTGAGCAACTCGTACATCACCTCGGACGACTACTGGAGCTCTGGAGCTGGTTTTGGCTTTGACTCGATTTCGCCTCGATTGCAAGGCGATTTTCCATTTCCGTCTTCGAGCCCTGGGGCTGGCCCCTCTCCGATCAGCATGAGCTCGGCTTCGTCGACGAACGCCGTCTCGGCTCCCGCTTCACCCTTTTCGACGACGTCGTCGCTCCACGATGGTGGGTTGTCCATGTCGCAGTCCCCGCCAACGTCGCTGCCTCGACGCTTGCAGGCTCTGCCTTCTCCACCCATCCGGCCCGACAGTGGCGGACCTCGCGCGAGGGGCCGCGGTCACGCTGTCTCCTTCTATGATCGATCATCGCCTTCGGCATCGATTCCACCGTATCAAACCTCGACTTCGTCGTCGCGCAGCACATCACTGTCGCGAGCCAACGAGATGCCCCTGACTCCGCCCGAGTCGGTTTCGGAGAGCGGTCGACACTCCATCTTCAGTTCGACCGATGCTTGGCACGACGTGCTCGGGGTCGCGGCTTCGAGCATGAGCTACGCCAGCATGGACTACAGCCTCCCGCAAGGCGAGTCCGCCGCTGCGGCCACGAAGGCCTCGACCAGTTCGAAGCAAGGCATGGCCGAAGATCTCATGTCGTTGCAGGATACGACCGCCGCTCCTCAACGACAGAGCATGCCACTGGGGCATCACACCCAGTCGAGGAGCGCTGGATCACCGGCCGATGGAGGCAAACGTGTCAACAATCACGATTTGATGGCTGGGTCGGGAGGAGGGCACTTTGGTCCGGCGACGAGGGAACTACTCGCTGCGGCGATAAGTCAGGCCATTGACCGAGTGCCACTCTCGGCAGAGGACGAGGTCATTCACATGGTCGAGTACGGGGCGATGAACTCGCGCTCGGCTTCATTGTTCCCCGCCGTCATCTCGAATCTGGCCATTCGACACGAGTTGCTGCGCAAGGAGAAGGGACTCGACGTCGGCGGAGATAATGACGCAGACGCGCTCTCGTTCCAGATCACGCACGCCGATCGACTAGAAGCCGATTTCCGACCGCTCGCCAAATTGCTCGAGACGTCGTCGGACTCGTACCTCAACGCGCACTGGTTGAGCGAGCATCGACCGTCGTTGGAGAACCAGGTATTTTTGTCGTTCGTTACGCGGCCGTTCGGGTCCAAGGTGATGCCGCGCAAGTCCGTCACCTTTGGATTCTCGGCGATGGCCTTGCATTGGCTCAGCACCGATCGCAAGTATCGTATGGCACCGGCGAGCATCGCCCATGGCGAGCTGATGGCTTTTTTGGCGGCGCGAGCGACCGAGTTTAAGACCGGTGGTCTGCTTGCCCTGGCGTACATCGCTCGATCGGAGGACAAGGCAATGAGCGGGCTCAATCGAGGCCCTTCGGCTGCGGCTCGAATCGGAGGAGGCGGTGGAGGCGGTGAAGGGCTTTCGCGACCGACAATTATGTCGGCCAGCTCGGATCCCGAGGGGTTCAACACGGCTTCCGTGTCTTCCTCGCCCGAGTCGTCTCGTCCTTCGCTGCGCCATCGATCAGCAACCACGCCTGTGGTCCCCACCCTGCGGAAGGACATTTGGGAGATGTTCACCAGCGTCCTCAGCCTGGCGATCCAACGCCTCGTGTCGACGCAATTGCTCAAACCTGCCGTCGCTCGACAGTTGCTCGCGTTGCCGATTCATCCGCGGACGCCGAGGCAGTCCAAGGCCGTGCTCAAGTCGATGCAGCATGCTTGGGACGTCGAGTCGGAAGAGGTCGTCAAGTTGTCCCATCCTGCTTGGGCCGGGTTGAAGCACAAGACGGTGTCCCCGGCGTCGTACGCCGATCAATCGATTCAGGTAAGAACATCGGTCTCCTTCCAGGCTACCCCATAGCTTTGAGCGCTGACGATACGATGTCTTAAATAAACAGTTGCTCAAGGTGTTTTGGGAATCCGAAATTCGGTCGATCATGCGTGAGGCCCTTGTTTCCCGAGCGGCGTGCGAGTTCACGCTCGACTGCCTCTGGAATGTCGTCAAAGTGCGTACAGCTCGTTCTTCTTCAGAGATAAAGGAAGTGGACCACTGACGAAGGGTTGTATACCCTTCGACTTGCAGGAGAAGCTTGAAGAAGAAGGCCCGCATCCTCTCGAGCTCGAGGTACAGATCATTCTTCTCAGACGCAAACCCGACGCTTGACATGCGGCATCCATCACCAAAAAATGATCCCATCTCTGTTGTTTCTCCGACTTGTGGTACCGTATCGCCGTCATCGCCTCTTGATGTTCAGCGCGATATCCTACCGTTGGCCACATCAGCCTCTCACCCGACACCTACCCATCGGTGTCGACCAACCTCGAAGGCCATTCGCTTGCCTCGATGAATAGGATCACTTTAATCATAGCGACTACGTTATCACAAGATACACATCGCTGTCCCGTACGACAATCCAGACCTCTCTTGTTTCGCTTTCTCGCTTCTCGGGAGAACCTGCCTGTCACCGGTCACCTTTCTTTTCACATCTCTCTTCCACGTTCGTTTTCACCTAAACGTTTCAGGGAAACAATAGTGTATAACAAATGTATTGCGATGCTGGTCATGTGTTTGTATCACCTACCTGACAAGGCCTGCTTGCCTACTACGGCGCGGAAGCAGAATCGGCTAGCCCCGGCAAATCCTCGCTTAGGTTCTGGTCGTCGGCATAGTCCGAGGCTCAGTCAAAAGCTTAACTTTGCTTTGAGGCCCTCGCGGCGGACCGAGACCCGTGGCCAGCTATTAATATCAGCTCTCGGTGCATTTTTGATTCAAGACCTCTGTCCAAACAAGATGCCGTCAACTGAAGTTGAAGTCGATGAGACTCTCAGGACACCTGTTTCCTGCCTGATCTTGCTGCCCCCTTCGACACTTGGGAAAACTGCCAAATCTCGGAGAGTGAGCGAGCGTGGACTGTTGTGTCCCAGATTGCATTTGGCCTTACGCGGAGTGCGCTGGGGCCCTCCTATGATCAAAGCTCGAGCCGCTGCGTACCGGAGCAAGGTCCTTCATTAGTTAATCCGTGATGTCATTCGTCTTGCGAGATTTGGGCCGGATAAGTTTGCCCTTGTCATAGCTTATCAGGAGTTTGCAAAAGACGGTGTTCACCGAGACCACTCTTTTGGGTCGATCGCACGAGGGAGTCCGAGTGTGAGTAGTGGTGTCGAAAAAAAAACCCAGCAAGCCCGCTAGGTCTAGTGGCGGGGACGATCTGCCGCGGATATCATCTGCTCGGGCTATTTGCCTACACGGTCCTGTGCGGCGGCGGACTGCTCAA
The DNA here is from genome assembly GCA_003665825.1 of Microbotryum silenes-acaulis. Taxonomy (NCBI): domain Eukaryota; kingdom Fungi; phylum Basidiomycota; class Microbotryomycetes; order Microbotryales; family Microbotryaceae; genus Microbotryum; species Microbotryum silenes-acaulis. The sequence continues at coordinate 249,816 of QPFY01000020.1, forward strand.
CGCTGGTTTGTAGATCTTCCCTTTGTCCCATGTCGAAAAGTAAGAGACGGAACCTGCACAATGCACAGCCTTCAGAAGTCGTCGGTGTTTAGCGGAGATCAGCGATGAGGCGATAATTTTGGAGTCGTTCCCGAATTTTGGATAACCGGCGGCGACCACTGAACAATGCGATGGTTTAGCTTATTTCGTAGAGTTTTGAAGCATGTTCATCTTACAAGTCATGTATACACGTGACCGTCGTTGAGATTGTGTCTAAGCTTACAATTATGCTGGACTGGAGCCGTCCGGCCGGGAGCAAGCGCTGCTCGGCGCATTAAAGGGGGAACGGCGAAAGTTCACTCGGCCGGAAAGCGGGTGTGTAGTTGACTGTGAGGCGCTGTCCAACTACAAAATAGGTCCGCATGCACATGGGGACAGTACACCACCCATGGAACGACGTACGTGCGTTACCGAACAGACGGGCGGTGGTGACCTGAGTCGATGATCAATTGCAATGCAATGGTCGGTAAATTGGCGTGCCTGCTTGCGCGCGCGTTTGATCGCTCGTTGTACACGCGCGTGGCCCGTGTCTGCCCGTGTGGCCCGTCGCCCCACAAGACCACAGACGCTGAGGCTGCCCTCGCCCGTCATGAAAACCCCCGCCCGACAACAGGGCACGCGCTAGAATGGGTAGCGGCAGGTAGCGGCCGGCCGTTTCTCTGTGATCTACCCACAGGCCCCGTCGTTCGCCCTCTTTGTCGCACCCATTCTTGGCCCACTTCTTTGCAACATCTACCATCTCCGACCCTTTCCAAGCACTCGTGCTCGACCTACCGCCCTGGGAAGCGCGCGCCGATACGCGCACCGAATCGAGCGGCCTTCGACGTCGACTCCCTCCTCTTGACCCGGCCTGCGCCTGAACCTGAGCCAAAGATGGGGTGCGGTGGATCGAAAGAGGACTCGTCGGCCAAGCTGCGCAACGAGGCGATCGACGCCCAGTTGAAGAAGGACAGGATGATGATGAGGTACGTCGATCTTCCTACTGCCTCGGTCAGGGGGACCAGGAACAACTTCGGTCTTTGTTCCGTAGGTTGGCCAAGTGGTTGTATGAGCTGTGGTGGTCGTGTTGCGGTCGATGCGTTCGTGGCGTGGTCGCCCTGTCGTTCCCTCTCTCGTGCGGGACGAGGCGCGATCAGCCTCCCTTGTCTGGGTGGCCCACGCCCTTCCCGGGCGGCTCTCACTCGGGAGAGTGCTCCTCCGTCATGAAGTGCTCGAGACGCACAGCAGCGCCACCGCCTCCGCCTGGCATACATGGAATACATCACTTCAAGACTGCGAGACTATCAGTTCATTGACCTTGCACCCACTCTGTCACCGCCCTCCAGGAATGAGATGTGAGTCGTGTGCTCAGGCCCCGTCGAGCTCGGCAGCTCGTTCGGCCCAGCCCTCGATCTTGGCAATCGCAAGGGGCTACTCCAGTGGCCCGAACTCGTTCCCCACGCGGCTGCGGACGGGCCTTTCGAGGGACATTCCCGATCTCTCAAAATACATTGAGACTTCTGTACTGACATGTGAGCGATTCTTCCGACCCACTAGCAAAATGCTGCTGCTCGGGGCAGGTGAATCGGGCAAGTCGACGATCCTCAAGCAGATGAAGCTCATTCACCAGGGAACCTACTCGGACAAGGAGCGAGAGAGTTACAAGGAGATCATTTACAGCAACACGGTTCAGTCGATGCATGTGAGTAGCACCACCATCCACGAATTTCCATCGTCCACGGATTCAAGGGGCACTACACCCCTCCGGAACCTGCGTTGGCTCCATTTGTTGGGACCATCGATCTCCTGAATCGATGTCTCGTTGCCAACCCCCGAGTCAAAATATTCCCATTTGTAGCGCATGGTCGTCTGACTCGGAACGTTTCTGCTCGCGTTTCTCTGTTGCGCAGGTCATCTTGGACGCGATGGACGCGATGGGGATCCCTTTGTCATCATCCTCGAGCGCACGGTACTCGGAGGTGATCATGACGCAACCGCACCAAATCGAAGCCGACTACCTCGACACGGGAGTGACAGAGGCCATTATGGAGCTGTGGAATGACGCGGGCGTGCAGAAATGCTTTGGGAGGAGTCGGGAGTACCAGTTGAATGATTCGGCTCAATAGTCAGTCTTCCCACACGCCCCGCGGTTTTCTCTTCGAACGCGGCTGTCCGGATACTGACTGTGATGTTTGGGTGTTCAGCTACTTTGATTCGATCGCACGAATAGGGTCGAGAAACTACATGCCTTCAGACCAAGGTAGGTTCAGGCGCAGGTGCATGCCCATCGAAAGAAGGTTAGAACTGACCCCGGACGAACGCGCTTGCTTCAATGCTCTCCCAAGATGTGCTGCGATCCCGTGTCAAGACAACAGGTATTACAGAAACGAACTTCGAGATCGGGGAGCTCAAGTACCGCATGTTCGACGTTGGAGGGCAGCGGTCCGAACGGAAAAAGTGGATCCACTGCTTCGAGAACGTAACCGCGATCGTGTTCCTCGTCGCGATCTCGGAGTACGATCAGATGCTGTATGAAGATGGTGAGTGTAGCTGCTGTACCTTGGTTTGCTGTTCAAGGCACTGACATTCAGTGGTTATTGCAGAATCGATCAATCGAATGCAGGAAGCGCTGGTGCTCTTTGACTCGATCTGCAACTCGCGCTGGTTCGTACGGACTTCCATCATCCTCTTCTTGAACAAGGTGGGTTTCTGCTCCTCCATACTCTCGAGCGAATCCCGAATCTCGTCAGCTCACAATTAGCCCGTCACAAATAGATCGATCTATTCCGAGAGAAGCTGCCGCGATCGCCGGTCGCCAACTTCTTCCCTGACTACACCGGTGGGGCCGACTTGCAAGCTGCGTGCGACTACTTTAGCAGTCGATTCGTCGGCTTGAACCAGAGCTCCGCGAAACAGATTTACGTGAGTACAATCTCAGTGTTGACCAGTTACCTTGGGTCGGGTGAGCTGACGAGCTCCCCCCCCCCCCCCCCCTATCTCGCTCGAAACAGACACACTTCACCTGCGCGACCGACACAAACCAAATCAAGTTCGTGCTCTCGGCCGTGAACGATATCGTCATCCAAGTCAACCTTCGTGACTGCGGTCTGCTATAATGCGCTTCCTCTCAGGCAACCTTATATCCTCCCATTTTCGTTTTCCTCTTGGGGTTGTTCTTGACACGCTCTCTCTCTCCTCTCTCTCTCTTTCTCTCTTTCTCTCTGGCCCTCTTGCTTCACGAAGTCTTCTTGCTCTTTCATTATAGGCTTTCCTTCCCCATCTACACCCTTTTCTCGTCTCTCATCACACCTCGTGCAACACCCCAACCCAACCCTCACATCGCATGCAGTCGTTCTTGTGTAATCGTAAAATGTTATTGCCGTTTTATTTCACCTCGTTTCGAGTACCCCGGCGCTTTCTCTCACTGGCATGCTCGCTTATGTGGCTGAGCGTGTTTGGTCTTGGGACGGGCTTAGTTGTACGTAGCAGTGGGTCGACTACTTTGTTCTTTTTCGTATACATTAAAACGACATGTACTTGAAACTTGAGCATACTCCGTCTTTGAACCCTGAACCGGGCTTGCGAGGGAGAACAGAAATTGATCACTGGCCGTCGAGCTCGCTAAAAGGAGCGAAGGGATGCTTCATTCACTGAGTCAAGTATAAGGGAATACATTGCACAATTCTCAGAAGCAGACAGAAGTATCTCTACTACCGCAACAATTCAAGCAATTCGTCGTGGCCGGCCATCTCGGCGAGTTGGAGCGGCGTGTTCCCATCTTGGTCCTGATAGAAGAAAGGTCCGATGATTCGTGCTTCGTGCTTCGTGCTTCGTCGAGAAGTCTAGTAGAAGGTGTTAAGCTCACAGGTATATTCTTATTTGCCCCATACCGAAGCAATATCTTGACAAGGTCCAAATGACCTGTGTACAAGTGATATCAAGCTGGTCAGGTCTCCGCCATGAAAACCTCCGAGCAATTCTGCTAGCTTCACTCCTACCTCGGTCCGTCGCAAGGTGTATCGGTGTGAAACCATAGGAATCCAGTTCATCGACGTTGAGATCTTCTTTGGCTCTTTGTTGGAGATAGGCTTCTAGTTTTGTCGCGTCGCCGTCGAGGGCGAGTTCGTGGACAGGTGATTTAGGGCTGGAAAGAGGAGGAATTTTCAATCGATGAGATTATCGCTCGAGGCTGACTCGTTGAGCCGATTAAAAAACTGACGCGTCATCATCCTCTTCATCCTCCTGACTCAACATCGTCGAAACCTTGACCATCGCACTACCCACACCCCTACCACTCTCTTCCTTCTTTTCCCCCTTCCCCTCAGCCGCCGCGCTCACCTCCCCCTCCGGAACGTCCAAACCCTGTTTCTCCAATTCCTCGACCCCTCGTTCAGGTCTCCACCCCAACCTCATCCCTTCCTCAACATAAGCCTCCATCGCATTCGTCCGACTCTCTTCCCCACCCATCGAGAACGCAACTTCGTCTCGACCCAACTCATTCCAAGCGTCCCATTTGGCCCTCGTAGAGAAATCCCAAATTGTGGGACGGGGAGTAGAAGGGTAGGGGGATGAAGTGGCGATTTTGTAGAGAGCGTAGAGATGTAGTTTGATACTGTTGGGTAGGGTAGGGGGTAAGGACTGGATGTAGGTCGTGCAGGAGGTGAAGGCGGACAGAGAGGAGGAAGAGAGGGAGGAGGTGCAGCGGTTGGGGTCGGGAGGGTTGGAGGTCGTGGCTATGATGCGTTTGATGGACATTGTCCTTGGGGGCCGGATCGGGGTCGTCGTACAGGAGGAGGGGGGTCGTGGGGGTTTTGGGGCTCGCTTTGGAGCTCAAGAGTGGTGAAAAGGGAATCCCCGCTCACAAGTGGGGGCCCGCTTTCAACTGCGAGCGCGTGATGAACTCGAGATGACAAGCCACATCGAAATCGTCTGATTACACACCACAAAACTCAAAGAAGCTGAATCAACAACAACAAGCGACACACACACGAGATGAGAAGACACATCAGACAAAAAAAGCCAACGCATGCAAACCGCTATACGCCCTTCGCCCAAGTCAGGCTACCTCGCCTGGAACGTGCTCCCTTCCAACCTCATCGGGAGGTCCAACATCCACGACCCTCCTTCTCAACCTCACACCTTCCATCTCTCCACTCCCCGTTCCCATCCTCAGCTGAGCGGGGTACAAATCACTCGTATCCTCCTCCTCTTCCGCCAGCGGTGGCAGTCCGAACAAAGCCCCACCGTTCCGCCCACCTCCTCCTGACCTCGGAGAACCCGGTAATGAATTCGCTGAAGAGGATAAAGGTGTGGAAGAGGAGATAGGTACGTGGCAGCATGGACAAAACGTTTGGTGGTGGAACCATTGGGTCAGACAACCGGCGTGGTCTGGACAGCATGCGGCGAAAGAAGAAAAAAAGAGCGAGAAAAACGTTTCGAGGGGGTGGATTAGTTCCTTCGAGCGGCATGTTCGGAGCAGCTCGTTCCCGGACTCACATTTGTGTCCACATGGCAGCCTACACTTGGCTCTGACGGTCATCATAGGACCTCTCGCGACCATCTGATCGTCACCACTTCCCCCACTTGTCGTTGACTCAGCCTTGGGATCAATGCCTTCCTCGATGGAAACACCTTCGAAACAAATCGTGCAAACCCATTCGGAGTCGTCTGATCCTTCCAATGAGGTCTTGTTCGTGGAAGTGGGAGACGTGTGCTGTTGCTCGGGAAACAATTTGAACACCGTGAAAAGACATTCGATCGTTCTCAAGAGCGTCATCCTCGCTTGAACGATAGCGTGAACCGTCCCCCTGGCCGTATGGAACAGCAGATGCGGTGCGACCGTAAGAGGGGAGACGGTGGGGAGGAGGAGCCCACACCGAAGAAGTTGGAGGAGGGTAATGAGTGATAGTGTCACATCGACGAAGAGGGAGATGAGCCATGAGGTGTCGAGTTGGAGTTGGGGCGGTAGATGCTGTGGTTTGCGCTGGGAAGAATCGGAAGAGAGGCCGGTGTGTATGGGAGGGTATAGGGATGCGGGGGGTGGGAGGGTGGAGGGAAGTATCGAGGTTGGAATGAGATGCTTGAGCGGTTGTAAGAGACAGAGCATCAAGCCGCATGCCTGTAATGGTAATCAAAAATATTAGGAAAAGAGTCCACTCGTTCGCAGAACTCTTGCGACTCACCTCAAGCAGTACAAGATCCCTCAAAGGCCCCTTGCTGATCCCCTCATGGACCTCAATGACCCCGGGGAGCACCCACTGCGCGAACGGTACATCATCCCACCCTCCTCTCTTTGCATTCCTCGGACCCCACTGTCCCTCTCGAATCACAGCCGTCCCACCAACCAACAACAACCCCAACACGAGAATGGACTTCCAGAACCTGCTCCAGGTCGCTTCGAGTCTCCACCTATACCGACTCATGCGCTTGGAGAAGGAATTTGCCGCGCTCGGGAAAGGCGGTGGCATCGGATTCGCCAAGGTCGTTCGAATGATCGAATCCTCAACGACGAGCGCGACCAATTGACCGACCGACAGGGCGTGGATGATGAGCACGAAGAGTTTGAAAGGTGAGAAAGTGATGCGGAATGAGAGGAATTGCGAGAGAAGCCACAGTCCGAATTCATGGACGGCGTCCGCGAACTCGGAGGAGAGTTCGGCGGAACGGGCTGAGAAGGACGGGTGCTCGCGTTCGACGCCGGGGCACATGGACCGACCTCGATAGTCGATGGGACATTCGGATTCGTCCATGGACGATGCGGGTGAAGAAGAAGAGGAGCCGGGAACAGATGTCGAGGCAGAATCTTCGGCGCGCGTCGCAGCCGGTGAAGGTAAATCCGACGGTGAGGGAGAAGACAAAGATGTGCTCTCGGTCGCTTCTTGAAGCATGAAGGTCGATTTCCTGGGGTTGATGGGCAACGTGTGCCTCTCCGCTTCGTCATGAGGTAAATCGCGGATCGAGGGGGGCGAGGCCGAAGGCTCGTGGGGCAGCACGTGATCATGCCGTCGAGGCTCGAAGCGACCTGCCAAGGGATCCACTTGAAAGCTGCTCGAACTGACGATCGCTGAGGGTGCATGGTCAAGGGCATCCACAGAAGACGAGAGGCTGGAGCCCAGCAGATTCGTATAGGGCGCCGGCCGATTTGAGCCTGGAGCGGCCGGTATGAGGAGGTAGACGAGGAGAATGAGCACGACTTTGTGTCGATACTGCACTTTCCAGGTGTCCAGTGTCTGTAGGTTGATGGTCTGAAGGTCAACTCCTATGCACTGCACCGTAATTGGCTTCCGGTTTCGACTTGGTGGGATGAGAAGTGACCTAGTCGGACAGACCCCCACCAGCCCCGGTCCCGGCCGTCCGACAGTCGTCTCGAACAGCCAAGGCCGGCGATCCCCGCAAGCACACGCTCCTGATGACTGGGGCAGTGCCGGTATGAAGGACTAATGGGAATCACTGTCACGATGAAATGCCGAGCTCGACAAGGACGTCTAGGCATAATCGAGCACCCATTGTGCGGTGATGGAACACCCATCATTGTGTTCGGGAACGCTCGGCGCTCAGTATCAGTCGCGAGAGAGAGAGCCGGCGATCGAACCGGAACGAACCAGTCCGCAGCTTCAAAGAAGAATGACTCGCCTCTGGGTTGGCAAGTGAAGACCACATGGTTGTGCTTCTTCGATCACGGTGATCACACACGCAGCCGAGGCTGGTGATGTGGCGATGGTGCGAGCGATGGGAACGGAGATGGCGCACGACAACGGGAGGCGGTCAAACCTCGGACTCCCGGAGTCATCATCGAGTTTGCGCGAATGCTGGAGCCGATGAACGGAAAAGGGAGTCGCCGAGTCGCTTTCTGTCATGTTGGCCCTAGGTCCGGCCAGTTCACGCTCGGAGGTTATTCTTGCCTTTGCAGCTTCCTACAGTAGGAACGGACGGACCGCCGGCTTATACACTCCGACTCCGAGTCGGGGGAAGTGAATATCAAGTTCTATAGTCCGAAAACCTTTCGCTGGCCAACCCAGCTGAGGAAGCAACACATCAGCGATTGGGGATCCAGAGGTCATCTTACTGTACGCTATTCCTCGATGCAGAGGGTTGCGCACATCTCGAGTCCACGCGTTGCCCAACACCACTGCAGTCGCCGGAAATCCTGCAGGGTCCGTGCGCCCACTTTCAAAAGGCGCAGGCGGCTGGTGTGGGTATGCTGGGCCCTCGCCGCTCGCCGCGTCGTTCGCGCTCTCGCCACGCACGCGTCATCGCCGCCGTCCCCTAAACACCTCCTCCTCGACTCTTTTCCTACCTCTCCCCCCCATCTCTACCCCCGAGATGCCCTCCCTCTTCCCTGCCCTTCCCCACGCGACGCATCCGCACCAACAGGCGTCGTCATCACCCCACCATGCCGCTCCCACCCACGCCTCGACAACCGCCACAGCCGCCGCAGCCGCCAAGCACCGCGGTGTTTCGTCCTACTTCATCAACAAGATCGAAACGGCCGAGCTGTTGATCAACTCGAAGACGCAGAACTTGAGGAGGTTGGAGGCGCAGAGGAACACGTTGAATGCGAGGGGTCAGTGAAGCCGATCATCCCGAGATGGTCGTGGAGGGTTGGTACAGGCAAGATGACTAGAAGCTCATCAGTCTGCATTTCCTTCACAGTCCGACTACTGAGGGAAGAGTTGCAGCTGCTGCAAGAACCGGGGTCGTACGTCGGCGAGGTGGTCAAGGTGATGGGCAAGAAGAAGGTGCTCGTCAAGGTACAGCCCGAGGGAAAGTATGGTAAGTGGACGGCACGAGGCGCATTTCGTTTCATCGTCGTGTACTGAACACCTGCTTCTTTGCCTTCCATCGACTAGTGGTCGACTTTGCCCCTTCGATCCAACTGTCCCAGTTGACGCCCAACTTGCGCGTCGCGCTCAGGTCCGATTCTTGTAAGTGGACCGTACCCTTTCGCCAGCTGTCCAATGTCAGTCAGCTCAGTTCGTCGTATTACTCCCCGCAGACCAACTGCATACGATCTTGCCGACCAAGCAAGACCCTCTCGTCGCGCTCATGATGGTCGAAAAGGTGCCAGACTCGACCTACGAAATGGTCGGTGGTCTCGACCAGCAGATCAAAGAAATCAAAGAAGTGATCGAGTTACCCGTCAAGCACCCGGAGCTGTTCGACGCTTTGGGAATCGCCCAACCCAAAGGTGTGCTCCTGTACGGCCCTCCAGGAACAGGCAAGACCTTGCTCGCTCGTGCCGTGGCCCATCACACGGACTGCAAGTTCATTCGCGTTTCCGGATCCGAGTTGGTGCAAAAGTACATTGGTGAAGGTTCGAGGATGGTCAGGGAGTTGTTCGTGATGGCAAGGGAACATGCGCCCTCGATCATCTTTATGGATGAGATTGATTCGATCGGGTCCAGTCGTGGGGAGTCGGGGAGTGGGGGAGGGGATTCCGAAGTGCAGAGGACCATGCTGGAGTTGTTGAACCAACTGGATGGGTTCGAGGCGACCAAGAATATCAAGGCGCGTTGATATGTGTTGGGGGAGATGAAGCAGTACGGGCAGCTGATCAAGGATGTGGTTTGAGCAGGTCATCATGGCCACGAACCGAATCGATATCCTCGACTCGGCTTTGCTGCGACCTGGTCGCATTGACAGGAAGATCGAATTCCCGCCACCGGGGTGAGTGATCAGCTTGTTTTTCCGTCGCTTGGGCGAAGAGGCTGACCTTTGTGCTTCCATCCCTATAGCCCCGAAGCTCGCGTTTCCATCTTGAGGATTCATTCGCGAAAGGTGCGCATGCATATGCAATGCCTGTGCTGACTCTCCAAGCGGAGGCTAATTTCTTTATTCATTGGCTGCAGATGTCGCTGCAACGCGGGATCAACCTGCGCGCGTTGGCGGAAAAGATGGGCAACTGCTCCGGTGCCGAAGTGCGAGGTATCTGTACGGAAGCCGGTCAGTTCTGCTCTTCCTTATTCCGTTCTTTACAGATTTCCATCTTCTAACTATTTTTATTTTCAAACTGTTAGGGATGTACGCCCTGCGTGAACGTCGCCAACACGTGACGCAAGAAGATTTCGAAATGTCGATCGCCAAGGTGTTGCGCAAGGCCGGCGACGCGGCCAACACGTCATCCAACAAGCTCTTCAATTAGGCGAGGGACTTTTTGTTTTTTGTAATTCTGTTTGTCGAAGGAACGTCGATGATCATTATGAGATTTTGAGAGTTTAAATGGGCCAGGCAGGGCTCATGGCCCGGGACCCGGGTACGACATCGGCTCCTTGTAGGGCTGGCTTGTGCCGGAGGGTTCGTCTCGAAAAATCCAACTCGACGAAATAAAAAGGAAAATGGGTTAATGCCGCGAGCAAATGGTGCAATTACATATTACGCGCTGGGAAAAAGGAAAGGAAATAGAGTCTAGCGCCTCGAACCTTTTCGGTATTGATCTGCACGTGTTATCAATACTCTATTTGGGATGGGGCAGGCCTCCTTGCGGTTGTCATCCCACTCGATCTGTGCAGGAAAGACTTGCAGTGAGCCTGACAATTTTGCCGGAAAATAGTTTTGCTTCGATCAGCTTGGATCGGCGATCTTCGGCGATCTGCTGCGAGCGAACGCGGGGGCTCTCTTTCCTTTCGGCCTCGTGGTTTGATCAACGCGTTGCGGGCGCCGTTCTTCCCACGATGGCACCTCCACGCACGTCGAATGTTGCCCAAGACCCGCCATCAGTAGACGTCTCAACCTCGTCCTCCTCGTCCAGCTCGTCCACGACCTCCCCGCTTCTGCTCCCGAGCCCGTCCCTCGCAACGCTCTCAACACCGACCTACGACATACCCATCGCCGTCTCCACACCCCTAGACACCCCCATCATCTGCACCTCATCCAACATCCACCCGCCCACTTCATCCGACACCGACGGCGTTTATTCCCCCCAAGAACTCTCGCAATCGCTTCAACAAAACCCCGTCGAACACGTACGCGAGATCGCTTTGGGTCGGTTGTCCGATCAGACTTATGCGACGTTGTTACCGGGATGGAGGGATCGTTTGAGAAAGGTGTTGGTGAGCAATTTACAGAGGGAGATGGGGACGTTGGTTTGGATACAGGTACATATACACTCGTCACCCTTGCGAGAATTCTTTCCAAGGTGGGACGGGAAAGGGAGTTAGTTGACTGATTGATCGATCGATTACACGCTCTGATTGGTGATGCGACGACGAACAGGCGAGCTTGAGAACCCCAGCGAGGGATGATTATTTCGTCAAGACGAGTTTGTTGGGCACCCATTCGTTCTTTATGATTTGTGTGCCGATGCCGTTTTGGTTCGGCCATGGAAGTGTGGGCAGAGGGTCAGTTCGCATGCTTCAAGGTTTTTCGGGGGGTGGGAACTCACCAAACTGATCACTTCACCGCCTTCTTCAGGTTACTCTATGTTTTGGCCGCAGGAGGATACACCACCTCGGTATTGAAGGATCTACTCTGCGTCCCAAGACCGTATTCCCCCCCACTTGTGAGGTTATCCGTCGGGACCCACGCGCTGGAATACGGGTTCCCTTCGACCCATTCGACGTGAGTCGATCGATGTCAGGAGCACAGGCAGCCTTGATTCTTCGGAAGAGGCTCATTGTCTTTTTCCTTCGATGAATCGCAGAACGACGGTCTCGATGGCGTTGTATTTTGCGGGGTTGCTGTGGCATTCTGGGTTCGAAAATTCGTTGGTCAATTTGGTCGGCTATATCGTGCTGGCGATTATTTGCGTCAGTGTGGTGTTTGGCAGGCTTTATACGGGAATGGTGAGCGGTTTGAATCGTTCTCTATCATCTGGCTATTACATCGGAACTAACCCCACACCTCATCCCTCAGCATTCCATCACAGATGTCATCGTCGGAACGCTCATGGGCGTCCTCTGCTGGCTCTGGTACTACGTATACGAAACCTCCGTCGAGCACTTCACACTCCGAACCGGACCCCTCGTAGCCCTCACCATGATCCCGTCAACTCTCCTCCTCGTCTTCGTCCACCCCGCCCCGGCCGAAGATTGTCCCTGTTTCGAGGACGCCGTCGCGTTCGTGAGTGTTGCGACGGGGATCGTCTTGGGGCATCATTTTCATCCGAGGGAATTGTTGGGTGAGACGGTTCGATGGGGTGTGGGAGAAGGATGGGGGGAGAGCGTTCTACAGCTCGTTTGGATGGGGACGGTCGTGCTTAAATTGGTTTTGGGTCAGTTTCTCTGGGTCGGCGTTGAGGTCATCGGAGAGAATGACTGCTGAACCCTATTCAATCTTGTTGTACGCAGGCATCTTGACCATCTTCACATGGCGTCTCGTCGCCAAGGAAGTGTGTCATGCGACCCTCCCCCCGTTGTTCAGGTTCTTTTCATCGTTCCTCCTGCCTCGGAGGCATTATCACGATGCGACAGAGTGTAAGTCCCATGGTGCGATTCGAAGCCTCCGCCTATCCTGACGGACTCGATATTTCCCTCTCGTCCTCAGACGACGCCTATCAGAAAACCGAAGGGCTCCACCCCGTCCCATCCATCATCGACTTGCCCTCCCTCAACGACCTCGACCTCGACCCTACCACACCTCTCACCTCATCTTACACCGCCGCCTCGTCACCCTCTTTCAAAAACCAACTCCGTAGTCGATCAGGCCATTCCTCCCCTTCGCCTTCCGTCATGGTGGACGAGAGCGATCCTTTAGGTTTGTTGAGACAAAAGCAGAAGAGGGAGATCGAGGGCGAGAATGGGGAGCGGGGTGGGGAGGGGTATGAGAAATTGAGTCAAAGCACGAGTAAGAAGGATGGCGATCGCGTGAGGAGGGACGCGGATGTGTTGACCAAGGTGTTTGTGGTGAGTACTCTCAGGTGGTGAGCGTTACAGGGTAGAGATTTACGTACTGATTTTTGGGGGATGGTATGAAAGTATTCGGGTATCGGCTGGTTCGCGACGATTGGGATTCCGTGGGCGTTCGAGCACGTCGGATTGACGATTCCTCCGTCGCTTGCATGATGTTGACTCGGGGTAGGTCTGGCATTACCCCTTGGCTTTCTCTACTACTCTAGAATTGTTGTGCCCATATTTTACGCTTTACGATTTCATAAGTGATCTTCAAACCGATTGTCCGGTCAGCTGTTTCTCAGCTTCTTCCGACGGGTACCGGCTAACTGGAAGAGGAACATCATTTGCCGTGAGGGTGGTCGGTCAATAGTTGAGGCTACCCTACGGAACTGACTTGGAACTTGGGAGCTTCAGTTTGCTTATTGTAGTTTTTCTCCGCCCCGCTCCGATTGAACGATGTTGAATATTTTGGCTTTCGGTCTATTACGCACGCGCCGCCCAGTTAATTAGTCTCTCCTCTGCCAGCCAAGTAAAGCGCCTATTTGCTGAGAGCTTCTTTGCGCTAGCTCGCTTTGCTCCGATCCCCTTCGATCCCGCTCCGTCCACTCCCCATTCTGCAGACTCGAAACCATGTCCACGCCTACGCCCACCGACTCATCTAGACCGTCTACTCGTCGTTCGAGTAGGTCCGAGGTGAGTACCGTACCCTATGATCGAACGAAGATCAAGGCCGAGTGTGTCCACTCCGGGACTTTTTGATCGATCTGACTCGCTCCTCCTCCCTCCGCTTCGTCGCACCTGACCTTTTGCCCCACCCGATTCGTATTCGGTGCAGATCCCAAGTGGCGCTACCTTCCGCAGGGTAAGCTCCTGCTCATTTTTTTTTCTCTTTACCCCACACGAACCAAGAAGCACGAATTGATAACCCCTGCTCTCTGTGTGTGACAGGCGTCCACCACCGCGCGAGGCTCCGTCTCCGGTACGGGACGTCGTAGCGAGCTATTATCGCACTTCCATCGTACCCATGAGGAGAACCATCCCCCCTCGGCTTCAAAGAAGGTCAGTTTTTTGAATGACCAAGTTTCCCCTACTTCGGGTGTGGGGACGCGCGGCGGGGCGGGGCTTTCGTAGGCAGCGCGGGCAGAGCATTGGCGCAGAGCGGATGTGGGGCGTCATCGCGTCATCGTCATCGAGTCGCGGGGGGGTGAAGCGACCGAGGAGGACAGGGCTGGCGAGCGTAAAGCAAAGCGAGAGAGCAGATGGGGAAACATCGTATACGACACTAGATACGGGGATGCGTTGGACTGATCAAATGGTGTACTTGTTGGGTGGGTGGTAGGATATGGCCGAGTGGTTGAGCAAGCTCGAACGTCAGTTCTCGGTCACGTCGCAACGCTGCCGTATGATCGTCGACGCCTTTATCGAAACTCTCGAACGCGGCTTGACCCAAACCGGTCAGGAAGTGGTGAGTGACATGGTAATAACCGTACCGTAGTCGGGATCGCTCACGCTATGGCAATGACTCGGGGGACACAGCCTATGATCCCTACGTTCGTCTTTGGCTGGCCGACGGGCAAAGAGGTCGGGTCATACCTCGCCGTCGATCTGGGAGGAACCAACTTGCGCGTTTGCCACGTCGAACTTGAAGGTGATGGCAAGTTCGAGGTTACGCAGACAAAGTACCGGTTGTACGTTCGCGCCTCAGAGGAATTCCCGCGGAGCAGCAAGGTTGCTGATTTGGATCCCTCTCGGCCTTATCAGGACCGAGGAACAGAAGCAAGGCGAGGGCCAGGATCTGATCGACTTCTGCTCAGAGTGCCTCAACAAGTTCATCCAGGATCATTACGGCGATGAGAATGGCGAGGTCATCCTCGAGGAACCGTTGGCACTCGGCTTCACGTTTAGTTATCCTTGCATGTCAGTCTCGCGTCCGCGAGGAATCGTCGAAAACGCGTTGTTGGCCATCCTGACTGACCCCGATCCCGAACAGCCAAGAGAGGATCGACCACGGTGTCTTGTTGCGCTGGACCAAAGGCTTTGGCGCTCCCAACATCGAGAACCATGACGTCGCCCAGATGTTCAAAGACTCGCTTAAAAAGTTCGACGTCCCCGTCGAGCTCGTCGCCCTCATCAACGATACGACGGGAACTTTGATCGCATCGGCTTATGTCGAGCCCAGGACGCGTGCGGGTGTCATCTTTGGAACGGGGTGCAATGCTGCGTACGTCCCGTAGAGCGAGTGAGGGCAAGGGCGGTGCACTTCTGGGGGAGTGGGGGGAGCGGTTATCTGACCTCGTCTTTTCACTCGGGGGAGGTATCAGGTATATGGAGAAGATCTCCGCCATCACCAAGATCAAGGACCTCGGACTTCCCCCGGACGCCGAGATGGCGATCAACTGCGAATGGGGTGCCTTTGACTCGTCGACGCACGAGAACCTCCCCCGCACCTCGTACGACATCGCCATCGACGAGTCGTCCAACAAGCCGGGCGAACAGGCGTTCGAGAAGATGATTGCGGGGTTGTACTTGGGCGAGATCTTCCGTTTGGTCATGTGCGAGATGATCGATGAGGGCGTTTTGTTTCTCGGTCAAGAGACGTACAAGGTCGAGAAGCCTTATGCGTTCGATACGGCTTTCTTGTCCTTGATTGAGAGGTACGTGGAGCGAAGCAAGGTCTTGATCCCGATCGCTGGAGCTGATCACTGTCGGGGGTTGTTTCTCGCGCACAGCGACCACACGGACGAACTCTTGACGGTCACCGGCCTGTTCGCGCATTTCTACTCGCTCGACACTACGATCAAGGAACGTCAATTCTTCCGCCGTCTCGCGCAACTCATCGGAACCCGTGCCGCTCGACTTTCGGCCTGCGGTATCGCAGCCATCGTTTCGAAGCAGGGTTACCTCGAGGAAGGGTGCGGCGTCGCAACGGATGGATCGCTTTACAACGTCAGTCCCAACATGGCCCAGGTGTTCAGATGAGGTAGAAGTGTATACTAATTTCCAGCTCTCGTTGCGATCGTGACACAGAAATACCCCAAGTTCCCCGAACGCATCTCCGAGGCCTTGCAGGACATCTTCGGCGAGAAGGGACGGTGAGTGACGACACCCTCGGTGGCATCAGGTGCCCCGCATTGAGGAGTTGGACTGACGTGTGGTGACGACGTTTTGCTTACAGAGGCATCAAGACCTACCATGCTGAAGATGGGTCCGGCGTTGGGGCGGCCGTTATTGCTGGTACGTCGCGATCTGCGGGTTCTTTGTGCAGTGGCGTGGGCGTAGGAACTGATGAATCGTTGGTTACGTGCTATTTGCAGCCATGACCAAAGCGCGGAAAGAAGCCGGCGTCATCACACACGTCTAAATCCACCCCAATTTCGACCCTAACTCCAACTTTATGTCAGAATCAAAACCAGGGACGCTTCGAAGAAACCATACAGTAACAAAGTCTTACCTTCGATATGGATGGAGAACAGTGCAGGACTTTGTTCCTCTCTCTCTCACTTTTGTGTGAATACAACATGCTCGCGTGAGGAGATCTGTGCGTCTCTTGGGTGATGGATCGGGGGATAAGTTGCTGCAGGGGATGGATGTGATGATCGGAGATAATAATGAAAATGATAGAAGGTCTATACGATATCTAGAGTGTTTGTGGTCCGGAGATGACATGATCCGATCGCCTCCTTCCCAGTCCTAAGCCACCATGACTACTGAATCGAAGGTAGACAGTCGTGAAAGGCACGAGATCGCTCTCGAGCCTCACTCTGATTCCGAGTCCAAACTGAAAGGATCAAACGGTGTAATTCGCAGGCGAAGAAAGACTATTAAAAGGACTAAGGTCAAAAGACGCTGCGGCCCCGCGCGCGAGGGCAAGCGTGAGGCCGCTGAGGTTGGCTCGATGTAAGGGTCGTGCCTTACAGAGAGTCGCGAGGAGGGTCGTAGATCGAAGTCGAGACATTGAGAGGCGGTGGAGGATACTTTGTTAAACGTCGTTACTGGGTTTCAGTTAGAAGTTAAGCTACCAAGAGAGAGAAAGAGAGAGAAAGAGAAATTGGGAAGGGCTTCCCACTGACAACTTGAAGGAGCGCAGGCGGCCCCGAAGGGTCGTGTCGGAGGGCGTTGCTGAGGTGTGAGAGGAAGCGTTTTTTGTCTGGCTTGTCGGAGGAAAGCGCGTATATTACTACAACCCGGACCTTTGAATCACCCACACGAAAGGTGGCGTCGGTGACTCGGTCCGGGAAAGAGAAAGAGGCACGAAGAGTGTTCGAAGGCGACTCGGGATCAATAGTAATGACCACGGAGTCGCTCTTCCAGAGTATGGCAGTATTGTTGAAAGGAGCGAAAAGAGCGGAGAGCTTCAAGTCTTGGCACTCCTGCGTCCACTGGGCCACCCTTTCCGGGGAAGGTCCGCCAGTTTCGCTCAGGAGAAAGACGTCGGCGTTGTGGGATCGGAGATTGGAGAAAAGAGAGGCACGCTTACGGTCTTCATTGATTGACTGCACGTTGGCAGCAACAAAAGATACGTTTGGGATCTTAGTTGCGCTCATCATCTTGGTCCATAGCGTCTTCCGCGTCCTTGGGAGGTGCTCCTTGGTCTTCGGCCCCTTCTTCGTCGGCATCGTCGTCGGCGCCGGCGTCTTCGGGTCGGGCTTTGGGCGCGGCTGAGAGCATCGGCGTGGGCGAGGAGGGCTTCGAGGAGGGCTCGGTGGCTTGGAAGGCAGCAAGAGGGGTACCTGAGGTGGGCGAAGGAGCTGCAATCGACTTGGATCGAGTCATGATTGTCTTTGGCGTGGCCGGGGGAGGCATCGGGGCAGAAGAGGAGGGCGCTGGGCTGGGAGGCTCACACGATTTTTCAACTTGGGAAAAGTCTGTTCCCTGGTTGGGGGGGAGGTGGGGGGCAGCTTGGGTGGGAATGAGGGGAGAGAAGTTGAATGAGAGCTCGGGACGAACGTCGTTGTTCGACGAAGGTGCAGGCTGGACAGCCAGATCCTGTTCGACTCGACGTTTTTTGGTCGTGCGGTCCGAGGCGTGGGCCGCGGGAACCGACGTGGATCCGGTGGCGGCGGCGGGAGTGGCGGCGGGCGAAGCACGTGACGTCGGGACACCCTGCGAATTCGACGCGTGGCGGTCCGGGCAATGTTGAGTGGCATGGGAGGTCTTTGTGCAGATCTTGCACGCAGGGGCCATAGGGCAGTCCTTACGGACATGGGCCGTGGAACGGCAGAAGACGCAGTGGCGCATGCCACCGGTGATCCTCAGCGGCATTCGCTCGACCGCCCCGTCACGTTCAATGGTAA
This sequence comes from Microbotryum silenes-acaulis, assembly GCA_003665825.1. Taxonomy (NCBI): domain Eukaryota; kingdom Fungi; phylum Basidiomycota; class Microbotryomycetes; order Microbotryales; family Microbotryaceae; genus Microbotryum; species Microbotryum silenes-acaulis. The sequence continues at coordinate 267,955 of QPFY01000020.1, forward strand.
TCGCAGCGGGGGGTAGGACGTCTACATCTTTGAGGGAAAGGACGAAATCATATACTCCAGAGATATGCTTCGTCTTTCCGATGTAATGGATGCGTTGGAGGAGGACCTTGCCAAAAGGAGCGATCTTCTCCCTGAAGAGGCGTAGGCCCTCGGTGTCCGAGAAGAAGCCCGTAAGGGTGCACTGGATTACACCTCCCTCAGTAGAGGTAAAAAGCTTCTCAAATAGGCAGGTGATCCTTCCAATAGGGAGGCCCTTGGCGATCAAAGTGTCAAGGTCGGCGTCCTTTGGAAAGCGGAGGGCGCTCTGACCCTCGATGACGCAGGGCATCGCGCCGGCAAGGGCGGGGTAATGTTTGTCGAGCGCAAGGAGGACTTGGTCGAACGAGGTTGCGGATGAGTTTTTGGTGATGACACAGTTTGCGATGTCGTGCATCAGGGGGCTGGAGGCGGCGTCAGTCGAGGGAGCGATGGTGGCGTTGCCGGGCTTCGCAGCGGGACGGGCGCCAACCGCGGCGGAGTAGGATTTGGCGACGGTGGTGGTGGCAGTGGCGGTGTGACCGGTAGGATCGGGAGGGCGGGGAGGTGCTATGACAGCAGTTTTTCACTACTCTCTAGAAGAGGACATGGACAACAACAACAACACCGCCAGCAGCATGCGTCCACGTCTTCACAAAAGGACAATTCGAGTCCGTTAGGCCCCAAGGGGAAGTTCTTTAAGGCTGGGCCGGCCCTGCTCTCTGGTCTCGCCGAAGCTCAGGTTTTCGGCATGGCTAGTAGGCTGCCGTGGTTCACCCGAGTTCTCCAAAGTGTTTCTTGTTGACTTGATAATAAAGTTCGGTAGGAGCAGCATCGTATATTACCTGCGGGCACTATGGGCGGGATCCTAGCGAAGTGGTGGCATTTTTGTTTCTACTGAGTCTGTATCCTGCCGAGCTCCGTCCCATCTTGGTGACGCCTCAGGTTACAATCTTCAGCGACCTTGAATCAAGTTCTCTTTAAGGTGCTATATCTCTATATGCCGATTATACTGGAAATGCTGACGAAGCACCAGGGTCCTACTATGCGGGGTTGGACACAAGGTGTGGTAACGACTTAAAAACCCCGTAGCGGATCAAGCTTCTATAATAGCCTGCTGGTATTCATCGACAACCTCCCAGTCCATCCTAGACATCATCCTGAGCGCTTCTTGCGTATACCTGGCTCTGGCGTTCTGGCACGACATGCCCTTGACCTCGCGCCACAGCTCCCACTTCTTGCGCTTGTGGAGTTCCAGAGCCCAAGGAATCGGTATATTGACATCGCCGATTTGGCCTTGTTGGAGGAGAGCATAAATCGATATGTTTTCATCGAGCATGATGATATCGTCTTTGCGCATCTTGGCCACCATACTGAAAAAGTCTTGCGCTTTGACGAACTGGCGATAAATCCCTGCAAGGCATGGCGCAGGCGACAAGGTGGGTTTGAGCAAATAGAATAGTCGGAAGTTTCAGGTTTTGTGATTCGATCTGCCTCTCCAAAGGTTTTCTTAGATGATAGCACAGATTGTGACTTACAGTCTCGGGAGAGATCGCTAGGAACGGAGCAAACGACGGGCCCCGCCGAGCCGGCGCAATCTGCGGTTGCGCTCACTGCCCATCGGAAAAGTCGTACAATAACATCAGCAAGATGTTTTTCTTCCAATGATTCGACCGAAGCTCGAGTACATCGGAGGGTAGCCACTTACTCCCTCGGGGTGATATGTCTGTTCTTCGTTCGAGAGCGGCCGCAGTTGACAGATGAAGCGTCGAGGCGAGCACGGAAAGCAGGAACAGGAGCTTCATTGTGCGGATGGGTGGTCGTGCCGCCGAAGATGACAGTGATGCAAGAGGTGTGTAAGGTGCCAGGTAGGAGGAGAAGGAGAGGAAGAGCGTATAGGTTGCAGTCTTGTGGACAAAGAATCCGATCCACCCCTGCGAGCCGTCACACCGGATCCGATGCATGACCCGGCATGCAGTGCGCAAGTGACCAAAGAAGCTGGCCGAGACCGGATCGAGCGTCTCGTTCGCGCTCGAACGGGAAGGTCTCCATCCGAGTCGTGGCGGGTGCGCGCGGGGCAGCCGGTTACCGGGGCGAATTCCTCCAGCGATAACTTGCATGTTTTGTACTTGACAGAAACACGGCCATAACACATTGCCTAACACTTCAGGTCAGTGACGGAATAACTCAGCAGCGTCCACCTTAGGGCTTCAATTGGCGGGGTATTTAGCGTATTTACGTCAGCCGGCGCTGGGAGTCCCACTTTGACGCCCCTGTCTCTCTCGCGGTCTCCTTCCGCTTCGCTTTCCTTCGCACTTTTTTTCATTGCTACATACACCAATTTGAGACCACGTATCTATGGCACTGCCCCCAATGAGCTGTTCGGACTTCAGATATGGATATGCTAGCAGTTGGTGTGTTGGGAATGAGGGTTAGGAATGGCGCGTTCATTGGTAATCTGTTTAGAAGCGCTCGTCTGTTTAGTGAAGCCTGGCGATGCGCACCAACCGTTGTCTTCTCTCCACGGTTGGATTACACGCTCGTCAGGTACGCATGTTTAGCTTCACAGCCACTTTCGTTGCAATTAACTGACGGTTGGATTACACGCTCGTCAGTCTCTTATTTGGTAGCGTCTGTATTGCCGCAAGGCACAGATCCGCACGCAGAAAAGACGCAGCGCGTATCCAAGATGGCTACGACCTCGGTGGATTCCGGGTCCGCCACTCATCGCGGCCTTATGGGCGACCTGTATGGCAATGTCGACGCCACAAATTGGGGAACGGCCAAGGATCGACTCCAACGGGTGTTGGAGGGCGATGGCCGGTTCAAGCACGTCACGACCGAACTCAGCGTTGGCCCCGAGCCCGAACAGTCCGAGTTCACCCGTACGCTGGGTGGCTCCACTGTGGCCGACGTAGCCACGTTCCGTACACAACATCGGAACTACCGTCATGACGTCGACGACCTCGATCAAGCCTTGGCGCAGGCCCGCAACATCTTGTTCGTGTGCCTGGGGGAGGCCACGTTCGCGCGCATCGCAGACCAGCCAACGCACGAGCTGTGGGCGGCCCTCGATAAGGATCTCGGCGCCGCATCCCACGACTTCGCGCGGTCGGAGAAACTTGATGCTCTTTTCCAATACCAAGCCTACGTCGATGGAGACCCTCTCGACCCTTGGTTGTCGCGCTTCAACCGGCTGTTCGTCGATCTCAACGCCGCGCATGTTTCCCGCGACAAGGCCTACCAGCGCGCCAAGATCGACGGGGTCAAGTACACGCAAGCTGAGTTTGACAAGTGGGTTCCGCCGCCTGCGTTGTCGGAAGGCATCCGCATGGACCTCTTGAAGGCGAGGATGCCACGGCCTATTGTCACGGTTATCGACGCCCTCGGCCCTATCCCGTCGCTCAGTGATGTGGAGGGCGCGATTCGTCGCGCGGCGATGTCTCGCTCTTCCGGCACCGACGTCGCCGAAGCCCTCGCGGCGAAGACTCAGGGTCGTCGCAGGCGCCCCGCTCGTTCGTCAGGCAAACCGAAGTCCAGTTTTCTCTCGGCTTCGAAGGTACCGGGTCTCGTGGACAAGTGGCCGCACGGAGTTGCGCAGAACGGTCGCCTGAGGCTGGGCCCGTCGCAGTGTCGGAAATGCTACGAGCAGGGTCATCTTGGCGACGAATGTACCGTCCCCTCGACCGAACTGTGCCGTCGTCGGGTTGCCGTCTTAGCCAAGCACAACATCTCCATCGGCGCGGCCGACGCGATGGCGCTCGTGGCTGAGTACGGTCCCGACCCATCGGTTGACGACGACTCTTACGAGAACTATTTTGCCGAGGTCGCCCTTGACACCGAAGTCTCTGCGCTGTACTTGCACGACGGTCCCCGCTACCTCCTCGACTCGGGGGCGACGCGCCACATGACCACTCGTCGGGATCTCTTGGTCGACTTCCAGCCTTTCACGACGGAGCGGGTGCGCGTAGTCGGCGCATTCAAGTCCAGCGCCATGGCTGTCGGCAAGGGCACCCTTCGCTTTGACGCCAATGGCGCGCCTCTCGAGCTCCGCGACGTCCTTCTCGTCCCGGGTCTGTCCGCCGAGCTCGTCTCTCTTGCCAGTCTCATGAAGGATGGGTACCAGCTGTCTGGGATTTGCGACGCCGCGGGCGCACACTCTGGTCTCACCGTCTCGGGTCCGGCTTCGAGTCTCACCTTCGCTCTCGATCGCAACCACTACGTTCTCCAGGCGAGTCCGGCCTCACCTCTGGCGGATCACCACGCGCTGACAGCCACCTCCTTGCCTACAGATGTAGTGCTTTGGCATCAGCGTTTGGGTCATCTGTCCTGGGGTCGTTTGGTAGAACTTGCTAAGTCGGGCGACATTTCCCTCGACATCTCTGCTGTAACCCGGGATCAACTTCGTCTCCTCGATCAGTGCGACGCCTGCTGCTCGCCCTTGCCGTTGAGAACGAGTGGGAGACCCGGCAATTCGACGTCTCGTCGGCATACCTCAACGGCAATCTCGGTGGGACGGAGATCTACATGCGTCTGCCCAGTGGGCAAGTCGTGCGCCTTCAGCGCGCGCTGTACGGACTCGTCCAGGCGGGTAGGGAGTGGTACAAGGTCTTCACCGAGTGGATTTTGTCGATTGGCTTCACGCGTACCGACAGCGATCATGCCGTCTTCATTCGCAGGGAAGGGGATAAGCGCTGTTTCCTTTCCATTCATGTCGACGACGGACTGCTCACGGGTGACGGCGACCTCGACGGCGTTCTCACTCAGCTCAAGGCGCGTTTTGAGGCCCGCAGCACGGACGAGGCGTCTTTCTTCCTGGGTCAGAGTATAACCCGTGAGGGCAAAACGGGCGCGGCCATCGTTACTCAATCTCATTTTGTGGATGCGATTCTCGAGGAATACAACATGGCCAACGCCTCCCCGCGTCCCACCCCGCTTGCGGCACCGTCGACGCTGAGGAACCGTGTGAGCTCTGATTTCGACCCCGCTTCCATACCGTACCGTGCCATTGTCGGCAAACTTCTGTATCTGTCCGGCACTACTCGGCCCGACATCGCTTTCGCCGTGTCCAAGGCTGCTCGTTTCTGTAACAACTTCGAGGCGGAACATTGGGAGGCGCTCAAGCACATTCTCCGGTACCTCGTCGGCACTCGTAACTTTGGCATTCGATACCAGAAAACCCATCAGCCGATGTCGGCCATTTTGGAGGGTTTTGTCGACGCGGACCATGGTGCCGACCCTGTGACCCGCCGCAGCGTCTCGGGTTACGTCTTCACGTGCGCTGGCGGGGCAATCTCCTGGATCGCCAAACGTCAGACTCTTGTCACTCTGTCGAGCACCGAGGCCGAATATGTGGCCATGTCGTACGCCGCTCGTGAGGGGATCTGGTTGCGTCGGCTGCTGGCCGATCTTGGTTTTGAGCAGACATCGCCGACTCGTCTGAGGGGTGACAACCAATCGGCTATCACTCTGGCCAAACACCCGGCTTTCCATGCTCGCACCAAACACATCGGGATCCATTTCCACTTCATCCGAGATCACATTGCGGAGGGCACAATCGAGATGGTCTGGGTGCCCACGGGCACCATGGCTGCGGACGTCCTCACCAAAGGGCTCGGAACTCAGAAGCACTATCAGTTTGTACACGCGATGGGGCTTATCGATTCATCGCGTGAAGGGGCGAGTTGGTGTGTTGGGAATGAGGGTTAGGAATGGCGCGTTCATTGGTAATCTGTTTAGAAGCGCTCGTCTGTTTAGTGAAGCCTGGCGATGCGCACCAACCGTTGTCTTCTCTCCACGGTTGGATTACACGCTCGTCAGGTACGCATGTTTAGCTTCACAGCCACTTTCGTTGCAATTAACTGACGGTTGGATTACACGCTCGTCAGTCTCTTATTCTAGCGGCCGAGATTATTTCAAAGGGAACGAGTCAAGCGTCCACGATGGGCTTCCCGTATTGATCGATGATCTTTTGGTCCATGGAATCAGCAAAGACGAGTGCTTGTTTCACGTATTGTGACCGTGCTTCGTTACACGGCATTACTTCCAGCCTGTACCAGGCATCCCACTTGCTGCGTGCGACCATTACCAGTGCCCAAGGTTGATCTATGTTGACGTCGCCAATGCTTCCTTGTTGATACAGACCATACATCGACTCGTTTTTACCAAACGCGACTAGGTAGTCATTCCGCCAGATTGCTACCATATCGATGAAGATCTTTGATTGGACAAATTGACGATAGATCTCTGCATTGCGGCGAAGGCAGACGGGGTCAGTGTACAAATATGGTTAAAAGGTTCCGCCCAGGGTCAGCGTGTCTTCATCCAGGGGAACAGCTGCCTAGGAAGGACACTGATCTAAAAAGTAAAAAAAACGGGGCTCACTGTCTTGGGTCGGATCGCTGGGAACAGAGCAAACAACGGGCGAATGAACTCTCCCAGCGCAATTTGCCCAAGCCCTCACTGCCAGTCAACGGGGCCAAAAAAGCACCGTCAGCACGACATTGTTCAACATTTTCACGCCAGAATGCAAGAGCAAACCGAACGTGTTCTTGACTCACTTCCACGTGCCAGAATCCCTGCACGTCGTTCGACGGCGACCGCGATTGACAAATGAAGCGCCGAGGCGAGTACGGAAAGCAGGAGCAGTAGCTTCATTGTGCGTTTGGTGGCTTGGGTGGTAGAGCCGATTGCGAAAGGTATTTCTTGAGGCGGCCAGGTGCTATACCAGGTACGTAGACGGCGAAGTTAGTGGGATAAGCGAGAGAGAGCAAGTGGCGGTTGCGGTCGTGTAGACAAGGAGCCAGAGACATTCCTCAGCGAGGGTCGCCTTTGGCATTCACGATGCAGTGCTCTTGACCCGAAGAGATTGTGTTGAGGGACCATCCTGGTCGCCTTAACCAGTACACCAAAAGTGAAGGCACCTTCAAGAGATGCATGCGCTGAATCCTCTTTCAACACTCCCACTGATTCTAGCATGAATCACAAAGTTCCTCTCCTTTTGCTACATGCAAAGGATGCAATAATGTGATTCATGCTAGAATCAGTGGGAGTGTTGAAAGAGGATTCTACAGACACAGTTCGGGTCACGACTTGCTTGCGTGCTTTGAACGGCTAACGCTCCCGCGTTCTTCAAGAGTTTGTCGAACTTGCCCGACAACTTCCGTTCCGTGTACTCGTCTGTAAGGCGATTGATGACATGGTCGACCGATCGATTTTCACCGAGGCGAATTGCTTGCTTCAGCATCTCGTACGACGGGGGTAATGCTTGGAGGATGTACGCGATCATCGCCTCGTCCCCAAACTTCTGACCGAGATCGTCGAGTTGATCCGCCTTGTCGATCATGCTCTTCAAGAACTCGCCCATATTCTCGTCTTCGTCGTACTTCGCATTCGAGAGTTCCATCAACAACGTTCGAATCTTGAAAGGCTTGGCATTCCCTTCATGATGCTGGCGAAGCCTGTCCCAGACATCCTTGGCGGAGAGCGTCTTGCTCTTGACCATCTTGAGATTCGCATCGTCGATACATTGAATTATCAGCGCACGGGCGCTTCTGTCCTTCTTCTGCAAGTTCACGACCACTTGGGTGTCGGTGACCGAGGCATCGAGACCGTGCATGGTCCTCCACTCAGCCAGGCTGACGTCGGAGGGCCGCACATGCCCATGCTCGAGGACGCTCGCGTAGCCCTTGCTCTCGAGGTACGCCTCGACTCGAATCGACCACAGCTCGTAATTATCCTTGCTCAGCTTGGCTATCTTGATCTCCCCAGAATCCTGAGCAATGGTCTCTGAATGTCCCAAGTACGACGTCAAGAAGAACCGCGGCCGTACGCGCAACCGCAACAAAAGGAAGAAGCAGGACTCGAAGGAATCTGCGGATTCGAACGAGTTGGCTAAATTTGCGTTGACGGTCAAGTCTCTCGATGAGAGCCATTCGCTTCAAGACAATGTCGCGAATAGGGTGTCGCAGGTTAACCAGGGTGAGATCTGGATACTTTTTGCTTGGATACTGAACCTCCTCCATACATGGCAACGAGATCCCTGATGTACTTGGACTGATGCACGAAAATGTAATCTGACGTACGCTCGAATTCGAGACCCAAGAAGAGCTTCACTGGACCGAGGCGCTTGAGCTTGTAGACTTTGTTAAACGCTTCGATCTCCAAGTCCAGGAATTCTTGGTCATTCGAAGCAACCATGCCACCGTCCACGTACAGCGTGATGTAGATAAACTTCTCATCTACTCGCTTGACGTAAAGGCAGGAGTCAGCATCAGATCTCTTGTAGCCGCGCTCGACCATCAGGGAGTTCACAGCTGCGTTCCATTCTCGAGGAGCTTGCTTCGTGCCGTACATCGACTTGACAAGGCGGAGCGCTTGGCCGGTTTGAGGGCGATCCCAACCCTTGGGATACTTCATGTAGACCATCTCCGTCATCGTTCCATTCAGAAACGCAGAGTCGAAGTCGAACTGCTCGAGAAACAGTCCCTGGGCGGCGGCAGTGGCAACAAGGCTGAGGATGGTCGATGGGCGGTTACAAGAGATCTGATGCTGACTCCTGCCTTTACGTCAAGCGAGTAGATGAGAAGTTTATCTACATCACGCTGTACGTGGACGATGGCATGGTTGCTTCGAACGACCAAGAATTCCTGGACTTGGAGCTGGTAGCTCGTTGGGCTCATAGCCTGTTGAGGGACCATCCTGGTCGCCTTAACCAGTACACCAAAAGTGAAGGCACCTTCAAGAGATGCATGCGCTGAATCCTCTTTCAACAGATTGGCCGAGACCGGAGCGAGCGCGCGCCTCGTTCCGGCTTGATGGGGAAAGTCCGATCCGGCCGGTCTTGGCGGCTGGGGCCGCTCAATGGTAAGCAGTTTCCACAAAGCACTCTATTAAAACACAGCATAGTCTACACCATGATGTGCACAGCTCAACGCATCAAGGCTCGAATTACGAAAATTATCTTTTCCGACGCGGACCCAAAAGACGATACTGGCCCAGTCGCCACCGTGGCGGGGCCGGGGTAGCCTGAAGAATTGAAGAACCTAAAGTTTTTCACCGCCACGAGCATTCTGTGTGAGCACAACTTTCCTACACCTTGCAATTTTTTATAGGCATTGGGATTTGCACCAAGCAACAAAAGGACGGGAGGAGCGCACCAAGGTTGATCGACTCGGTCTGTGCGAAGGGGAGACCGGGGCCCCTGGGTCAGCACGTCGCGCTCAGGCCCATTGCGCGAGAAAGGAGGCGAGCCGAGCGCGGGCGCGACCGTTGTGACTCAGCGCGTCGCAGCATCGGTTTGATCGTGTCGTGCCCGTTACATAGATTTTGGTGCAGCGGGCCCGGAGTCAGCTCAGTCATCTTACTTGACCTCGTAGATCCCACCGCTACCAGGGTGATGGGTGAAGTTCGCTCACTGCACGTCGGACTGGCAGAGGATTCATCGCAGGCGGCGTCGTTCACGTTCAACGACCGACGCTCGCGCCGTGACGACGACGACACAGACGACGGCCACAGCCACGGCCACGACACGGACGATTCGCAGGGATCCAACGGGCCAGCCTTTGCTGCGACGACCGTGCACCACACTTCATCCCGCAGCCATCCGACCCATCGTTTCGCAGCATCACTCCATACACCCTTTCAAGGCTCTTCAACCGGTCTTCCCTCACCCCCAGACACGGCGCAGAGGCCCTTGTCCTCGAATGGGGTCTATCCGACCGCCGCGAGAGCAAGACCCCTTTCCAATGGTCAACTTGGAACAGCCTCGACGACACCCGCTCGACTGACACCCTTACGTCGGGTCAACTTGGTCGGGTCGAGATCGTCCATCAATCGGATCGGAGCGACGAGCTCCCCCCTGTCGGCGGGTGTCCACTTCAAGAACGGTGCTTTCGGTGGCAGCCACGCCGGCACTCACCAATCTCCGTTCCCGGCGCCGACAAGCAAGAAGTGGTTGGTAATGGTCAAGGGTCCACCCATCTTGCCTCACTCACCACCACCTAATGATGTAAGCTTGTACGGACATGAATGAAGAGGATAGGGGCTCATTCGGCTTTGTTTGCACAACACAGGCAAGTGGGTTCGCCAGAGCGTACGGTGCTTCGGGACGATACGATGGTGGTGTATTGATGCCACTGCAGAACAGTGTGAGTGCTTTCCAAGTACTTCGATGCGATTTTTTTTTCTCTCACATCCTGGTCCACGTACATAGCTCTCGGCTCAAGTCGCTTTGATCGCGCGAGAATTCTCCTTGCCCTCCATCGGCGGAGTCGCTCTCTATCTCTGTCTCAACAATTCGACCAACTTCACCACCTCCATTCCTATGGCCAGACGAATATCTCGTGCTACTTCTGCCTCGCTCAGCACAGCGCCGGACGATGTATCGAGTCGCCCAGCTTCAATGCTGTCGACGAACGAGTATCACGAGCCTGAGATGTTCAAGCCCAGGATATTGGAAGAGACGTGGGGGACCTTGTGGGCCGCATTTTTGGATCCGCTTGGCGTTGTCGGAGAAAGTGTGCAAGGGCCGTTTGGTCCTTCTCTCGGTGAGTTCCGCACAATGGGCTGAAACGTGCGAAGTTCGTCAACCACTGACTTGGTGCTCGCTTCTCAACAGCGATCGCTGGTATCCTCGAATTCGACATTGACCCTCGTCGAGCGCACTGGTTAGCAAATTGCTATTCATCGTCCGATCCGAACGAATACCACCACTCGACACCAGCTGTGCAACCTTCATCCCACATTTCGACACCCACACTCTCGGCTCCTCAACTTCGACATGTCCCTCGCGGATCTGAGGTGGCGCACAGAGCTTTGCAAGGGAACCGAGGTGGAAGTCAAGTCGGACGCAGAGGGCGCTCAATATCTTACGTGTGGCATCAACCTGAGGAGCATGAACAGCGATCAACGACCCCAGCTCGCTCAACGGATGAAGAAGTCCCGCATGAGCTCGTTCGCTCCACCCTGGGTGGGCACTTTGGTGATCGCGACGACTCAAACTTTGATCCCCGATTGGACAAGAGTCTCGAAGGCTCGGAACGCGGTAGCTTTGGAGGTATGATGCTCCGCGACATGAACGACGTAGGTTTTGAGGATGAAGACCAAGATTCGGAAGAGCCCGACTCGGATGTACCATCTGACGTCACTTCCCATGACGATTCGACGACGGATCTCGAGGTGCTTCATGATCTTCGGACCGTCGAGGTTGGATCCGAATCGGCGGCGTTCGAGTCGTTCGATCATTTCTTGACTTCGACTCCTGGACCATCGAGTTCTGCAAATCGCCAGCTGAGCACGCAAGATCGAGATGGGACGGGGTCGCCGAGTCGTGAAACACACGCTATGAGTTGCTGTCTCGAACCACTCGCCGAACGTTCGTCTCTGGACGAACACGACTCGAAGGCTCTCGTGGAGTATGGACAAGCCATGACCTCGATTGAGGCAGTATCCGATCTTCATGAAGTCGCCTTGCTTGATCTATCTCAAAAAAATATCTCCCCTCCACACCAGGTCTCGATGAGCGATGGCGAGCAGGCCAGCTCTGGCAACAAGTCGATCGAAGACTTTGAACGCGAGGACGTCAAATGCTCTGCGGAGAACGTGGGACACCAATCTTTGTCACGGGGCGAGAGTCTTGATTTGCTGCATGGCGACGCGCCAAGCGAATCCGCAGCAGTCGTCGATGATCCTAGAACGGCGGCCCACCAAACACCCCCTTCTACGGCACTGGAGCCCACCAACAAGCTTACTTCCGCGGCCAAGGTCACTTACCCATACTTCCAGCTCTACCCTCCTCACCCACCGTACTTCGTATCTGCGACCAAGACACCCTCCACCCCTAGTCCCACCGGTTCCTTTTCGAAGTTGATGTCTTCGCCGAAGCGACGAGGTGCGCCTCCTTCGCCCCTTCAATTCAAGCAGCATCGAACCGACGGTTCGGTCACCAAGACAAAAGAAGTACCCGAGGAAGAAGACCAAGAGGTGCACGTGAGAGATGATCCCCAGATGGTCACCGAGGGAGGACAACCGTGGGACGAAACGACACCTCAAGACGCTATCTTCGCCGAGTACGCCCAGGCTTCGCCAAGTGGATACGACGAGTCCACCAGCTTCCCAGAAGCCTCGAACTTGCCTCAAGAAATCGATCTGTACCAAGTCGATCAAGCGAAGCTCAAAGAGGTTTCGAATGAAGAGTCCGGATTGCTGCCGAGCGCTTCACCACATTCGACGTCGTCTTCTTCGGGTTCGAGTGTGTCAACGACCTTCGAGAGGGCGCTCAAGACGAGTGGCCATCGGAACGTATTGAGTTTGGGAGAAAGCGATGTGAGTCGAAATACCGTTCAAAACCTCTCTGCTACCTGTAACTGACTTGCCAACGATGCCAATCAGACCGGCTCCGACATCATGCCGCTCTCAGCCCTCTTTCGCCCCCCTCCTTCGGGTCACTTCGACTCAGCATTCGACTTCCAACCAAGTCCCATTGCTACCACCAACTCTTCAATTGAAAGTTCCACCTCTCCCAATCGTCGTCCCCCTTCCCCAACCTTGAACGCCACCGAACTCAATTCGACGTCGTCCAATATCTCCGCTTTCGTCCGAGCGATGGGCCATCCGGATGATGGACTTCCTTTCGATTTACCTGCTCAGGGGACGGACAATTCGTTGGAAAATCCTCTAGAGGTCGGTGATGACTCGATGGATTCCATAGGTTCTATGGGGACCGACAAACTCGCCGTGATGCAAACGAGCTTCGATCTTAACCAAGGTATCCCTGCTGAGGGTTTGTTGGTCGGGATCGGCGGGCGAGATGATGATGATGATGATGACGATGACGAAGATGAGGATTCGGACGATGATGGAATCGAGTTGGGCGAAGATCAAAGTTGTCAGATCTTTGATCATCTCCCCTCGTCACCTTTGCCAGCAGGGCTTGAGGCGGAGATGCCGAACTCGAGTCCGCAGCACTTGCCGACGGCCGCGGTAGAAGCGTAGTAATGAAATATGGACTCTTTACATTTTTCGAACTATCAGTATAACGCAATGCAAACACGTTTGGTACTCGAATCTGTCTGAACGAGGCTCTTGATCGTAATTCGTTAGAGATGGTTGAATGTCCATCTTTTTGAGAAGACGGAGGAATCTGGACTACAGGAGCGACAGAAAATAGGAACCTCGGAAACACAGACCACAAAGTCGTACGAGTGGTACGATCTATACCTTCCCCATCAGCACACCACCGCCACCTCCTCCCCTCAGAACTCGGATCCCTCAACCCTGAATGCCTGCGCCCACTGGAAATAAGGCTGCATGACCCCCTTCAGAACCGCCTGCGGCACATTCATCGACACCAACGAATAACTGATCTTGGCCAACCCATCCCTCCTGATCAACTTGAACAACTGATGCGCCACATTCGTCGGGTAAGCGCACTCCATGTACCAACGATGTTGATACGCGCTCAAACGAATAGCCGCGTTCAGCGCACGTTGAACGTCCCCTTCGTCAGCGTACATCTCCAGCAAGCGTTGCCAAGCTTTGGCGGAGAATTTGGCGTCGAGCGCGCGTTGGAATGCGTCTTTGGCTTCTTCGGGGTGGTGCAGACGCGCGGCGAGTTCACCGAGGATCTCCCATTCGGTTCCTGTTTTGCGGTACGAGAGGTGTTGCGCTTTGAAGTGTGCGACTTCGGCTCGCCAAATCGTGTACACCCGCAAATCCTGTGACGAGTCGGCAGAGTCAGCACGGGAGCCAACATTTTTGACCCTCTTCATTCGTGCCTCAACTCACCTCGTACAAGACCATGAATAGATTATCCAACCACCTCTCACACAACCTTTTGTTACTGAACGACCCCGGTCCGGCCTTCGCCTCCTCCTCCTTCGCCGCATCATCCGGTGGTGCCTGCGCCGTTCTCGGTTTCTGCACATTCCCATTCCGATCGACCGGTTGACCGCCTTGTGTGCCATCATTGACACCTCTCGTCGAAGCGTCCTCGTCCGCACCTTCTTCCTCATCCTCAACATCGTCTTCCTCCTCCTCTTCCAAAGCCAGAGGCCCAAACCCTTCCTTATCCTCTTCCTCAACCACCTCGACCCCCTTCCCAACCCCATTTCCATTCAACCCCGTCGCGGGTGTCCCGACCGGATCCGTCGCTTTCTGCATCCTATATTCCTCCTCCATCACAAAGACCTGACTCCGACACTTGAGCAATTCGTCCCAACCGATCTGAGCGACCAATTTCGCCAACAACGCATACGCCTTGGCGAACGTGCCTCGTAGTGAAGGCGCAGGTAATCGAAGCAGAGCGACGTCGGCGTCGTTGTTGTGCGAAGCGGTGGCTTCGTCGTCGAGGATACCGGAGGCGGAAATGAATTCTTTCATAGGGAGGTGAGAGCGAGCGGGTGTGGGCATACGGTGTAGATCGCGTTCGTTGTAGGTGAACATGGGACACGAGTTGAGCGTCAACAGGGCCTGCCGGAAGAAGTTCAAACTCGCTCAGCTTGACGGCCCTCGCTATTTGCAACTGAGCGCTTCTAGCGAACACTCACATCGGTAAACCTCCCCAATTCGATATTGACCTCGGTCAACTTGGCCCACGTAACGAATTCCGACGGTGCGCAATTGACCGCCTCCTTGGCCAACTTGAGCGCCCACTCGCCTTTCCCCTTGGAACGCAAAAAGTCACACTGAACATGCAGCAACGCGTACGACTGGGGTTGTTTCTCCAAAGCGGCCTGTAGAACTTTGATTGCTTTGACTTCCTCGTCTGGGATGAGGAGAAGCCAGCATGAGCGTCGAACGCTCACGGCTGAACTTGGGGTACCACTTACCCATCCCAATATAACTCTGCGCCAACAAACAAGCGACTTCACCCTCCTTGACGACCAGCTTTTCGAACAGGTTCACGGCCGGCCCGAATCGGAACGCGTCGCCAAAGTACTTCATCAAACCCGCGGTGAGGTGGTTCGAGACGACGGTCGCGACCTGGATTTCGGGTTCCGAACCAAGTTGCCAACCTGATGGGGTGGCTTGGATAACGTCAGTGAATGGCTCGTCATCGCTTCTGCAGGGCCCGAGACTGTCTGACCTTTGAAGAATGCGGCCTCTGCAGCTGCGACGAACCGTAACTCGGCCTCGATGGAGGTGATGGGGTCCATTTTCCGAAAGCCGGCCAAGCGCTGTGAGGAACGTTGTAGACCGTCAGTGCCTCCAACACCTAATTGTTGTGAATATGATGATACTGACGTAGTTGGCATCGTCGGCATACAGGATGGCACGCAGCAAAGCCGAAAGGTAGACCTCTTGCCAAATTGCCGGTGTCGCCTCGTGCCTGTCAGCCCCAAGTCACTGGAAATCAGTCGCTTACTCTGCTCATCCCGTCGTGCGAGCCAACCTACTTGTCGCCCCTCAAATCAATGACATACGCCTCGACCCCACCTGGGATCTTGACCTCGACCCTGACGTCGACCCTCGAAAAGGCGTTGAAGGAACAGAACGCGCCTCCGCGGATCTTGTAAGCTCCCTTGGTGGCGGTCGAGCCGAAGAACCAGGACGCGGATTCCTCGACGGTGTACTGGAGCGAGTTGAGGTAGGCCGCGAGGGAGGCGGAGGAGGATGCTGCGTGGAGGCGCGGGGAGACCTGGGTCAGCTTTCTGTGCTGTGGGGCTGGAGCGCTTCCTCCACGGGAAGGACCGCTCACCATCTACGCCCGAGACATAATGGTATGATCCAATCTGTCGAGCGGTGTGCGAGCAAAGTATAAGCCAGTGGTCAGTTATGTTTCTGGTGCGTGACGTAGGCGGACGGGACACCACGGCCGTCGTCAGGACCGTCGTCAGGATCGCGCGTCGACCCCTTCCCAAACTCACATCCTTGGACCCAGCCTTGCCCGTCGTCTTGATCACATGACACAGATCGGGTGGTCCGAGCTCCCTGAACGAGGCTGCAGCTCAACAGAAAGCGCCGAGTTCAGTTTCAAGTCGGGCGGGACTCGGTGACGGAGAGCTCAGCACCGCGACTCGAATCGCACGCCACGTACCTAGTGTTTCAGTACGCGAGATGAGCGACTCGCCGAGCTCGACCTCGTAGAATTCGGGCACGTCCTTGAGGTCCATCGCGGGCGTCGTGGGTTGTGCAGATGCGTGCAAAGAGGTGAGAAAGAGAGCGCCACGCGACTCGAGGAAGCTCAGCTGGGTCCGGCGCGCGGGGAGCACGGCCTGATCAATTGCCGCTACTATTAATTACTGTTAATTAGCTTCAGGGCTTGGGCCATTAGTCTTTCCAACCAGGCGCGCCAATCCGCGTCAACGCTCAGCTGCGTCTCAGACTCTCCGCTCTCCTCCAACACCACCACCATCACCCCCACTTACACACCTCCAGTATGCGTGCTTCCTCTTCCCTCCGACTGAGCCTCAACACGATCGTGCGACAACGCATGTCCGCGGACCCGTGGGCGACGCACTCGTCCGACACGAGCCCGTTCTGGAAGAAGGTGCGCGAAGCCTTGGTCGTCAACCCCGACATCTCGAGTGGGAACCCTCTGGTAAGTATAACCCTAACCCGATGCGATGATCGAGCGCAAGCTTACTGAAAGCGGTGTGGTGTTGGGATGGGGCGGCGGTCTCTTTTTAGGTGCGAGCGCATCGGCAGCCCGAGCCGGCTTCAAGGGAGGAAAAGTTCTCGGTCCCCGCTAGCAAGAGTTCGGATGGTAAGTCGATCATACCCTGTTGGGAGGATGAAGGAAACGGCGGCATAGCACGACCGAACCGTTCGCCGTCGGCGCTCGGACCGAGCTCCGCCACACCCGCTTCTACACCTCCAGAATGCCCTGCTTTGGTGGCTAACTCTTCCTCTCTGCAGTCGCACAAAACCCCTACTGGAAGCGAGACAACCGCCGGTGAGTTGTTTTTGGCGTCAGCTGCTCGCCGTCGACCCGAGCCGTGCCCGAAGCTGACCCCTTTCACCTCGTGCAGCCAATACCCCATGACCGAAGTGCTTCAACAATCCGATCTCTCCGCGCTTCTCGTCACCCAAGGTGGCATCAACTCGTACGTCGATCGAGTCCCGTTGTCCAGTACCCATCCTCATCCCCATCCCCACCTCCGAGCTAACCCTACTCTACCTCTCCAGTATCCCCTCGATCGCCGCTCCTTCTTCCCCACCTTCGACCAAAGCTCTCGTCGACGGCTCTGCCAAAATACCCAGCCTGTCGAGTCTATTCGTTTCTGCCTCGCCCGCTTCTTCGACCGAGGTATGGAAGCCTCCCATCGCGCCTGGGTTGAAGCTCAAGTGGGCACCGTCGAAGGAGGTCGTGCCTTCGAATCCGGACGTCGAGTTCCCCATGGTCAACTACTCGAGTTACACCGCTTGATACCAGAGCGCATCATCAACTCGTGCGATTTAATTTAGAGTGGAGTGGTGGATGAGGTGTTCAAGTATGGAGGGATGGGTCTCTCTCGTTCGTTAGATGTGGTTTGGTGGATCCAAGTGTAGTGGTATGTCTCGTCTCTTCTTTACAACTATGAAAGAGATCAAATCTTCTACACAGGGGGTGCGGGCAGATTGCACAAGCTCGCAAGGTGTGTCTGACGGGGACCTTCGATTAGCGGATCTGCTAATGAGCAATTGCTTAAACGATCGCGCCGCCAATCAGTGGAGCCGAAGCCCCTCAGCTGCCCATGCCTCGTTGTACAGAAACTCCGCCCTTAGCTCAACAAGAAAGATGCAGGATCCCGACCCCCCACCCCCCTCCAGAGCTGATCCCGAAAACCTTAAAGCCAAATCTACCTTGATCGTGGATCGATCAAGTCGCTCGGAGTCGGCGATAGGACAAACTAGGCAAGCGATGAGTGAGGTCGACCGAGGAAGTCTCCGCCAGATTGCGCATGGCCGAGTTTTGAGACCGATGGAACAAGGACAATAATGGCCGTTCACTACAACTACCATTCGCCTTCTAGCCAAACTCTCGAAAATGACTTACTCTCGAATCCGATGTCGCAGGCGAGGGGGAAACCGACCAAGATACCGGCCAACAATTTCGAATTGAAATCTCGAGCTGGACACTCACCGGGCCCCCTGGGCGATCTCCTAAAAAGGTCGTTCATCGCCACGAAAATCAAGCACCAGATACCCTTCTACGTTCATGTCTCGGGGGAGACGTCGAAGTCGGCAACACACCCTGACAGCGCTTAAAGGGGCCGGCACGGCATGATCAACGGCATGATGATGATGGCGCGCCGCGCCGTCCGTGCCGCGGAAGCCGACACGGGGTAAAAGGAGCACAACGCTCCACAACTCAATCCGGCCGAATTTTCCTCGAACCGCGCCGAGCTGCCCTGGGGGTCTCCTACTCGGGCGAGGGTGCCGTAAGATGCCGTGAAGCTATTTCATGGGACAGACCGTTGTCTAACAGGGCTGTGTAACTATGACTACGCAAAGGTTCGCCTTTCGTTTCTGCAGAAAGCGGTGCAAGTGCGAAAACCCCCCAAAAAAATATCAAGTTACTAGCCCGCGCAACCGCGCAACCGCAACCCACAAATCTACATAAAAGAATGCACGACTACATAAGGTTCTCAGCCGCGCGCGCGCGCGCGCGCCGATTTTTTTTTCTCCCCCCCACGGTCCGGGAGGTGCGGGCGGAGCTCGCAACGACCTTCATTTACACAGCGGAGCGACCCCCGAGCCCTAGTACAAGAATAGAACAAGTTACTGGGGTGGGCAACTGCAACCCGCGAGTAGGAGGTACACACTACTTGTAGGCTCTGACATTGGCTCGAGGCGGCAAACCGCGCACCAGGGCGCTCGGCCGCGCTCATTTGATCGTTAGGGCCTTTGGACCTTAGAGGGTCTTTCCTAATTGGGCGATTGGCGATAATTGCGACCGCCCTGCTTTTGCTCGGCCATGCATCGTCGGCTCAAGCCACGCACTTGCCCGCCGATTGGGAGGCATGGGCCGTGTGGGTAAGCTAAGGTTGAGAGGTGGTCCACTCTAATTAATTAGCTTCGTTCCGCGTGGCCGGAAATCGCACGGCATTACTTCCTCACTCACCTACTCTGAGGATTCACCAGTGGCCGTCGGCTATTCGGAACGTTTGCCCCCGCGCTCGAGTCGCTAAAAATTTGCCACGTTCGAGTTAAAGTACCATTTGGAGCGCGACGCCAGTCAAGCTGGGTCGACGCGAAGAACGCGGATAATTCGCTTCAACAGCTGATTGAGCTGGTCTACAGCCAGTGCTCATCAAGGTGAAGCAACCCCTGAGAGGACGCCGTCGTCGGCCGGGGATGTGCGGTGACGAGACGGGTCACGTGATTTGGCCAAACGGTCGCATCTCAAATTTCAAAGTCGAGCCCTATGATCCCTGCTCCAGAGGGGCTCATAGTGCTCGCATCAAGCTCCTGCTGCTTCGAATCGAATCTTCTGGTGCAGATCAAATTTTTGACGACTTAGGCACACAAAGAGTTGACATTCAATGTTGCTGTGTTCAAGGCCTACGAACCGTGCCGCGCGTGGGCGATCCCATGCTCCCGGCGCGTCGAAAGCATCTGGGGCTCCGACCCTGGCTCCAGGTACCTGAGGCGTATGAGATCCAGAGGTGAGGTTGACATTAGAGCTACGGCTGAGCACTCCCTTGATGACCCGTCATCTACACCAGCCTCTGTCCTTAACGACTATCTGCTACTACCTACCTACTTGCGTCAAGCACCGTCAACAAGACTCTCACGACCACTCATCGCCCCCCAGTGTGCATAGACATCCTGTCCACCCGGTCGGAGTCGTTAGCTCCGACGTCAAAGCTTGCTTAACCTTATTTTCCCGCTGCGCGGCGACTCGATCGCCGAGCACCCGAGCGGCAGTCAGGCGCGCCAGCAGCGCCTCTTTTCGACGCCGGACTCGACCCCAACTGCAGCTTACCTCCGACCGCCGACGTGTGCCTCTCTCTCGGACAAGCTCAACCCCAAGGTTTACCTCGACTGCATCCCATTGGTGTCGAGTCCTTGCACCGGTTCATTCGGTTGACTGCGTCGAGTACGCGAGGCTGCGTGCCATCATTGCGAGTGGAAGTCCGCGGGTTTTAAGGATACTCTCCACTCGAAGCGCCCGCACCTTCCTTCTTCAGCCTCCCTCTCGCTCGGCGCGCGCTCGCGCAAGCCCGTGTTCCGTGCCTACAAGCTCCGGCAACCCCACGCACCGGCGTACCGCCATCAAACGAGGTCTTTGAGGCTTTGTCGTGCGTCCCCTACATCCTTCGTCGTGAGTACTGTACCTCGGGTTGTGGCCGGGTGCTCGGCGCAGAGGACTGCTGGCTGACCTGACCGCGCTGACCCCTGACTCGTCTCCCACCTCGCCACGTCCAGATCCGTCGTCCAGGGCCGAGCCCCTGAAGATCACGCAGCGCGCAGCACCGAGCGATCGACCTCAGGGACGCGACTTAGTGCCTCGGAATCGATTACCGACGCCGTCGGGATCGTCGATCTTCTTTCTTGCATCCTCGTTGCTCGACACCACCAACACTTGTCTTTACAACATTCACATAACCACCCCATCGCCAAGGTTATGTCGTCGCAGTCGAAAATGCGGATTGGCGCGTCCAGGGACAGAATGACGACGGCGGGCGATGCCTCCGGTGGCTTTTCGAGCGACGACGGCGGGTCAAGGCTATCGCCTATCCCCGCAACTCCGCCAACCCCTTCCAAAACGGATCGATCACCTATACCAGGATCCCGACATGGCGTCGGAGCATTCAGCAGTCCTACGATGCCCATCTCGGCACGTCGCAATATTCGCTCCGCCCCGGCCCCGCTCAAAGTGCCCGCCATTTTGCCATCGAACCTCGCGCCGGCAACTCCGCCTTACTCAGGCAATTCTTTACTTTCCCGTTCTTCGGCATCGACTACCAACTACTCTCATCGATCTTCCAGTGACCGCGATTTGCCCACCCCATCCACTTCGGCCGGTTCTTCGTCATATGTATTCCCCTCCCCAGCTCGGTCGACGTCGTCCCGAGGAGTCTCTACGTCAAAGGCCGGACTGCCGCCCTTGCCGAGGAAGAGCTCGTTCAACAACGTCTACGAAACGAGCGGCGAGGAGATCAATACTCAGAAGAAGATGTTGATGCCTCGTTCGGCGGTCGTCAATCAGAGGTGTCTGGACTTCGACTTTGGCTTCTTGGACGAGGAACCGCCAGTCAGGAGTTACTCGGAGAGGCGGCGATCGTCGCTGAGTAGCGCCGGTTCGGCTCCGATCTACGAGATAAATCGATCGAGTGGGGTCGATTATTCCCAATCGTTGAAGCGTCGAGAGTCTTATACCTCGAATAGACCGACCGAGATTAGCGCCTATACCTCTCGTAAGTGCTCGCAATGCACTCCTTCTCGGAAACGGGCTCGGATCACTGACACAGTTTGGATTCAATTCAACAGGATCACCAGTACTTTCCTCGTTCTACAGCACCACAAGCAAACGATCGACCCGACCTTTCCCGTCGAAACGACCTTCCATCTCACGGGCCTTTTCGAGCGAGTCGAGCTTTTCGACTAGAATCGAGCGATCCCTCGGTCGAGGCGCACTCACTTCTGCGAGTTCCGAACATCGTCGACCTTCGGCGATCTCGTACACTTCACTCGAATCTAATACGAGCTCGGAAATGAGCAGTCTAGGCATGGGCGGACAACGTCGTACCTCTTCAAACTCGGACGCCGACATTTCGCCGACACAGAATCTCAGTGTGGGCTCGAACGGCGTGCATGACGAGCTCGACGATGGCGAAGCGACCGATCAAAGGAAACGTTTGGCTACGTTCCTTGACCAAGCCGCCTCGGCGATGGAAGGAGGACGGTCATTGCGCCAGGTCTTACCCGAGACGGCCCCCGCGCGAGCTGGTCAAGCGCCAGCCAAGTCTCTGTCACAACTTGCCGAGAGTTCGGCTTCTCCACCTATGCCGAATGGATTCTCACCAGCCATTCCTCAATCCCTCAATCCTTCCCCTGCTATTGTTCCTAGTCAAGAGCTGAGCCACGCTGGCTTCAACACGTCGACTCCTGTACCTCCTCGCATTTCGCGAGTCTCAGGCGCTGACATTGATCGTTCCAGCGCCAACGCTAAACGTACGACCGTATTCTACACCCCCGACATGGTCGACAATGTCCCTCTTCCCCTCAGCCCCCTAGAGCTCGAAGACGGACGTCCAGAGTTGCGTTATGTCCAAGACCCGTCTGGAACGGGTCTTGGCTTGCACACCCTAGCGGAGCAATACGGAAACTCGCCCACGCTGCTTCTGGTCCCTTCTCCCTCCGCCATTGAACCTCCTGTGATTCAAAAGGGAGCACGTTTGTCGGGCGTGACCCTCGATGGAAACCCTCAAACCGATATTGACAGCAGCCCCGAGGTACGGGATCGTGATGACGCCCGAGCCAAGATGGCGGAGAAGCGACGGAGGACGATCCAAGAATTGATCGAGACCGAGCAAAGCTACGCTATCGATATGATGGTCGTCCGAGATATTTACTTGGCCAGAGCCAGAGGATTCGGTACGTGATCTCCGCGGTTCTACACGAAGGGGTAGAGAAGGGCCTGACATTGGCGAGAGCCCTTCGTACAGACTTCAACTCGATAGCGGACCACGTTATGGCCTCGGGTCTTGGACTCAGCGCCTCAGCATCGCCTTCCTCTCCCTCAGTAAAGAGCGGATTCGATTCGCTCGCCTTCAGCTCTCGTTCAGAGGCGCGTCGATTGACGATGAGCTTACTCAATCTCAACTCGGCCGCTGGATCGATCCCAAACGCTGGGCGAAGGGTCAGCTCAGCTCCCTCGCTTTCAGCCAAATTGGAGCAACGTCGAGCGACAAAAGCCCGTCTTTCGTCCAGTGCGGGCTTGGCTCCACCAGGGATTCCAGTCATGTCGACCAAGGATCTACATGTCATATCCGCCAATTTGGAAGAGGTGGCTGACTTGGCCGAGCGTTTCGCTCACCTGCTGTCTCAGGCTAAAGGCGCTGCCGATGTCGATGGTGCGGAGATGGACGACAACATCGGCGAGGTCTTTGTCAATTTAGTAAGTACTGATGCGCTTACCGTTGTGTTTCCGAGCCCGTCGCTCATCTTGAACGCTCTCCTTCGTTTTAGATTCCCCAAATTCAACAGGTCTACGCAACTTATTGCGCTCGTCACCACCGTGCGATCGTTCGACTTCAAGAGCTTGAACCCACGCTGCGCACTTATCTCTCCGAATGCAAGACGCTCAGTCACGGTCGTACCAAGGCTTGGGACCTCGCGAGTCTTCTTATTAAACCTGTTCAACGATGCCTCAAGTACCCGTTGCTCCTCGACCAGATCCTCACAGTGACCCCTGAAAGCCACCCCGATCGCCATGACTTGGTTCGCGCCAACTCGAAGATGTTGCTCGTCGCCGAGTCGATCAATCAGACCAAGAGTCGACAAGAGGTGCCCTCACCCGCGCTTCGTCGAGAAAGCAAGTCTTCGCTGTCGTCGGCGATGACGAAAAAGTTCTTGCGTTCATCGAGCAAGACGACGACTGCACAGATTTCGACTGAACGAGCAGCAGAGCGCGACGACATGTTCGATACCCTTGCCGCGCTCGTCGATAGTACCCGATCCTCGGTGCTGAGGTTCTCGAGTGAGATGAGGGAGTGGTCTAAAGGAACCAAGGCTGAACTTGAAGCCCAGGTCATCGTCGTGGAAGGGTGGATCGACCTGTATGCACCGCTGTCCGAAGAGCCGGATGCGCAAGATTCGCTCTACCATCGTCTGATGGTGTTCCTCGAGGAAGTACTTGACCCGGTCATCGATGGACCTTATCGCGAAGTGGTGAGTGCCTTTCCGTAAGATTATTTGAGAGAAGAGATTGGCGCTAATGATGGAATTCTCTCTGTAGGCCCACGAAGTTCGTCACTCGCTTCTGCTCAAGAGCGACCACCTACTCTCCCTCTTCGAATCGCCTCGCCAGTTCATCAAGAAGCGCAACGACAAAATGCTCGCTCACTCGCGCTATCTCGCCAAGAAGCTACCTGCCGATCGTCGAGGCTCGGACGAGTTTCTCGAGCTCTCGGCTCGCCTGCTCGAAGAACTGCCTCGCTTCCTCGCGAGTGTGTCCAAGTATTACGACATCATACTCGGTCATTTTTCCGGTGCGCAAGAAGCGTATAAAGAGGAGGTACAAGAGCTCTGGGACTTCTTTGCCGAACGCTTTCGTCTTCGAGACGAGCAAGGCATGATGGGGAGTCAGCAAGTTCTTACGAATGAGTTGATGCATCGACTTGCCGTCGGACTCGGCGTCTCTGCTCCTTCGCTCGTCCCAGCTCCTGGATCAACTTCGGGAGAGTCTGGCAAGCGTCATCTTCGTCATGCGACAAATGGTTCGGGCAACTCGACGGGCTCGACGTCGATCAGGCGTCAGTCCATCATCGCCAGTGGTATTCCTCGACCGGCGAGCACGGTGTCCATCTCCAACTCGGGTGGTGGAGCCAACAACATCCGCTCTCGCCTTCAAGAGTATCAGTTCAGCGCCGGTTCTCAGAATGAAGCTCCCGTGATTGTGAATCGAAATAGTATCACTTCGGACGCCTCGACGCCGTCCTTCACCGTATCCTCCAAGAGTGGCGAATCATCGAACGGTGGTCCCGCCACTCCTCCGGGAGAGGAGCATCAGCTCAAGCAAGGCAAACACATGCAGCAACGCTCATCAAATCAGCCCTTCCCCTCCGGCGTTGCGCTTCCCTTAGCGACAGCGACGAGTCGAAAGATCGAGCGCGGCATCGCTCCTATCCCTTGGTCCACCCCAGACGAAAGCTTACACTCCCCTTTGCAAGGGCATTCGTTCCGAGGTCGTTCAGGATCAGGTGACGATGCTTCTACCGGATCTTCCATTACCGCGACTCGACCTTCAGGTTCTCCCCAGCTCTCGGGTGCACTGGACGAAGAAAGTTCGGGCACCTCATCGAACCCTTCACCAACCCAAGGGGTTCCCCGCCACGACGTCGGTGACTCGGGCGTACGAATCGGTCCGAGTGACTCCGAGTCTCCCTCGGACGAAACCGAACCCGGAGATTATTACTTTAACGAAGATCGAACACTTTACGTCGCCGAGGCTATGGAAGACTCGTCGTCGAAACGTTATCAAGGGGTTGAGGATTTGCGAGGCGGGTTCCCCATCTTGGTGTTCAAGGTTGGGGATCGGATCGATGTCGAGCATGAGGAGGCTGATCAAGCGGAGGGTGGGTGTGGATGGTTGTTGGGAAGGAAACATGGGGACGGCGTGCTGGGATGGGTGAGGACTGAGTTGTTTACGATGCTTGATCACGACGATGAGCTGTAGCCTTCGGCGACAGATTAGGGGGTTTTCGGTTTTCAGATACCTAGCTCAAGGAGGGTTGCTCCTGATTTGTTTTGCGACAGTAGGTTTTTGCATATTCTATCCTATAGCTCTTGTTGTGTATGCCATATAATATGACTGTCCAGATGTCCTTCTCGGAGAGAAGCTCTCGCCGTCGGGTCCGAATCTGGCACTGTACTGCCAGGAGCTCGATTGAGCAGAAGCGGTACCTGGGTCAGGCGTACTCGGAGCAGCTCTTTAGCATATATTATAGCGCTGCGATTATGTTTTTCCGCTACTTTGTCACGAGCTGACTGCTCGTCGGCACACCCTTGCTCAGCGTTTGCAAGACGACGCAATACCGCTCGGTCAACGAGATCAATTTTTCCACCTATTTCAGGGAGGAAGCACCGGAACCTTATCAGCAAGACATCTGAGAAGGCATTCCATGCTCTTCTGCATAACGCTACTGACCTTTTCCTTCGGGGTGTCCCCGCAATCCAAGTCGAATTTGACTCTGATAGCCGTGAAGCCGACGGGAGCGGTCTTCTCGACGCCGAGTGTCCCACTGGATCCGAAATCCAAGGAGGATGGCTTCAGTACGTATGCATGATTGAGGAAGTTATAGCTTTGTAGAATGCAATCTTGGTGGAGAGACTGACCGGAAGTCGAGATCGCCTTCAACGGCCACGGTTCCACTCTCGACGGGAATTGATAATGCCGTCGCTACGGCTTTCAGAGTGACTGCAACGCATAGCGAAATGATAGGTCAATATATCAGCGTGCATAAGTTTGAGTAGATAATGAATACGACAGCCCCCGACTGACCTCCTGCACAAGCCGCCAAGCTTTCGAGCAACAGATCGCCACTGCACAATTGATCGCCCGTCCCGCCAGCCATAGGGGACAAGCCAGCCTCCTTCATCGCCTTGCCAACCGAAAGGGAGCATGAAACGCCGGACCCCAAAGTTGAAGTCGATTTGAGAGTGACTTGTGCGGCGGTCGCATCGGACGAATAGGCCTGCTTGAGTGGGGCTTGGATCGCGCGCAGTTCCTCGGCTGTTGGGGCGGACATGATGGTGTTGAGGGGTGGTGGATTTTGCTCGGAATATTTGGTTGAGGTATGAGCGATGCTTGGGTGCGCAGCTTGTGTTGCTGTCGGTGGTGATACGGCAGTTCAGCGCGGACAACCCGCCGGGCCGAATTGAAACCCCGGCCGAGGTCCGAGCTCAAATTTGGTCACGGCGTCGAGTCATTCTCACGGCTTGTCATGATTTCAAATGAACAAATAAGACGGTAAGTACCGGGAAGTAGACCACATTCATGACGAGAAATTCGCACTCGAAACACGACGCCGAGGAGTCGGGGCCGCGGCCGACCCCCCACATCATGCATGTGGGATGACGTTGTCGCGAAGAAGCTCCCCGCAGCTCGATGACGACCGATCGATCGCGCTGAGTCCAGCTAGCGCAGCTATTAGTCGTCGCTAATCGTCACTGCGCGAAAGTGGACACGTCCTTGATGATGAAGGAAAAAAGCTCTAGACTTCCATTGTCCTCCCTAGTACTTTCCGCCACGAGCTCAACTCACCCAGTCGAACCTCCTGAACATATCCACCCCCACCACCCCTCCAAATTCATCCACGAGCAGCATGTCCATCGCACCCGATCACACCGACAGCAGCGTCACCGATCCTTCGTCGCTCATCTCACCATTCGTCGAGAAGGATGCACAGGCGACGATACGAACGGGGGTGCATGTCAGTTGGTCCGCGGCCAGTGCGGCTTGGTGAGTCACCACACGCCCCAAGATGAATTCTCTGTCCTTTTCGATGATCTGGTGCAAACTGACTAATGACCTTGCCGCTCTGCTGTGTCACCCCGCCATCGTCGTCGCTCCCTGCCAACCGATGACCCCCACATGGTTTTCGGCCGCTCCTCCTCGTCCCCTCTACGGAAAATTGCCGCCGCATCAGGCTTTCGATCCTCGGCATCCCTCTCATCTTCTTCCCTCGCATCCTCTCCATCGTATTCGCCAAAGCGCTGACGACCAACACCGTGACCGATGAAGTCGAGACCGAGGTGATCCGTCAGCTCAACCCGCTCGAACGTTCCATGGCCGGATTGGCGGGAATGACCCTGTTGGCTCTGGCTAGCTTGCTGCTCATCCAGGTGGGCGGATTTTACACTGCCCCAGTCAAGAGGACATCCCCGCTGAACAATCAAATAATCCCGTTCTCAGACCGGTGCGCTTCCCCTCACCTCGTCACTCTCAGCCTCGGCGAGCGTGATCGAATCCAACGCGCTCGCCCCCTTCCGTTCTCCGACCATCTTCATCGGCGTACTCTTCCTCTCCGCGATCGCGTACGAGACTTACTACGGTTTGGGAATGTACCTCGTCGCTGGACCGAGTGCCGGTTTGGGCTTGTGGGGTGTATGGGCCGTGAGTCTCCATGGTTTCATCCCTTCGATCCTGAGCGGAAAGATTCTTGACATCCTTGCCTTTTAACGTTTTTAGCTCCTCTTCGCTCACGAAGGTCGCGTGAACCGCGTCGGAGGTTCGAGCAAAGACTCGAGGAGCGATATGAAGAAGAAGATGGACTCGAAGAACCTCTGAACGAGAACTTAGAGCGAATGCTATGACGAAAAAGATGAACGTTCGCGCCACGTGCTGCTTAACTCGATAGCAGGTGTGTGGACGATTTTTTTTTCTTTCTTTTTGGTTGTGGGACCGCTTGTTATGCCAACTCTTTAGTTTGACTCACGAGAGAATCGAGGTTCGAAGCGGCGCGACGACAGTTCGGTTCAAGACCAAAGAACTTGTTGCAACATGTTTGGAAAGGAGTAGGAACTGCAGAGATCGTCGTTATCCGTCCAGGGGGCAATGTCGTTAAAAATGCTACGGAGTAGGTGGGCAGAAGTGGGTACTGAAGGATGAATGCGACGGACGGGGCGAAGACTTGCGATATCTATACATAAGAGAACGTCCAAGATCGTTGATTCAAAGAAAGTACTCGATTTGCTGTCGCAATCACAAAGAAGAAGAAAAAAAACCCGGATCAGCGTCCGCGCACTCAGCCCCGCTCGATGATGCATAACCGCACGACTCACATTCGGTCCCCCTATACTAGCCATGACCCCATCCCCAACCATCCCCGTCTGTTGCTGCTGCTGCATTTGCTGCTGTTGCTGTTGCCCCGGTCCATCCCTCTCATTCTCCGGCGCCGCATCAAACACATTGAAATGCTTCTCCCCCCCAGGACCGACCTCCAAAATCGAAGCCATATTCCCACATCGATAACAGTAATTAGGCGCGGACCAAACGGTTGAAAGACGATCGTCGTACAGTACTGAGAAACCTTCCATGCAGAGTTGGTGCGCTCGGAGGATGTGGTTCATCGAGTTGGTGTGCAGGAAGGATTTGACGACGGACGAACCGAAGGTGTAGCCTGCTCCTCTGTGGAGCGAGTAATTAAAAAGGGGTTGGGGTTCAGTACGGGGTTGAGTTTGAGCGAGTGCCGTATGTTGGGTGACGAACCTTGGTGAGATTGAGAATTCCTCCTTGTCTGGATCTGGATCGGACCATACCAGATCTGCCATTGGCCCTTCGTGTGGGATTTCTGTGCAAATGGTCCACTCGGAAGGGTCAATTCGATGAGCACGACAAATTTATAAGTTCGTGGACTGACCTCTGAACCGATCGATAATCTTGATCTGGTCCAGGGTATGAACAGATGGTGAGAGACCTGGTGCGATCAAGACGAGTCAGTCATGCTTCCTGTATCTCATCTCGCCGAAAGAGATTCTCACAGGAACCTACCTCCATGAACGCAAAAGATCCGATCATCGATGACGACGGAGAGTGTCAAAAAGTCAAACATGTCGGTGAAGTAGGTCCATACGGCCGGGGAGCCGTATTTCCGTACGCATTCCGAATAGAACCCGTACGTCTGCGCAAAGTCGGCGGAGGAATTCAGTATTCGCATCGCCTGTAACAGCTGCACTGCAGTCGACCCAAAATTCTCTCTCACCTGTGTGACGGCCCTCGACTCGTGATTCCCTCGAATGAGTTGGACTCGATTCGGGTACCGCAGCTTGAGGCACGTGAGCAACGAGATGGTCTCGACCGAAAAGAGACCCCGATCGACGTAGTCGCCGAGAAAGAGGTAGTTGGTATGCGGCGAGTAGCCACCTATCCGGAAGATCTCGATCAGGTCGTAGAATTGTCTGTTGCACCACAAGCAAGAAGCGCGCAGTGGGTCAGCAACGACCACTCAGTCGCTCTCGACCAGCTAGCTCCGCGCTTCCGTACTGACCCATGAATATCACCGACGACGGTGACGGGTGCTTGGACATGCACAACGTTGGACTCCCTCATCAAGAGCTCTTTGGTCTTTTCGCAGATCTCCTTGACCAAGGATTCGGCGAGCAACCGCTTGCGCAACAGGGTCGCGATCGCGCCGTCGAGGTCTAACGGCATGTTGACGTCTTGGTAGGGGCAGGGATGCTTGAGCGGGGAATCGAACGGATTTGTCCAAGTCTTGGATCGGTTACAATGGTATGGATTATCGGTGGGGTGGTGTAGGGGTGCTCAGAGGAGCAGACAGCGGTCGAAGAAGTGGATGATGAGTCGATCGCGGCTGACGATGGAACCGGGGATGACGGCCGGATACTGAAGCGGAACGCCTGAGACTTCCTGTACACTTGCACTCGTCCGCTGGCGATTCGTGTTTTGGAGAGAGATGGGAAGGAGGAGGCAGAGACCCACCTGATTGCTCGGCGTGAGTCCCGCTCCACTTCCACCTCCGCTGACGTTGCCGCTCGGACCGCCTGCGCTCCTTTCCGTTCTTTCACGCGCGATCACTCGGTGCAGTGCGCTCGCTCTCCCGCCCCAAACCATAGCTTCGGATGCTCTGTCGCGACAGCTACCTCCTTGATGACGAATCCCACCAATGTTGCGCTCTCAACCTTGATCGCTTCCCACCTCGCGTCGATTGACTCGACCCTCACCGACGACCACCTGATCGTCCTCGCCCATCTCGTGGGGTCCACCAACTTGATCGTTGATGCGCTTCATCTCATCGACACTCAAGGCGGTACATCTGCTCAACCTCTGACTTGGCCCGGCTTCCGTACTCCAAAGCTAACGCCCTTTCCAACCCTCCCAGTCGCTCGACTCAATCTGCCCAACAGGCAATCGCTGTACCAAGTCTCGGGATCGACCAAGGCCTACACTGTCCACAGCACTCCTTCTGCAGCCTCGATCGGCCGACTGGGCTTCTGTCCTTGTCCCGCTTTCGCTTACTCGGTCCTCAAAACGCAGCAGAACGTTCTCGCAAGTCAAGGCCCCCACATTCTGCTCGGGGTGTCTTCCTTCGAGTCCTGATCCCCAACCTTCCCGACAAGAAATTACAGTGCAAGCATCTTCTCGCCGTTCTGATTTGTGAACGTTTAGATACGTTCGTCGATAAGCAAGTCGGACTCAAGTGGCTGGCCGCTTGGAGCTCGGGGTTCCGTACATTACAACAAGTGCCGCCGACGTGAGCACGACTGGCCCGACAAGCACCGCCTTGAGAGCCAGTAGCGACAATCGCCATGAACTAAACGCAGCAACTTGGAGTTCTACAAAATCCCCCCTCGCGCCTTCCCCCTAACATTCGCCTCACATACTTTCATTGGCCGAATCCAGCATTTAATCAGTCCGTGGGCTCGACCTCTCCACTCACGGACAAGCAGTGTGGAATCATTCTCTCACCGTCTAGGCAACCCTTTCAACCACGGGTACCCTCGTGATCGGCCACCACCGTCTCCTCAACATCGTGAATGGAACGAGCTTCATTCGGCGTTAAGATCGGACAGTATAAAAGCCTCTTGCAGCTTGCGCATGGAGATCGCAGTGTCGATAGGGATCTGGGAAGGAGCGCGAGACAGACCAAGAGCCCCGTCTTTCTGTTTGACGAGGAAACATCCGCCTCTCATGGAACCGAACGGTCTGGTCTCATTTGAAGACAACCTCAAGGAATATTGCCAAATCTACCTACTCGCTGAGGGTCCCTTCTACTATTCTCAGCATCCCGCGACAGCGGCACAGTCATCACCATCCGAAGCGGCATGCTAGTCTATCTTGGCCTGGGTTTTGCATTGGGAGCGTCCCCACAGAGAGTTGATGACTACCTTGTAGATGTAACTGGTGAACAGGAATTCAACACTTCTCAGCTTCTTGCTTGAGGATGGGTGAAGGTCATAGTCTATAATTGATTTTCACCACAAGGTGTAACGTCCGACCTTTGTGAACGCACAGATGGCGGATGTGGGATGCGGATTTTCGAACTCGAGGCGTTGCAAGATCGCAAGATCCATATTTTCAGGGGCCTCGGGCCTGAATAGTTGTCATCTCTGAGCGCATTCGTCTTAGCTCGAACGCGGACTTTTGCGGCCGCTGGTCGACCGCGTTGACACCCCTGAGTTTAGTTTGGTGGCCCGTAAGCCTGGGAGTCAGCATCAGCTGAGGACGCTCGGGGTTTCAGGTCGATGACCTCGTGATCATCACCTTCGCGTCATCACCCCGCGAAGGTCACAGCGTTCGAGAGGGTGAGCGATGTCGACAAGATGAGCGGAAGGTTGGTGAAACTTCATCGTTGGGTCAATCAAAGGGGTCGGGGGAGGAGGGAGAGAGAGTGCGGGACTCATAGAGCGCCTAAGAAACGAAATTAGTAGTAGAGTAGGGAGATTGAATTACCAGAGGAACGAATAACACAACGTTGGGCTCAATCCCAAATACCATATTAGGAGCAATAATCAGGCGAAGGACGGTACAACCGTATAATCCTGACGGCAGCTGTGCACGAAATTTCTACCCCTGATAATATCATTATTGGACTGCTCCTCGAAGATAACGCATCGAGGCCCGTCGACAACGCCAAGAACGAGGGTGTTCGTAACGGCGGGGACCGACCCGAAAAGCCCAACAGACGGCCCCCGATCAAACCGCAGCCCACTACTAGTGTTCCTCGCGCTTGATCCACGGACAGTCACCAGAAATTCAAGCCGACTACAACTTGATCGGAGACTGCCGCTCTCCCAGCCCCATACCAGTGGATTGGATCAGCGGCCGGGCGTCCCCATTGCGGAGCTCGCAACTTCACTCGGAATTGATCACGGTGACCAAAGACTGGCATTTGGAGGTCAAGGCGAGGTTGTCGAACAGGCACTGGTCGACTATGGTTTGCGAACCCCGTCGAGTTGTTCATTCGGGGCTTTTTCACTGAATCATATCTTGCCTTGTGCAGTCTTACACCGGGACGAGCTGTGTTGATCTGGTCGAGCTTGATATTGAGATTGTCTCATCGGTCTCGAGCCCATTGATCTCCCGTTCCCCGAGCACTCCTTCCCTTCCAGGCAAGCTCATTGTAGGTTTGTATGTCCGACCCGACTCTGCAGTGGCTGGCTGAGAATGCCAAAGAGAGCTCAAAGACGGTCGAATACCTCTTGGGCTTCGGGTCAAACCGAGTCGACTGCGGATCATCGTCTGGAAAAGTTGGTCGGAACCGGAAGCACTGCGGGCGGGTGGCTCGCCAAGATGGAGTCCGGAACCTCGAGGCTTTGTCTCCACATCGCGGTTCAGATTCTAGCCTTGGTGTATCCGCACATCGTTCGTGAACATCGTCTCATCAAATGTGCTACGTACGACTGCCGCCTCCTTTTGCTCCTCTCGCTTCCGTTTTATCAAGTGTGAATGTTCGGTATGTTTCATCCTGCTTGTTTGACTGCCTCTGCCCTACGGCTCACTTCAAAACTCACTGAAACATATTCTTCGTGACATGCGGTGTATCCACCGACATTATTCGACCCAACATTGATGAAGTGGCGACTTCACACAACTCGTTCTCCGCCGTCGCCGTCGACCTCGACTTCGATCTCGCCAACCACTGTTGCGCTCACTTCTTCGAATGAGTGTACCGTTCGAGCGGTCAGAGGCGTACTAGCCTTACCAGATTGCGCTCGAGACTTCAAGTTGGGCTGGCGGGCTGACTCACCCCTGTTAGGGTGATTCGTTCCTCCGCCCAGAGCGAGGGCCAAGACTGAGGGCGGCATGGGCGGAGGCTGCACGAGTGTAGGCAGTTTGGGAACGGGATCGATCGGATCGAAAGCGAGGGAAATGAAGGTGACGGCAAGTGATCTTATCGGTAGACCGGTCTCAGCACGCGTCTCGGCGCCCACTGTCAACCATGGCACCTCAATGCTTGTTCGACATGCTCGCTTGCTGAACTGCCGACTTGAAGTCAAGGCTCCAGCCTAGGACAGGGGCGTTGTAGGACTTGAGCCTGTCGATGTGGGGATACGGTCGAGGTATTTATCCGTCGGGGTTTCCGGATGGCCGATGGCGGGGAACGAGTTGGAGTCGCCACTTCATCAATGTTGGGTCGAATGTTGTCGGGGGATACACCGCATGTCACGGAGTGAGCGAACTTTTGGGAAGAGGACGGCGTCTCTTCATTTGACGAACCTGGTAGCGACGGGAAGCTTGGTCTTATCCGGTCAGCTCTCGTAGCACCACGTTGATGAACGGCTCTTCATGGCCTGAAATGGACTCCTTTCTAATGAAAGATACGGAGGTAGACGCAGGCTCTTTGCTTCGTTGACCAGGAAGTATCTGTTCGAAGCTCCGGGCCGAAAGGATTTGTCGACTGAGCTAATGTTGCTTCCCACGAAAGCTGAGATATGTCGTTTCACACTTATCCATCCTACGTCTTTGTTCATTCATCCTCCTCATCATCAATTACGACTCCCGGCCGATTCTTCCTCCCCTGCGGTTCAGGTAAATCCTCGCCGTCATCCCCATCCTCTTCCTCCACTTGCTGCGGTACCCCCACTCTGTTCTTCCCGACCGTTTCCGGTAAATCCCGATCCTCCTCCTGCTCATCTTCCTCTTCATCCTCATCCTCATCCAAAGCACGTCTCTTCTTCCTCTGTCCAACAGGGTTTGGTAAATCGTCTTCATCTTCATCCTCCTCCTCCTCCTCTTGATCATCATCATGTGAACCACGTCTTTTCTTCCCCGCCGCGGCATTCGTCCCTTGAGTACTAGTAGGCTTAGATCGTACCACGGCGGGAGCTTGTCCACGGTGTTGGAGTCGTGTACCTTCGGGGTTGACGGCGCGGCAGGCGTCGATCCATTCGGCGTAAATGTCGATCGGTTCGGTCAGGTCTGTCGTCAGAAAGAGGTGGGTTGAGATTGAGGCTTAGTCAGAATGCTTTTGATAACGAGTCTTGAGGAGTCACGTACGATTGATATCGGTCTGTTCGACGAAGTAGGAGAAAGAGATCAGTTCAGTTCTCCGTTGAGACCGTTCGAAAGAGTGTGATCATGCTTCGTCGTGTAGAAAGGGAACGCACCTCAAAGTGTTGCGCACAATCTTTACAATCCAACCTCCCGACTTTGGTCTTGTTGTCACTGTGAAGCCACAGAGGGACAAAATCTCCTCAAGTCAGGCTTCGAGTCGAGGTTCCCAGTTCCCAGTTCCCAGTTCGCTCGAAAGTGTACATTTTACATGTGATGGTGCCGTTGTGTTGGCAGAACATGCATTTGAAGGTCTTGTCTGAGGAGCAGGATCATGTCCGATGAATGTGTCGGGGCAGGCGAGGGGAACGGTGGTCGTGCGTTTCGAATGCAGAGGGGGACGACAATGCGGGAAACGAGAAGTGTCAGTGCATGTGTTACCTTGGACCAACGTGACGAGCAGACCGTCGAGGAGTCAGGGCTGGTCGCGAGACTGACCTAGGGTCAACTTGACTCGGGTTTGAGGCTTTTTGGCACTGCTGCGTTTACCCATGACGACGAGGCGACAGGGTTGATGATGAGCTTGGGTGCTGAGACTTGGTAACAGCCTAGTGTTTGTGAGGGGAGAGAGTGGGCAGCGGAGCATGAGCCGAGCTCGACGAAAGCGGCCAACCAACTAATGGGCTAATCGCGGTTAATGACCCATTTAGGCTGCGCACCGGAGCTCCACCTCTCCGTCCGATCGCTTTCGTCTCCGATCCTCGCGAATCGCGTTACCTCTCAGAACCAAACAACCCACCCCACACGCATGCGCCGTCTCACAAACCTGACCCAACACCTAGCCCTCGCTCGATCCTTCGCTACCATGGCCAACCCAGGTGCTTTCCCTAGGCTCAATGATCAAAGCAGCCGTGATCCGAATGAAGGTGCCGAAAATGATTCGTCGTTGGGTGCGCTCAAGGGCATGATTGCGCCGAGGGTGAATGGTCAGTACATACTAAGATGCGATGGGAGTTAGACTCTGTGCTGACTGGGCATATCAACTATCCAACACCCTACGGTGCCCCGCCTTCCCCCACTTGCGATTGCTCGATCTTCAAAACGACGTTATTATCCCACCACCTCAGTGCTCGGAACCGCTCTCCAACCGATACCCACCACGTCCCTCACAAGCTCAACCCAACCCGCAACCGGTTTCTTCCGTACCAACTACTGCGACGCCTCCCCCCTCGACCCCGGATCGCACACCATCGCCGCGTTGATCACGCCTTCCTTCCTCACCTTCTCCGCCTCCAAAGGTAACGACCTTTCCTCCTTGTTCCCTCGCACCGGTCCTTCCTCACCCTGGGAGAAAGCGAATCAAGTACCAGGTGCACCAGGGGCATGTTATTGGTGTTTGTGCGCTTCGAGGTGGTGGGAAGCCGTGAAAGCGAGTGAGAGTCATCCGGAGGGAGAGGCGATCGTGCCGAGGGTCGTGGTGCAGTCTACGCATGCCAAGTGGGCTCAAGCGGTCCGCGCAGCGGATGAGGAGAAGAGAAAGATGTTGGAAAAGTATGCGATCAAGAGCTAGAGCTTTGGTGGCAAGGCTGCGGAAGAGAGGACTACGGGAAGAGTTTTTCTTTGACCGACTCGATGATAGGGGTCCGCATGAAGTATGGAGCTCTGCTATCAAATGAGAGATAAAATTGTTGTAACCACGCTTATACTCACACGAAAAGTGAAAAACCACAAAGCTTTGTCCAATACGACCCCAACTTTTAACCCTCCGTCGCTCGCTGCCCGATTTGCCAGGATTTGCCACGGGCCATCTATACTTTTCACTATCACGCTCTTTACCCCTTTGACTTTTCTTGTACAGTTAATTCCGCCTGATCCAGTGGCTCGCTTGCGACCTATCCGAGCCTATACACAGGTGAGACTCAGGTGAGCAGCCTCGCTCGCGCTATCAAAGGGCTCGGACTCTTCGAGGCTCCGAGGTCACCGGTCACCGGTCACCTCGGACTCTCGCGCTTTACCCATTCTCACGAACGACGATCTCCGCCTCGGGAAACGGACAAGCGAACCCACGCTCATGCCCCACTACCCAGTTGCTGCGGTTGCCCAATCAACCTATAAATAACGGACAACAAAAACAAAAAAATATTATGGCACCGCCGCGCGGCGCGCTCCTCTTCCTTCGCCATCTCACTGATTCCCCATCCCGTCCAATCACCTTCAACCGAAACCCTACCCAACCCAACATGACACGGAAAACGAACACAATGGCAATCTTCCGAATGCAAGGTTCACCGATGCAGCCGCCACCCAAGCCGGATTGTCAGAGGTATGTTCGAACCGTTTGATCGTGAGCGGGCTTCCGGCCACGAGTGCCACCTCAGCCAAGGAAACAAACGCTCGACAAGTACCTGCTTCACAATTTCTGGCGTACCCCCTTCGAGGCCACTCAAGTACAAGATCTTGTTGGCCCATGCCAGCCTCGGCAACATCGACGACTACCCCGTCAATGCCGACTCTTGCGCCATCGATGGCTCATACGAAAAAAAGCACCTGCCGCCGGGACCGCACCGCGCTGCCCCCTCCAGCGCGCTCGCCGAGCGCGATATGTACGACCAAAACCATCGAGGACCAATCATCGTTGGAACTGACGCTTGTCAGCGCACACCTCAACAAGTTCCAGTGCGTCAAATTCACGGGATTGACAGGAGGCATAGAAAGCAAATGGCTGACCCCTACCTTAACGGTGTAACGGTGTGCAGACCCATCACCATTGGGAACTTGTTGAGGTTGAGGTGCACGCTGACAAGTGTCAGGTCCAACGATGATTGGTCCTCGGTAGTTTTGGGGGTGTCGCGCTCGGTGACTTTTTCGTACTGGTGTTCCATATCTCAGAGCACTATCGTATCTTTATCGAGCTGACACAGAAGCTAGTTGTAATCCATATAACTTGCACCTGTCATCTTCGGTCACCAGTGAGGCTGAGTCCGCTGTCCGAGACAGCGTGCCACCTTTCAATGAGATCCTGGTGAGAGTGCTTCTTCTTACTAAAGGGGGACGTACTTGGTGGTCAAGTAAGAGGGCTCGTCAAGTTTCAGCGCGATACATGGCATGATACATGGCATACTACACGAGATACAGCGGATTGCCCAGCTACGTGGTAGATGCACCATCCTTAATTGGTAAACGCACCTTTCTTCCGGAGCAAACGCACCAAACTTGCGCGAAGAGTGCACCATTTGTAAGTGAACTTTGCACCTTTCTACCGGGGTAGATGCGTCAAGCTTCGGGGGTAAACGCGCCCGCGTAATTGGTAATTGCGCCATTTGCTCGCGGCATTATGTATGGATATGGATGCGGGAGTAATAGGCGCGTGTGCAAGTTCATGTCGACCGTGCTCCACTACTCTTCAAGTTGCCTCTGCTCGCTGAACTGCTCGCGTCAAAGACTTCAGGACGCCAATCCCCGTATCGTGTCGTCAGATCATGAACCCGAATAAGGACATTTTCTAGTCCCCGTACACGTTACTACATGATGGTTCAAACTCTGACCTTCACCCCTGCGGCAAGGTGGATGAGTTCAGCTACCGTGCGATCGGCACGCCCTTCCAAGGAGCCCCCCTTCCTCCCTCGTCACAGCTCCCAGTCTCAGCAATACTGGATACCTCACTCCAACAACGACTAGAAGGCGCGCTACTTGACTTTCTGAGCGCGCATGACTTGGTGGAACCCGTATACAACGAGACGCGCCAGCTGCTGATGCACATGGGGGAAACACGACTCTTCTGTACGAACTCACCCGAGTGCACCGTCAGTATGCACGACCTGCGTATCCGAATACTCGAGCCCCTCGTCACGATCGCGCTGAAGAAATATCACGACAAGATCGAAGAGGACGGCAAGAAGTCGGGCGGTCTTTACCTCCTCCACTATCGTCCCGAAGACCCCATTCGAACCCAACTCCCTCTCGGGATCACCTTTGCTCTGAGGCACACGAAAACGGAAGTGGCGTCCAACACGACCATATCGTTTGAGGAAGAC
The DNA here is from genome assembly GCA_003665825.1 of Microbotryum silenes-acaulis. NCBI lineage: Eukaryota > Fungi > Basidiomycota > Microbotryomycetes > Microbotryales > Microbotryaceae > Microbotryum > Microbotryum silenes-acaulis. Next base: position 306,607 of record QPFY01000020.1, read on the forward strand.
TCGAGCTTCCTGACCTTTGGATGTCAGCCGAACGGGTTTGCCCGCGAGGACGAGTGCAAGTTCTTCCTCAACGAGGGTGAGCCGATCCCGCTCGATCCATGCGGCAAGAGCCACGGCGCGCAGCCGATGCTGAACAAGGTGAGCATCTTGCATTCACTCCGGCTTCGCTCAATGGTCACTAGATTGCTAACCGTATATTTCTTTGGGTCTCTAGCTCGCCTGGAGGATGCAATCTGCAATTCAGCGTGACCCAAAGACGGGTAAAGTCGAGGTACCGGTGCGCTTTGGCATCATTATGAGCACTCATTTTGCCATTCTGGCCGAGTCGGGTAAGTTGGAGTGGACATGATGAGTTGAGCTTGCTCATCCCTAAGTCGTATTTTGGTTTCCTGACAGTCATTAACCCGAAAAACGATCAAGAAGCTGGGCTCGCCTACACCTCCATCTTCAAAACCGGTAATGACTTCGAGGATCGGGATCGATATGCATTCGATTTCCGGCCAAAATCCATTCCGCTTTTGTTCCTCGCGATCATACTAGACTATCTCGTCAAGGTCCCACCTCCGCCCGACGAGATTCTCAACTCTCTGTTTGGTAAGGGGAAGCATCTGGACGATTCTGGCGGAGACTCGGGTGTCGAGGGGCAGACCAAACTTGAACGCTCAGAGGAAGGTGACGGGGAACAGCCAAGTGGGCTAAAAAACAAGAGACAGAGAACAGATCAGCCAAGTGAATCAGAGAATAAGGGTCTTCCGGAACCATCCGCCCATGTCGTATGACCCCCATGCAGCTCGCTGTCCAAGCGAGGCTGAACACCTTTTTGTGGCCGGTAAGTCGTCTCGATCACCATCGGATGAGGACGGAGGTCGTTCGGCGTCTTCCCCGACTTCCACCGCGGGTAGCTGACAAGGCTCTCTTTCCGACTTTTAGCCACGAATAGCTCTCTATAAATTTGGTCGAGGGAATTGGGTGAACCGGGGCACCCGTATCGAAGCCGTCACCTTCGAGGTCGTCAGCAAGCCGGGCAAACCGTTGAAGGCTCCCCGACACAACCCGAGTCATGACCTTGTCCACCTTCCCCCCGCGTTAGTGTATTATCTATCCCGCCCCCTGGGCGAGCTTTATGAGCGAAGAGAGAGCTTCGTCGTCTTGTCCGATTTGAACGAGGTCAAACTCAACACTCTACCGGTGCTCGCTGCGGCGCAACTCCTGGGGAAAGGTGGGTTCGGCTCCGTGACCGCTGGCAGATTAGTGGCCAGCACTGCCGCAATCAGGGACGTGGATCCCAAGGATCGCAGCTCGAAGGCTTTTGAAGTGGGAAGTTCACCTGTAGAAGCTCGCAATGAGGACTCGACCGACCCAAGATCGAGCTCGATCCCGACCCGAGTTACTATGGGCCAGCGCCCGATTTTAATTTTTTTATCCAATAGATCTCAATAACAGTCTAATTTTATCAAGGCCAAGAAGCCCGACAAGGGTCGTCTCTTTTTATAGACTATAGCGGGAATTCCACTTCGCATCATCATCCAGGGTTTGGCCTACGAGGCGGCCCAGCTCGCTCGCTCGCTCGCGGCTCGTTCCACCTGCCCACCAGTAAAGCACCGCCCGAAGCTCACTACCCTTGCGGATCAGGTGGTTCTCGCTCGTTGTTTTCGTTCAAGCTGGCCCATCTATTGGACCCCTTGTGGTGGCGCACCCAAGCGCATCACCTCAGCTCGTCAACCTCTTCCGCTCGCTCCGACGTGCTCGACGGTCTCTCCTCGCAACTCGCCCAGTTCGATTCGCTCTTGCGTGCTTCGGATAACGTGGTCGCGAATAAGGCTGTTCAGCTGTTGGGTAGGTCTAGAGGTGGTCTCTGTGGCGTGTGGGTGGGGGTGGGTGTGCGCGAAGGGCTAATGATCTCCCTGTGCTTCCTCCTCCCCACGTGCTCTCTCGCACTCCCACCTTCTCCATCTCCTTCTCCCTTGATCAGACCATCCCACAACAATCCAAACTCTCCAACTCATCTCGACCTACTCCCCGTACTGGTTCCCCGCGTTCCTGATCGTGCTCACTTCCCTCTACTCGCGTCGTTCGACCCGTCTCTCCGAACAACGTCGTATCGAGCGCCACATCTCTACCCGCCTCCAAGCGCGTGCTTACGCCATTACGGACAAGATGTTTGATCTTGGACTGGGGACGCCGAGTGCTGAAGGGATGCCCAGTGGGAGTGGGAGCGGTAAAGGGTGGGGGGAAGTTGAGGTGCAGTGGGGGAAGGAGAAGTGAGTTCCTAGAGCTTTGGGATGAGGGTTTAGGGGCTTTGGAATTGACAAAGTCTCTGGGCGGTTGTCGTTACAGGATTCGAGTTCCACTCCCACCCCCTAATTCACCCCTTTCGACGCTCAAAGCAGCCCTGTACGTTTTGACGACCCTCTCGATCCCCAGCAGCACTCGACTAACCCACCTCCCTGGACTGGCCCATAGTTTCAACATCACCGGCGTAGCCCCGGACCAACAAAAATTGATCTACTCCGGCGCGATCCTCAAAGACGACCTCGCGCCTCTCTCCTCCTTCGGCCTAATCGATAACCCTCAACCCATCTCCTCCCACTCGACCATTCCCAGCTCTACAAGATCCTTCTGGGACACTTGGTCCCTCCTCGGTCCCTCCTCCCAACGTAGATTGAAGAAACTGATCCTTCTAGGTTCCAAAGAAGTTTCTTCACAAATCGACGATCGGCTCATGAATCGCGCCGATTTACTCCCCACGGGTGCGGAAGAGATCGTACCTTTGAAATCGATCTTGACGGAAGAAGAAGTGATTGAAAAGGTTGATCAAGTCGCGCAGAATAAGTTGAAGAGTTTGGTACCGGATTTGGAAAAGGTGGAACGATGGATCGCGAGCGTAGAAGGTGAAACCGGAACCCCGCAGATGGGAACGGAGACGGACACGGAAACGGAAACGGAAATGAAGATGGAGAAACCGAACCCAAGGACCTTGATCTTCCTCTCCGAAGCATTACTTCAAGCCTTGTTGAAGCTCGATTCGATCGAGGTGCAAAGTGGGTATGATCGAGCGAGGGCGGCGAGGAAACAAGGGGTTAGGGACTTGCAGGCCGCTTTGGATAGGGTCGATGCGTTGAAGCCGAGGTTCAAGAAGGCCTTGGCGAAGGAGTAGAGAGGGCAGAACGAGTACAGTGGGCTTACAAACCTCTGGTCGGTGGTGATAGATTTTTGTGGGAGAATGAAATGGAGAACTTCGATCCTGAATGAAGACTATAGCGTACACGCTCGGGAAGAGAAACCGGGAAACTTGGATACCATGGAGCCAAAAGGAGATTGACGATATTCTACAACACATAGACCCAGAACCCACCCACACACTAGACTCCTCATCATTCACTGCAAAAGGAAATTCCCCACAATAGCCGAAGGGATCGCATAACTATCCCTGCGGATCGTAAACGAGAAACAACACTGTGGGAATCCCGAAATTGGAGCATCAGCATCTCAAGTTCAATTTGATTTTTGACGCAGTAAGCAGTAAGGGGTGGTACTCACCGAAATCATGGCGTCCTTTCTCAACTTGGCTTTATCGACGCCGGCTTTCTTCTTCTTCCTTTTGAGAATCGATTGGTTGACCAAGACGCAACTAGTCAAGACGGCTTTTTGACCAGCGTCGAAAGCGATCTGTAGCGATCCATAAAGAAAAAATCTCAGTAAATCCAAATCCAGCCACCCTAATTTCACCAAGCCCGAACGCCCCACTCACATTCCCATACTTCTCCCAATAATTGACCGCGCTCTCCTCGGCCATCAATTCATAAATCGCCAGCTTGCCCCCTTGTAGATGCTCAATCGGGACCCCGACCAAAGCGGCAAATTCCTTATTGCCTTTATAAATTTCGCCCGTTCGTCGCCAGAGACAGGAGGGGATGCCCATCGAGGAAAACACGCGGTCGTAGTCGAGGAGGAGGCGCTCGAAGGCCTCTTCGATGAAAACGAGGTCAAGGTCCGTTAGGCCCGAGGCGATGGCCTGTGAGGCAAAATGAGAAGGTCATTACTTTGAACAAATGAAAGGGCTTCGTAGGGAGTGGATGTGTTACCCTGAACGCCGGTCGGAATTCTGAAAGGGTCTGCAACGTCCTCTGTCGCGAGCTCTGCGACATGCTGATCGAGAAAACAAAAGCGGATAAGCACGACGTAACCCACTCTTCGTAAATACATCAGACCCAAGCTCACTTATCCGCCATCCACCTCATCAACCTCGTATACCCCGCAACATGGTTATAAGGTCTCAACAAGCCCGCCTCGAACTTGGCGTGAATAACTCGCGCCAACCGATCCGACCTTGAGCCGTCTTTTTGATCAGCCGCGGTAAGGAGGAAGCGTTCGGTTCTGTGCGTCACCACGCCTCAGAACGTGATCAGCGATCTGAAGTGTTGCCTTCCTGCGCAGAAATGACCCACTTATTGATAGGACTACCGGGTACGCTCGGACCTGCACTTCGGTTATTGGATGGAGGTTCCGTTCCCGCGGCGTTCGGTTCGCCTTCCAAACCCGTCTTGGTGTTCGTCGGAAGACCATCCAGATCGAGTTGGGGTATCGGTTGAGACATCTGTTGCGATTGCTGCTGCGCTTGCTGCTGCGCCGAGTTGGGAGTCGGGGCGAGCGGTTCGGAGAGGGCAAAGGGGGAGTCGTTGAGGGACTGCAGGAAATCACTGTGGGTTGTTAAAAGGGAGATTGAGGGTTAGTATACGCATATGAAGCATCTTCACTTGATTCTTCTTGCTCACCTCAGACCAAGTCCTTGGAAATCTCCATTCTCCGTCGACATGTCGAGACCTAACCCGGCACCCATCCCTTCTCGATCGCTTGCCAGGTCGAGCTGAACAGACATCTCAAGTCTGGTTAGCTTCTACAGCTTCCAGGACCAATTCGCAAGTACGACTAACCATAGCGAGGTTAAAATTGTTGTTGAGCAAGGGAGGAAAGCCAGACAAGGTCGATTGCGGACCGAAATTGACGAGCGGCGAAGTCGGCGCCATCGAACTCGTCGGATAGGGATTGGGTGGGATCACTCTTGTGAACTGCGGTGATGGACTCGGGTTGGGTAAGGAAGGCAGAGGCCCCAAGTTGGCGAGGGAGGGCGTTGGTGCCGGTGCGGGGGAACCACTCGTAGCTCGAAGGGGACTTGAATCGTCGTGGAAGTGGGGGTGGCTATGCTGCGGTAGTGGTAATGAGCTACTACCCGCTTGACTCGATTGTTGTGCTTGTGCCTGGGCCTGGGCCTGAGCTTGCAGTTGTAACCCTTCATCAATGCACAGATGGGCGATGTCCCTCTTGACGCAACGCGAGCAAGGCCGAGCGGCATCGCACGACATGTGCGAACGACGACAGAACTTGCATGCTTCGGCGACTTTGGATCGACGCGCTTTCTTCGCGTTGGGTTGGCCCGAGGGGGTGTTGGCCGAGCTGGAGGCGTGCAAGGGGGATCCGTCACGCGAGGAGGTGTTGGATCCGCGTGGGTGGACGCCCATCGCGAGAGGAGAGCTCTTGGCTGGCCACGAAAGAGTTGATCTTGAAGAGCGTGTTTCGAGTTTAGTGTACGCCCTAGACGATCAGGTCCGTGTTGAGTTGAGGTGGGGCGATGGGGTGCGACCAAAGTATTCGTTCGAGCGTCGAGTCCGGGGAAAGCGGTCCGAGGCGGTGGTGGTCGGGGTGGGTGGGGTTGAGCAGCAACGGAAGGCGAGTGGAGCTACAAGAGCAAAGACGTTGGATCTTGCAGGGTTCACCACGTCTTCACCAGTCCGATATCCGCTAGCCTCGTATTGCTGGCGGTCGAGGTCGCCGAGTTGTTGTTGTAGGGCAGTTCGAGACGAGGGCAAGAGCAAGCCGGGCCAGGAACCGTCGATCGTCCCCGCCTGCAGATCCTCTCTCTTCCACTACTCTTCCACTCGGCTTCGAAACTTGGCAACCCCGCGTCCAACCTCCAGGTTTTATAACCGAGCTCCTTCTCAAAATTGGTCGAGGTCACATTCACTTCTGATATTCCGGCAACTGAGATGTTCTCTTACTGCCATGACTTGTATCGTCAACTTCAAGTTGTATTCGAAACTAGGGCTCGGGGGGCGCGGAGCGCCCACCTCCCTGCGTAAATGAAAGTCGTTGTGAGCTCCGCCCGCACCTCCCGGACCGTGGGGGGGAGAAAAAAAGATCGGCGCGCGCGCGCGCGCGGCTGAGAACCTTATTTAAGTCGTGCATTCTTTTATGTAGATGTAGACAACCGGCGAAGAGAGAATCGGACTACTTTGTTTCCAACCAACGAAAAGAGTACTTATGTTAGCCGCGACGATGACGACGCCAGATACATCGTCGGGCAGATACAGTGCAAGCCATGTTGGACACCGAAACCGTAAAGAACGAGAGCCAAGGATCCAATGCCGATGTGAGGGTAGATAGCGGGAAAACGATTTTCAGGTTCGCGGATAAGTCCGTTCGTCCTCGGGGCCATCATTACCACTCAATTACCAAAGTGACCGGGGAAAAATGGAAAAAGAGTGAGAACAACAAGGAAGGTTTACCGACGAGACCTCCGATCAAGCCGCCGACAAAGCACAAGACGTTTGCAACGTAGAAAAGTTGTCAGGCGGCGAACCGAGCCGGACGGCAAAGTTGGACGTGATGCCGACGAGGAAGCCGATGGCGACGGCGAAGACAAGTATTGAGATAGCACAGCTGGGAGGAAGAAGAGACCCGAAGGACCGATGAACATCCTTCACAGAGTCTCCAAGTTGGTGAAAGCGTCATTGAACGCGGCAAGTTTCTGGCCCCAAGTCTTGAGCGCCCGGGTCTCGGTCTGGTGATGCTCGGCGTTTTGCTCTCGTGGCTCATCTTCTCCGGGTCGACATGGTGCCCGTCGGGAACAAGTGGAAACGAGCGATGTTGACTCGGCTGTCTCGGGGAAGGGTGAAGATGACGAGCAATGTACCCAAGCCGCTCGGGGCCCAGCCGACCCAGCAGATGAGACGCCATTTGCCCGTGCCGCGGACGATCGGACAGGCGATGTTGATACCGGGACTGACACCGATCGAGAGGAAGACCTGGTAGAAGCCGAGGAAGGTACCTTTGCCCGCAAATGTGTCGAGCAAGCGCGTCGGCCGCGCGGGGCGGGGGAGCGGGGAACTGGGGAAGCGCGCGAAGTGAACGTGAGAGTGCAGCTAGCGCCGGAGTGGAATCTCTCCTGATCTCTCCTCGCATTGGCTTATGCAGAGCACACACGCTCTACATACTTCCACGAGAGATTACCGCCAAGGTAGTCGTGATCACCGGATGCTCGAGAGGAGGAATCGGTGTGTTCAAGACCTTCGACGATCATTGACTCGTCGAATGAGGTAGAATGCCGTCCGCTGAGCTTACCCTTGACTCATCAGTGCCGTCCACTGACCTTACCTTTGATTCATATCACAACGATGATCACTTCCCATCACTCATTCAGGTTGGGCCCTTTGTGAGGAATGGAACAGAAGGGGCCACAGAGTTTTCGCCGCCTTGCGCTCGCTTGTCAAGATGCAGGGCCTATCGCAAGGTATCACCCCGGTCGAGCTCGACGTCAACTCCGAGGCCTCCGTCAAGGCCGGCGTGGCCGAGATCATTCGGCAAGCCGGCAAGAGTGGTGTGCTAGGGGATAACTCAAGTGAAGACCATCCCTGCTAGAACCAGAATTGGCAGCCAACTTCTCTTGAGCTACCCACAGACGTCTGCATCAACAACGCAGGCCAAGATTGCGTTGCCCCGTGGATCGAGGTCGATCCGGCTGAGCTCCGCAAGACGTTTGACGTCAACGTTTTCGGGCTTTTGACAATGGTTCAAGCCGTGGCGCCGCGCATAGTAGAGCAAAGGTCTGGTACAAGTGAGTCAACCGAGAGTTCGAAGTGGACTAGTAGCCAGCTCTAACGACTCCTTTTGTCTAGTTGTGAATATTGGATCAATCGTCGCATACGTGCCGACGCCGTGGGCCGGTGTCTATTGTGCGAGCAAAGTCGCCGTGCACAGTCTCAGCGACACACTCAGAATGGAACTCAGGTGTATGTGCATCACAAATTGGTTTACAGCGCCTCTGAGAGCGTGAATGAACTGAATATTGTCACTCACCTTCAACTATCAGGATTCGGCATCAAGGTCGTCCGGTCGCTCCGGGGGCAATCAAAAGCGCCATAGGAGCGTCGAATGACAAGCGCGCGGTCCTTTCCCCCGCATCCGAGTACAGCAACGTCAAAGCATTCGTCAGATCAAGAGGGTCCTGGTCGCAGAGTAAGCTTATCCCGAAAGTCGCTCAAGCCAAGCAAGAATTGCGTGATTCTGACCTTTTCATGACTCGTAAACAGATCCCATGTCGACCACTGCCGAGGAGCTGGCGAGCTCGATCGTCGACGCTGCACTCTCCAAGAGTCCTCCGCGGTATCTTTCGTACGGGTACAGGGTGAGTGACCGCCTTCCATTGACGATCTCCACCAAGAGTCAGAATTTTAATACCCTTTTACCATCATATACGCGTCTCTCGCCCACTTGCAGTCCACTTCTGCGAAGCTGTCGTACTACCTTCCCACTTCGCTCAAGGAGTATTTCTGGGGCACTCAATTCGGGATCGATGAAGTTGGCGCTTCGCGCGATTCGCACGTCTGATACTAGGAGATCTTGCGAGTGTGTGATACATAGCGTGGAACCATTTATTCATTTTTCTCGAATATGACTAAAAAAAGTTCGTCGCAATAATCGGTGACAGGTCTGCCTGGCATCGTGGGCAAAAAGGACTTGAAAGAAAGGAACAGAACAGGAAGCAAAGGCGCTGCATGCTTTCGGAGTTTCACATCTATAATATAATGTTGCAGAGATGCACCACCAGATCAAGGAGCACTAAATAGTGATCACTTTAGTCTGGGCATATTCCCGGATGCCGTCGATGCCGTCGAAACGGCCGTATCCGCTCGATTTCCATCCACCGGATGGCATTTGTACAGAGTTGTGGATCGTTGCTCCTTGGGTGCGCTGTGGTACAGCAATGGAATTGGCTCCTTAGTGTCAAGGACGGCAGAGTCAAAAAAAGGTAAGTCGAATGCTGACTATCATGCCAGCATCGAAGTCGAAGTCAGTAAACCAAGGGATGGGGTACGTGACGGTTTATGGGTTGCTCGAGGCTCACAGTCGGGACCGTTTGCGAAGAACTGCGCCTCCTAAAGACGGGCGCAGATCCCTCCTCTCGATAAATGCCTGGTTTCAAGATGTCATTAGAGACAATCAATGAGCTGCCGAATCCAGAGTCCAAAAGGAAGACTTTCTCATACTCACGCATCGGACTGGTCACTGCCGCAAGAATCAATGACTGAACGACGTTCTCTTCGATCTTGGGCTGTTCCGCAGCGACCATCGCTTTGAAGCTCAGCATCGACGAGCTGTTTGACTCGCATGGCGCTGACGGTGGAGAACACACCTCGCAGCAGGGCGTCACTGGGAGCGGACAAGTATCTGTTTTGGCCTTGAGGAGCGACTTGAACTCGTCAAACACTGCACTGTGAACGAATGAAGAATGTTAGAGCGGAGTAACATTAGTCTCGGGCTACCGTGACTAAAAGGCATTCGCGCAGTCAACTAACTGACTCTTTTGAAGATAGGCAAACCTAGCCCGAAGGAAAGAACCCTCCAAAGGTGAGTGTTTGTACCTATACGAGACGAAAGATGCTGAGTGGGTCAAGCTCCGATGCGCTGTACAGTTGGGCAGGACGACTCACTGTGCAAGGTCGGCTTCGGCCTTCACGCTCGCCGGGCTTTTCCTCCGAGCCTGAACACGATGGGCTTGAGATACCTTCCTGCAATCGAAGCGAGGATGGATCCGACACGAGTTGAACTAATGAAACTGCACGAAATCGATTTGGCTCTGTCAGTCAAGTACAAGGGATCTATTTTAAGTGCACCATGTCGATGACGACGACTCCTCCTCCTCTGCCTACTCACTTGATCTTTTGGAGTCGCCTGTCGGCCATGGTGGCATCGGCTACCCCTGGCGCATCCTTGGGGCAGGCGTGCACCACTCTGAGGACTGAGGCAATATGTTAGGTTTTTCTGATTTGATTATACGGCATCAAAAAGCATATATTCGCCTTACCTCCAGCGGGTTGTCCTGTGTCCTGGAGTACCGCGACAAGCATGGATTGGCTTAAAGGGCTTGCTTCGGACGTTTAGAAGGCTGTGAGAAGGAAAGAAAGGCGTCAGGATAGTTCTTATGTCATAACGGAGAAGTAAGAACTGATAAGAGACGCACTGACTAGCGATATTGCATGCCATGATGGCCTGCAGGCAAACGCGTTGCGATAGGACTACCGGCGCGTTCCACGGTGCCATCCCGAAAGCCACGCCAAAGGGGCAACGATTGATATTTGTGATTCATTGCATTGGTTAAATAATGGAGAAGATTCTATCAGCTCATAATCTTGATGGAGCCAAAGCAATAACCGTGCAACGGATGTCTTTCTGACTTACAGACTCGCTGAGCCGAATCCGTCTGAAAGCAAATTTGGCGCGACCGAGCAACCATCCCACTTGCCCGACCGTGCTGACAAGCGACTCGGGCGTGCCCGCGCATACATCCGACCCGATTCCTGAGAAGGCCGCGCCCACTTTGCAGACCGACGCTTCCTCAGCTCTCTCGCTCGTTCACCTTTCCCAATTTCCTCACCTTATCAAGTCACCGCCAACACCATGTCATCATCTGAGCTCTCGTTTGAGTCGACCAAACGCCTCCATCGTGTGCCCATCGGATTTGGTCCGGCCCCCACCCCGCGACAGGACCCCGAGGGCAAGCGCTTCGACTGGAGCAAAGCCCAAGCGAAGACGATCGGTAAGTGACGAGTTTGAGCAATCTGGATACTTCCAGAGTTGTGGAATCGTGCTTGTCGCTTATATTACTTCCTTGGCGGCTTTCCTGCATGGCAGGCGTGACGTACACTTCGGACCACGCCGCGCTGGATGCGATTCTGCCCGACGGGTATGCGACCGACAAGTCCAAGGACGCTGTCGTCTTGTTTGAGGTCATGGAACTTCGCAACCTTCACTGGCTCAATGGCCGAGGTTACAACACGTGGGGCGTCTATGTCGCCAATGTTGTGTGTTCGAGGTGAGCCCCACTCACATTTGTCAGCCGTTATGTAACCCTCGAAAATCTTGCCTCACGGGCTGTCGATCCCGGACCCTTGCAGGACCCAGAAGCCATACACCGGAAGTTACATATCTGTCTTATTTGAGACATTGTAAGTCCTTCCCAGGTGCAATAACTTTCACAACAGCTTGCTGATTAGCGTCAACCACTCGGCTACAGCACGGATCCCATCACGACCGGTCGCGAGGTCAGTTTTTTGTTGGGATCACCCGGAGTCCGAAGAGTGTTCCACCCTTGCTCATCATTCGCTGTACAGTGTCTTTGTTCAGGAGCTGGGCTTCCCCAAGCTTTGGGCTGAACTCCCCGATGGCATAATTGAAGGCTCGAACCGCACCCACACCGCGAGTTGGTTCGGAGCCGAGTTCATGCGACTCGAGCTGTCGGGCCTCGTCGACAAGCCGGTCGAGGAAGCTCCGGCGCACCACCCTCGAGCCTGGACACACCGTGAATCCATTCAGAACATCATCTCACGAGTTTGAAGCTTTTGTCTGACCATTCACGGTATAAAAATAGCGACTCAATCTGGAATTCTGCACCATCGCTACGTCCCGACCGTCGGGCAGCCTGGCCAGCACGATGCGAGCTACACGACGTGGTGCCCCCCTCCTCCGGGAAAGGCGCCGGTGATCGCGTATCAGACGGTTGATAAAGCTGACCTGAATAACGTCAAAATCGAGATCTTTGAGAAGAGTTGGGAGGAGCTACCGACACTTTGGAATGTTGTCAAGGGCCTGAAGTCGCTTTCGAGAAAGGAGGTTCTCGAAGTTGCCGTGCAGACTTTCCAAGGGGCGAGCGATTTGATTACCAACCAGAAGGTAGAGTAGGTTCGCGTGAAAAAAAGAGTAGGTGGCGTCCTTGCAATGGGGTCTCAAGTCTCGAAACTTCTCACACGTATGCTTCAGCAACCCTAAACCTTCTATGCCTGCAGCAAGAGTCGGTAAGAATCGAACTAGAAAACCGTGACTTGTCGTCGAGTGAAGCGAGCTTCTTTTCGATAGTAGGGAGACCGCCGCAAGTAAGGCAGCAGCAAGAGATGATATTGCATTATCGCAAACGACCACAGCTAGTACTGTCCCGCAATGGGGTACTTCCACCACTCGTCGAGCCTGCGCGCCGTGCTGCACCATATCCCATTCACCGTCCCAATTACGGGGCTGCCCGAATCGTCCGAACGAAGCGTATGGTGACGGGACTGTTGGCCCATGACCTGACGCCAGGATCTTCCACGTGAGCATTTTCTTCGCGGAAATATGCCTTCAGAACTTCCGCATGGCCACGTCGACTTGGCTATCACCTGGCGGTAGGCGGGAATCTCCGCCAGCCACCTGCGGCTAGTTCCCCAGGAGTTTGATCCGCGGCAATTCCAGCCTACATCTGGTCACCCCACCGAAGATCCTTCCGCCGCTCGTTACTTCGAGCCATTCTCGCCGACTCCCTCGCCTTCAGACGTCGGGCAGATTTCTCTGTCGTCTCGCCGACTCGTCTCGACTTCCATCCTGGCCGCGAGCTGGCGATTGCGTCTCGAAGTCGATCTCCGGGATGTCTACCCCTTTTAGAGCCGTTGTTGTGTCAGTGGATTCGGCCTTGCTTAAACGCAAGGTTGCCGCCGTCGTCGAGTTCATCTCGGAAGCTACCCGTCTCGCTTTTGGAACCGATCCTTTCCTTTCAAGTGACTACGGTAGGATCAGTGACGGTGCTAAGCTCGATCCCTTGAACGAGAGTCTCCGTGCCGTCGTCGAGCCGGGGGCCGCTAAAGTCGTGCAAGACGGCGGCGGATCCCAGAGCGGCTACTTTGCGCCAACGGTCCTCCAGATCAAGAATGGGTGAGAATTCCATTGCGCGGTGCAATCTCTGGAAAAATGACCACGTTGCTTACAGTCTTTGGTCGACTTTACGCGCGTGTCAGGGAAAGCTTGCTCGATGCCAGGGGCCCGGTTGTCCCATCATCTTTACGTTCGCGGCTCTCGAAGGCGCCCTCAGTCTTCAAGTGTCGTCGGGAGTCCTTCGCAGAGGTAGTCCCTCCCAAGTTGGGATGTACTAAATACCAATTCTAAAACTTCCAATCTTGCGGGTTCGAAGCACCGACCACAACTTCGGCCGCCACCCTGTTCGCTCCCTTCACAGCCTCCAAAGTCAAGGCCGTTGACTCCCTCGCACCCTCAGCATCGACGCTCGACTCAATCGCGTACCCATTCGAGCCCATTCTTGTGCTCGCCATTCCCTCAGAGTGTCTTGCTGATCATGGGATCGAACGCGACGATGGGCACGATCGCTATGGCCTCCGGAGGTTATAGTAGCGGCGTGGCTCGCTGCCCAGGCTGGCCCAGGGAGGGGTGAAAAAAGGGGAATGGGCAGGGAAAGATGGATTGAGGAGTCGGAGATTGGAGATTGGATTTGAGTGGGATAAAAGGAATTGGGTCGGACTCAACGGAATTTGGCTCGGCTTTGTAATGCTTATTGGTTGGTGCGTGACATGGAGAGCATCGATGAAAGCTGCCGAGAGTTTGGCGAGCAAGGCAGCAAAATGACGAAATGGGATGCCAACAATGAAAGAGAAAACTAGAAACATCATCAGGAACAGAGAAGAACGAAAGGGTATGTTTATTCGAAGCGAGGCTGCAATGCGAGAATGTCTCTCATCTTGGCCTGCATCGTCGCCATCCTGTCTTTGGTGAGTTGATGAACGTTCGGTGTGTCACGCCAGACGGGGAGGATACGCGTGAACATGTCGACCACCTGGCCTTCCGCCGGACAGAGATCTCGCACAGCTTTGAGGAGCGCATTGCGCCGGGACAAATCCTTGTTGACGTTGCCCCAAAGGTTCAAACGTGCATTTGCAAGAACCTTCAAACACTGTTGCGGGTGCGGCGGTAGTTTCAACACCGCCCAGGCCCTCCAAGCCGCGGTCTCCCACAACTGCACCCGGAACGAGCGCAGAACGATTAAAAACCAGTAGGTCGCGGATTCTAGATCGTTCGCCAGTATGTGCGTTGGTAGTCCGATCCGACCGTTCATGCGGAACCAGGCAATCACTTCGTAGGGAGTCGTAGCGAGGGTGACCCTGACCGCCCAGGTACCATCGGCTGCACCTATCGGGACAGGCTCCCCCGGGGGCGCGACGATTCCAGTATCCCAATCGACCAGAACAAGTTGTCCTCGATGATGCAAGATGTTGCCTGGCGACAAGTCGCGATGGTGGATGCCGAGATCGTAGAGAATCGGTAAAAGTGCGAGCAGCTGGTCGAAAACTTGGTAAGCGTCTTCCACCGGGCGGGAACGATCTTGACCGCAATCAACCTGCGTGGGCAGCGGAGTGGGATTGCGTAGGATGACTAGGTCCAGTTTGCGCCGTCGTACTTGTCGATGAGAATCCCTTCCTTTCACCAGCGAAAAGTCGCTGTCGTTCATTTTATGATGGATTTGGGACGCTATGTATCTCGCACTGAATGACACTTCAGTCAGAACCGTTGCGAGAGCGAACGGAGAAGAGACTAAGAAGTAAAGTGTCACCCAGGCGCACTAAACATACTAACAAGCTAATTACTTGCAAGGCCAGGGCAAGATTTATGAAGCAAGAATATCTTCCGTTTAGCATATCAGAAATAGAATCAGGAGTTCAAAACTAATCAGAATAGAAACTCTTCAGACTCTTAACCACTAACTGTGACACGGTCTTGGGCAGCAACGCTTTCGCCTTGAGCAACTGACCCACGCGCGACCACACGTGCTCGTGCTGTAGGGCGGGTTCCTTAGAGTGCTGCCAGAACCCGCGTCGATGACCAACCAGAGCCCAGCCCTTCCCTTCGTCCCTCCAGTACAGGTCCGCGATCTGCGCAAACTTCGCCACTGCGTCCGCATCGTCATATGCGTGCTTGGCACCTTCAGCATAGAGTGAAGGGAGGCGAGGCGGAAGCGAAAGCAATTCGGGAAGCGTAAGGAGTTCGGACTTGATGGTTGGAACTGTGACCCTGGCCGCTGCAACGACTGCCCCCCAACGCGTCGAGTCGCGATACAGCTTCTCGAGCCGAGCCGTGCTGCCGAAGAACCCCCACGGACTGAAATCGCGGGTCGCAGCGACGAGGGACCTCCAGCTCTCGCGAGCTAGGGGCGCCCAGATCGCCTCGTCCGAGCCCGCCACAGCATCCCAAAATCGAAGCGCCACCGAATGAACGATGTCGCCGATCGAAATCAAGCCCAAGCCACCGTCCTCCCGAGCCTGGAACACGAAATCGCGAGCGACGGTATTTCGCCCTGCTCCTCCCCAGACAAAATCCGTAAGTGCCGTCTCCGCCGCCTTAATGAACCATTGAGGCGGTATGTCGAAGGACAGCACGTGGAGGACCGTCGAGATGATGTGAGCGTTGGCATAGAAAACCTTCCCACTCGGCGAAAGTGTCCGGTCTCCAGCGGCGCGGGCCTTGGCCTTGATCCTGTCAAGAACATGGGTCCAAAACAGTTTCGAGTCACCGTGGCGAAAGAAGGCATAGCCGCATCACTTGAAGCTCTCCCCCTCCTGCACCGTTGGCAGCGCTTGCGCAGTCTCGTCCCGAAGCCAGTTCGGTCCGAGTGGTAGCACCAGCGTCTTGTCCGTGTTGGTCTTCCCGTTGGTTGCCTCGTACCACGTCTGCGACAGCGTTTTCAGCTTCGACAATGCCGCCGGTGACTCCACCACCACCACAGCATCATCGGCAAACGCCAGATGCGTAAGCTGCGCACGCGGCCCCCCTGGCCACACCTTCTGCAGGTCGAGCGCGATCCCGCGCCGCACGAGGGCGTTGAGGAAGGGTTGGAACGTGATGTTCCAAACCGGGCACGAGAGGGGATCCCCCTGACCGAGACCACACAGCAACCGCACCAAGTCCGTGGGGAACCCATTGACAAGGTAGCGCACCCCCAGAGTCTCGGGATCGTAGAGAGCGCGCAGCAGCGAGATGAAACGCTCGCCGAACCCAAAGGCCTCAAAGACCTCGAAGATCCAGGCTTGATCGACCCGATCGTACGCGCTCTGCTGATCCAAAGACAAGAGGGCGCCCTCGGGGAAAACTTCAGTGCCTAGCGACCTGAGTTTTTCGAGAAGGAGAGTGAGATGACTTCCCGCGTCCGCTGAACGTCTTGATGGCATGAAACCGTGTTGCGCCGGCGGCAAAAGCTCGCCGAGCACCCCATTGAGTCGCGCCACCAAGACCTTGCTGAGGACCTTGTAGGTCGTCTCGCGCAGTGTGATCGGTCGGTATGCCCCCAGTGATTTCAGATTGGCCCCCGGTTTATTCTTGGGCAAGAGCCGCACCAGCCCCTCTGCCAAGGACGCCGTCATTTTGCCGCCCTCCCAAATCGAGTTGAACAAGTCCAACAGCTTGGGAGCAAAGTAGGTTGGCAGCGCCTTGAAGAGCTCGTACGGAATGCCCGAGGGCCCCGGTGATCGCCCCGAATCCGTCTTCTTCAACGCCGCTTCAACCTCGAGGAGGGTGAAGGGCTCGTCAAGCGTCACTCTCGCTTGACGAGGCAGCCGACGACCGAACGTAGGGTCCGAGCGGTCGTCATCGTAGCATTTCGCTGCGCGAATAGGGTCGAGCAGAGACCGGCGTGCGTTCGTCGGGTCGCCACGAGCTGGGTCCGGCGTGAAGAGCGACTGCGCGTGCCGTGAAGCAATACCCAGCGCCTCCTGCATGTCAACGGTCTCGGTGCCATCCACATCCTCCAGCGAGACGATGCTCGTCTGGCGACTCCGGCGGTTGAGGCGCGTGCGAATGCTTGCCGATTGACCTTCCCTCGAGTCGACTGACGGCACATGCGCACGAATACGCAGCCACTGAGCCTCCTTTACCGCCAACTGGTCCAACCGCGACTTGGCAAGAGCATACGCATCGCGCTCGGCCTCATTCATGTGCTCACCGCGTGCCTCCAAAGCCTCCATGACGGATTGGCTCTCGGCCCGCAGTCGGCGCATGTCGGCACGAGTCGAGCAATATCGTGCATGGCCAGCGACTGCAACCGCCCGCAGAGCGGCGTCATAGACTTCGCCAAGCGGAGCGGTCCCCTCGAGCCTTTGATAGACCTCGTCGACGACCCCGGGAATCGATGCGACAAAGTCTTGATCGTCAAAGACCGTTGGGTTGAGCCTCGAAATGAAATCGCTCGTAGAGGGAAGAGAAAGGGGGGGTTCGGCATCAGCGTTCGATGTAGGCAAAGCGAAAGTTGCAACTACAGGTCTGTGGTCCGAACATGGCGCGTCGAAGAGCGTAGAAGCGCTCAACAACCGGTTCGCCCAACTGGATTGGACAAGAATATAGTCGATCCGCGACCACGAGCAAATCTTTCGCTCTTCCCCTCTACCACGGTAGTGAGGACGAGTGAATGCGGGGGTGCAAGGATGGACATGTCGGACCGTGTCGAGTGCCTTGAACGCGATCTTTGACAGCAAGGTCTGCCAGTGCGATACAGGAGTCCAAGCGCGATCGGTGATGGACACTCGGTCGACCGATACATCCGGACAATCATTGAGATCGCCGGCCAAGATCCGAAGAGTCTTGGGTCTCGGGGCGTTGAAGTGCAGAAGCCCGAAAAAGTCGCGACGATCGTCCTCCTGCACCGGCGCGTACATGTTGATGATCTCGACATCGAGCTCCTCAAGACGAAACACCGAGCGCAGAATCCGACCGTCGAAACGAGGAGCTCCTGCAAAGACGACCGGGGTGGAGGAAAGGAGATGGCCCGCCAAAGGTGAGCCATCGGGTATGAGGGTAAGGACATGAGGAGTGAAACGAATACAAGCCCCTGGCCAAGCACTCTCGAAGCCTTCGCGCGAGGCGTTGTAGCTGAGGTGGTGCTCTTGCAGGAGGATGGCCGCAGGGGCCGGCCGAAGGGTTTTTAGATAACGGATAATTTTGACTTGATTGACTGCGTTCTTCATCGATCGGACGTTGAACGTCAACACGGTGAGGGACTCAATCATGATTAAATCAGTTCAGCGCCGCCCCCCTCGAATTCGGTCACCTCGGACCTGTGACCCCCTGAACTGTTGCCCCCTGAGCCGTCACCCCTTGATGCACCGAGGATCATGGCGGATCCCGCCCGGGTGACACGTCGGTTGCCGGGTGCCGAGCTCGAACGAAGGCGTCGAGGACTCGTCGAGGCTATCGAGATTGTCGAGGTGGCCGATGATCCCGACGTGCCACCGGACAACGGCGAAGCCGGAGCAGAAGCAGAAGGCGAAGGAGAGGTCGGGGTCGAAACGGGCGCCGCTGTCGTCGTCTGCGTCTCCTTTGTTGGGCCCGTGGTGGCACGCGTCAACGTCTCTTTCCCAGTGTCGCCGCCCTCCGGTTCGGTCGAAGCGACCGATTCGCCGTCGTCGTCGCCGTCGTTCGCATCGTCCTTGTTGCCGGTCGCTGCACCTGCGGGGTTAGCACGAGGTCCCAGCTGGATCATGTTCGCGCCAGAGACGCGAGAGTTCAATGCGGCAGGCCCACCGTGCTTCCCATTCTTTCCAGCGACTCGGAAGCCGGTAGTCGAAGTCGAAGTCGAGGTCCCCGGAACAGGGGCGGCGGTGGCCGGAGTCGAAGCCGGCTTCCTGCAAGCGCCCCACTGGTGTCCGGCGCGATCGCACACCGCGCAGTAGTGCGTCTCGAATTCGTGTCGCAAGCCGTACTTGGCGCCCAGGATCTCGATCTCTTGTGGCAAGGCGGCGTTGAGCGCAGCCTTCTGCGCCTCGGTAGAGCCTTGGAAAAGATCAGCATGTAAGCGAAGGTACGCGCAGTGGAACCCGTCTTCGGTCATGGCCATCGGATCTCCATTCGGATCGACCGCGAGGCCCCGCTGTAATTGCATCAGGGTATAACCTTGCGTACGACCTACGCGGCCGAACGAAAGGGTGAGAGCATCATCGAGAGATTTTCGGAGCACGGAAGCGGGGATCGCGCTGGAGGAGGAGGGCAAGGTGAATCGCACCTGCACGACGTGGTTAAGGGGAGAGGCGCTGGGGAGCTCGGTAACCATCTCCTTGCCGTGGTAAGGGAATGGGCCCGCGGCAGCGGCTTCGAGACAGGCTTGCTCGGATTCGAATACAAGCTCGTACATGTGACGAGCGATCGGGAACCTCTTCGTGGCTTTCGTCACAATCGGGTTCAGCTTCACACATTTCGAGAAAAGCTTCTCAACCTCGGGGTCGAGCACGACGCCCTCGGGCCGCGCGAACATGAACGGCGTCTCGGCCAATCCAAAGTGCTTGCGCAGCGCGATCTGTACAGGACCTCTGGGTGATCCAGGACCATCCATAATGACTCGGATCACATTGGAGGCCGGGGCTGCGTCGTTTCGCACCGCTCTTTGGGCGGCCCGTGCGAGCACTGGCGCCTGCGAAGGCGGGGTCGAGGCGTCGTGCATCAGGACCATCAGTCGGCGGGTCGACTTGCCGGAGGGAACGATACCGAGTGCTCTAAAGGTCTTCTGCATCGCCTTTTCACAGTCCAGTCGAGCCTGAGTCGCCTCAGTGGACCACGCTGGAGGATTCGCGGTTCCTCTAGTGACCGGTTCACGCGTTTGCGTGTTGAGTGATCTTTCGTTTTTTTTTGTTTGTATGAAACTCATCGCTAATTTGCAAGACGAGAAAACCCCCTACGGAACTAAAGGAGATGCTGCCCAGTATGCACGATGATGACCACAACCGCCGCTCGATGCGTTGTAACTAGCAGAACAGACCAACCCGATACATCCGAGTTCAAGTCCCCCCCACCCACGGTTGCTCCCTCCCAGAGACGAATGAAAGGAAGATTGAAGATAATACACAAGGAATCGGGAAACGATGGAGGAATTGTTGGTGGTGGTACATGTGTTGTACAGGCGAATCCGATTATAGTTGTACAGTTGAACCTTCTTCGATCTTTTGACTTCAGACCCCCCCTGAGACCGCCCTACTCCTTGAAGCCCCTTAATTCTTTGAGACGCGTCGAACAAGGCCTCCGATGGCACAAACATCCCGCTCAATCCGAATGATTCACGTGGTCCAAAGGGGGGATGTAACCCCCTGCGACCGCAGCAATCACCTACCCCTTGTACCCAACTGCGCTGGATCTGCACCGCGGATTCCAAACCCCTTTTCGGTTATCAAAGTCGGCCCCCCCCTCGCGACCGCACGACCCCAGATCACCCCCATTTCAATGACTGCAACTGCGAAACAGGCCTACTTCGCACAAAAACACACAATCCCGAGATTTCCGGGGAAAGTCACGGAGCATGTGACAGTCCATTGGACACGCCTCGGTCTGCAGCGCGGGCGGGTGGCCGACAACACCGGCGCGCGGCTGGAGACCAGAGGCGGGGTATACCTTCCGCAGGGGCCATAGGTAATTTTTTTTTTTTTTTTTTTTTTTTTTTTTTGACTGGGGCTCATAAATTGCAATCCTTCGGGTTGGCTGGGACCGCTACAAAAAGAGCTAAAAGAGGTTATAAAGCAACGACGGCAAGCAGTTGGGTGAAAGTCAAACCCCTGCGCGCAAAGAGCGCTGCGCAGATCAAAACCCGCCGAGCACCTAACGCGGACTCCAACGGGCGGTGAGTACTGCTGCCGCTTCACGTCCCAAGAGCGGGAGCGAAGATACTCGAAAACCAGGCAAGAGCGCCTAGAGAAAGAAGGGGGAGAGTATACAGAAAGTCACGACTGGGGATAGAGAGAACCAGGAATACTAAGACAGAGAGGAGGGGAACACACCCGAGGGGCCAAGGGAGGGGGTCGAAGCCGGAGGTAGAGGTCCCCAGGGACTAACAGGCCGCAGCCAAGCCCCAGCTACTCGTCACCCCGACAGCGCCTGATGCCCTCCCTTGGCTGAGTCTCGAGTGCTGGCTGTTGAGCCGTCGGGGCCGAGCGAACAGCGATCCAATACAACGAAACGAGCCTCGCCTTGACGCGAGGATATTGACCAAGAACGAGCGACCTTTCTTCCCGAGCCATGCCGTAGATCTTGACCAACGCGAACGAAAGAACCATTCGAGGTAAATGAAAGATGATTCGACACAAGATTATCAATAAGTTAAAGAAAGCAACGCTTTCATCAATTCTCAGTAGTATAGAGGTAGAATCCACGCCTGTCACGCGTGTGGCCCGGGTTCGATTCCCGGCTGGGAAGGTCCATTTTTCTTAATGCCTGTTCTGCGGCGCCCTCCCCACCTTTTTTCTTTCTTTTTTTCTTGTTTTTCTTCCCGCTTCAGCTTCGTACCAAAGGTGTCCTTTGCCTACAATAATGTAGTGGAGTCGCTGGAAGCGCGGCGCTACAAATGGGGCCTTTACCCTATTACCCTAACTAATAATAAAAAAAGTGTCGATCCGCGAATGTACCTAAAATCGCTGTTTTTGACTGTGTTGCGGCCCGGAGGGCCGCCTGTGGTGAATGTACCAGCATACTGTTGAGTCTGCCGCACCTGCCCGTGGTATCAGTGTCCCGACCAGAAGTCATGTACGACCCTTTCTGCATTTTCTGGACCATAAAAGTCGAGCTGCAGCCCGAGTACGATTTTTTTCGAGCTTTGAAGTGGTGCGGAACTGTTGAGCAGTATATGTAGCAAGCACGTGGGTTTGCATGACGCTTCTTCTACAGAGGTCGGGCGTGGTCCCGCTGTCGTTGACACGCGGGCGCGGGCGGGGCTTACGCTGCGCGATCGGCGCCGTCAATCACGTGACGTATCGCTGACAGTGCGACACCGGTTTTAGGGGCTCAACGTTCAACAACAACATGAGGTTCGAGGGGCTGTAAATAATCCCGCGCCCCTCTAACCCTTTCCTTTTTCTTCCCACTCATCAAATTTTGTGACACTCATTCATGGCGAAACCCTCGGCACTACGCCCCGGTCCCAAGGTCGCCAGGGTAGCCTGCTGCATGCTGCATGCCACATGCAAGGGTTCTCATAGGATCAGATCACTGGAGGATCGGATCAGACCCGATCTTTTTTTTTTTCCAATCCGCGTTGATCTATCCTTTCTTGATCCTATCCAGAAGGATCAATTTGATCTGAGACATTTAACTGCCTTATATGGCAACAGATGACTACATCTCACTAGTTGTCGCTATCGGTGTTGAGCGCATCATTCTCACTACTACCACCACTATTGTGCCCATCATAACTATCTTCCTCATCC
Source organism: Microbotryum silenes-acaulis (assembly GCA_003665825.1). Lineage (NCBI taxonomy): Eukaryota > Fungi > Basidiomycota > Microbotryomycetes > Microbotryales > Microbotryaceae > Microbotryum > Microbotryum silenes-acaulis. The sequence goes on from QPFY01000020.1 coordinate 328,923, forward strand.
TTGTCGGAATCATTATCATCATCATCATCATCCGAAATGATCACCTCACTGAATCGCCTTTTTTTATGAGCTCCGGTTGCGCGCGTTGCCCTCGCCGGTGTAGGTGGGTTTCGCATGACATCTACAAAATGCGAACATAATTTTATAGTCAGTTTAGACTTGTGTAAGAAAGGTCATGTCGGATAGTGGTACATACCCTGTAGCGCGCTCTTGTGAACAGCAGGTATCAGTTAAAGGGCTATCTACCACGTAACGACGCTACATCGCCTCCCCCCCCACCTTTTTTTCTTTTCTTTTTCCGAGGCTTGATCTATCTTATCCTGATCCTAAAAAAGAAAAGAAAAAACAAAACAAAAAAGAGTCGATTTTACGATACCCGGTGCGCCCGGCAGAACCTCAAGATCTTCGACCCGCCGTTCTTTTATTGGGACCCGCTGATGTTATTGGGCCAACCAGAAGACCAGCCGGCAGGATTCGGCTTAGTGTGCGACAAATGCCAGCAAACTGAATCGACTCTGAAGAAAGGCGTATTGCGGCGAGACGGCTTTCTTGGCAGGCCTCGTCGAGCATGCGATCTCAACAACTCGGTGTTCCTCATTGGGGTCTCGTATCGATGCAACAATAAACAGTGCAATAAACGATACCGGTCTTGGTCGCCCGAGGTGCTCAATCAACTGTCGTCGTCGCTTCATTCGATGTTCCCTTTCCACCTGTCACATCGATGCGCAATCACCTCGGTTGTCTGGAACCTCATGCGAGGAGTCTTCCAATTCGGATTGGGTTCGAAGCAATTTGCGAACCTATTGGTCACGGCACATCGCGCCGCTCATGACCGACTCGAGGTGGACTATCGATCGGCAATCTTGGCGCGTGAAGCTGGCTTGCCATCAACTAGCTTGTACCTTGCTCTCAGAGACTGGGAAGATCCGACGGGTAATTGCGGTCACGTACCGAATTCTCAGGTTCTTCAGGAGTTCTACGATTCCGTGATGAAAAAGTGAGTGCTTGGTTGGATGTAACGTTACGTAGATGTCGTGTTTACTGATTATGTTCTGCTGGTCTTTCAGACAAGAAACGCTTCTCAGTCATGCTGAATCGCTAATAAAGCCCTGCAAAATTATGACCATTGATCACAGTTACAAGGTAACGTTAGCTTTACAACACCAACCGTGCTTGCCCTTTGCTAGTAGCGCAAGCAGCTAATGCCCCGCGCCCGATCGTTGCAGGTCCCGAAGCAGATTGCCAAGGTTGAAGGGGTCCCCCCCCTTCATCGCACTGCTCATGGTCGGGAACGAATATGGTGAAGTGCGCGCCCACGTGCTTACCTCAACAAAGGGCCACTCGGCATTCGAGACCTCGCTCGAAGCGATGACCAAGCATCTAGAGTTGTATGGTAACGAGGCACCCTCAATCTGTTACACAGATCAACCCGACACCGATGGCCCTTTCTTGAGGAGCAAGATTCCGTCGCTCGCGCCACGGGTCCAGTCGCACTCTGGCTCCGAATACGACATTCTCAAGTTGCCACCGGGGATAACGCCGATCTTGGTGCAATCAGCGTACGCTTTGACCTGTCTGATGAAAGTCATGGCGGACAACATCCCCCCAGAAGGGAAGCTAGTGGTCGGTGTCGACGCAGAATGGGCAACGCTTCCCCCCGGTGCGGGTCAGCAAGCCCGCCAACAACCACCTCGGATAGCGGTTGATGTGGTGCAATTCGCCTGGGAATCACTCGAGGGGGAACTTTTCATTCATGTGATACAAGTTTGTCATTTGCTGCTTCGTACTCTGGATCTCGTTTCCTCACTGACCTTCTGTTTCATCTTTGCGGCAGCTATCCTTAATCATCGGCAAATGTGCCAAAGGACGATTGCCCGACCCACTCGTCCTGTTCCTCCAGCGCAGCGACATTGTCAAGGTCGGAGTTGGCGTACGCATCGCCAACGCCATCGCACATGCGGAAATGTGGAGCGTGGACGAAGCCGATGAGGATCCAGTGGCCGTCGCTCCAGCACTTCGACATCATGGCGGTCTCGAGTTGGTTAAGCACGCCGCCAGCCAAGGTCATCCAGTGAAGAAAGGACCCGGACATCAGACACTGACCGGGTTGTGCGAACGCTTCTTGTTGAAACACTTGCTCAAGGATAACAACATCCGCCGATCTATGCAATGGGCCGACGAGTCGCTTCCCCAACACTTCGTGGACTATGCCGCGCTTGACGCATACGCTTCGCTGCGTCTTTACCACAAGATTGCCGAGCCACATTCGCGGCCTCTTTCGAAGATCGCCAATCCACGAGTGGGCACTCGAGTCGCCGTCATGTACGAGTCTGGCTGGCCGATCGCTCGCGGTGTAATCCAGTCCATCGATTCCTCAATTGACTCCTCCTGCCAACCACCGTCCAGTTTCCATGGCTTCAAGTGGGATAAATCGCGCGCTATTGTCGCCATCACACAGATCTTGACCCCTGGCGCACTGGTTCCTGAGTACAACTTTCATCAAGACGGATCTTTCACGCCACAGAGCCTGGCCGACTTGAAGGCGACTTCAACCCATCGGGCAGCCGAGGACACGATTGCAGTTCAAGAATCCGCAGACTCCTTCTCTCTGGTACTCGAGCTTAGCGCTCTCGTCGTCGACTTGGATGATGCGCCCGTTCCGACCGAAGCACAGTGGACGTCAAACGTTTCGGCTACGCATCATTCGCATCACGCTTCGGAGATTTTTATCCAAGAAAAGCACTCCGACGCTGCCGTTTCTGCCACAGCCAACGAAAGCGATCGCACAGATGATGTGGACGCACAAATAGACGATCAAGATAAGGGCAGTGAAATGGTTGGGCCTGCAGAGATCGTGCAAGCCCTCCAACTGGATCGTTGCAAGAAGACTGAAGCAGCTGGCAAAGCTATCTGGGGCAAGGCTGCAACAAGCAAAGGTCAGTTACTACGGACTTGCCCCAGTCCTGGCGCCGGGGCTGGAGCTGATGTATGTATCTCGAACTATCCCCTTTCACTAGTCCCTTCCTCAGACGATACCGCTGTGCGGATTCTAATCGATCTCTGGCATTTCTTTGACCGGATCTCTGTGTCCAAAAACATGGCGCTGCCAAAGCCTTTGCTCGCGCCTTCTCCGATGCGGTTTTCATCCCGAATGCGGATGATCGACTCCCGATGGAGGCTCGCCTAGCAAAACTCGGAATGACGTGGGAAGAAGCCGTCCGTTCGCCGGTATGGAATGAGAAGCTTTGGAGACGCGTTCGTCGATGGATCCCTCCGCCAAGCATTCTCGAGCCTTTGGTCCGGGAGGTCTTTGAGAAGCTCGGTCGATGCGAAGTCGAAGCAACCACTTTTCAACAAAGCGGCGCACGAGGCAGCGAAGAGATGTCTTGAGGCGATTCGGAAAGGCCAAGTCTTGGATCCAGTTGGCATGGAGCTGTACACCGACCTTGGGCCTTGCGGAGGGCCAGATGGAAAGGCGGATGACGGTGTCCGTTTATATTCCTGCCAGCGCGACACCAACAGTCTCAAAGGAGGCAGCCACCGGAACCTTAAGCTTCGCCAACGGTTTCCAAAGTCTGGTGTTTCTCCGTGCCATGTCAATGCGTGCTTGGCTGACTACGTGCTAGTGCACAATCTCACGGTCAGTCCAACTCCACCATCGCAATTCGAAGAAGCGGCAACCATTCTCACCCATTATCCCTTGTATTCGCAGGTTGGGACGTTCAATCGTACCGGAAAACCATTCGTGGAACACTACGACCTCTGGCTCACTGTGGAATTACATCGTCTGAGGCGCAAGACCTCGGCATTTCTCCCACGGCACTCAATCACTGTGTCAGATATAGTCAACCCGCTGCTCTACACCCCATCCACCGAAACATTCGGCATCGTACCTGTTGTTCAGTCGCCAACAGCGCAAATGCGCTTTTTGATCGAGCCCTATCACGTCGAGCGCGGGACTCCGTCTGCGTTTGGAGCCCGTCAAGTGGTCGCCACGGAAACGCTGCAAAACAATACGCCGGCGATACAGCATATGCAAAGCCGGCTGCCAACCGATCGCAAGCTTCGCCACGACTGGCTAGCGGAACGTCAGAGTACTCGATTCGCTGTATTGCACGTCCATACACCCAGCGAACGAGCGCTATACAGATATCTCTTAAGCAAGGTACGACTGGGAGCTCCTCAAAATCTTCGGATATTCGAGATTACCGAGCTTTGGAACAAGTATGCCAACGGAATAGACATTTTTTACAAAGTATGTCGCGTCTGTGTCACACTGAATGGTGATGTTGAGCTGAAGCGCAATTCTCACACAGATGCCAGAGCACATCAATACATGGGCATCGAGATGGTCGTCGCTGGCAAATGCTCAAGCCACAATGAACATGGGTGGGAACGACGTCAGAGTGATTCAAGCTTTGCTTACCGACCCCTCCCGCGGTCGTGATGTTAGCATGCTAGCGGCTAAGCCATTACTCGGTCACAAACCGCTTGTCTTGGGGAGGCTTACGGAGGTAGAAGTCGATTCCTCGGATCCTCCAACGCCCCTTTGTTGCAACTGCCTCGAGCGACGCTGGTTTGAGCGCGGACTTGGGCACGAGCAGCGCTTTGACGCGCGCGGGTACCACAAAAGGGGCAAGGCACTGTCGATTATGTGGGAAAACTACTTGTCGACGCAAGGGGTCAAAACTAAGCGATGACGGATCGGTGACTGGGTGTGACGGGGCATGCTTGGACTGCGGGAAGCCTTTCGGGCTGACAGACGAGATGGATCCGAACGACCCACAATCACGAAGGTTCTGTAGAGGACTGACAAGGGCTGAGATGAATGGCCGAGCTCGGCATCAAAAGAAGTGTCACAACTTTGTAGCTGCATAATACCTGCGTAATATGATGTATGTTGTCAAAATGACTTGTTCCGTACCACTTCCTCTCTTTCTCCTTTTTCACCTCCCCCTCCCTCTTCTTCTTCTTTCTCCTTCTTTCTCTTCCCCTCCCTCTTCTCCTTTCCCCCCTTTTTTCTCTTTCCCTCTCCTCTTCTTTTTTTTCTCTTTCCTCCCCCTCCTTTTCCCCCCCTTTTTTTCCCTTTTCTTTTCTTTTCCTCTCCTCCCCCCCACCCCCCGACATGGGTACGCGCCCATTCCTACGGCAGGACCCGCCATATGTCTTCTCTACGGAGGTTTTGCAATTTTTGTAAGGCGGTTTTATAGAGCTCCCGTAAGAGCAAAGCTACTTTATGGCTGCCTTAGGCGGTCGTTCTAGTATCCGTATGGACATTGGGTTATCAAGTCCGTAGGGGCGCCGATTTGCGGTGACCCTACGCGTGCCGTACAGCTAGCGTAAAAACGGCCTTTGCGGCCGCGGTAAGAATTCAACCCTTACCGCATTCGTCAATGAGGTGTACGTGAGCACTAACGTGCTCAAGAGACGGGATCGATAATGTTTCACGTGCACGGAACCTGTAGGTAGGCCGTATGGGCTTATTTCACCTGGCGTATGGTAGCACTAGTTTTGTCCCGATAGGGAATTCTTGCGTGTCACTGCATCCAAAAGGTGGCACGTGAGCGGTCGCTGTTTCGAGCCATATCGATGCAGAGGGTGTATCCCACGGTCGCCGAAACCTTTCAGGGGTCGCGCTTTATAGAGTCCAAAGTCCATTTGTACCAGCTGAGGCAGCGAGTAATCAATAGTGAGTCAGTGCCATGAGTCGAGACTGCACCTTCGCGGCCAGCTGAAGTCTGCTGCGTGCGCCGGTGAGAGTCTCGGAGCCGCTCTGATCTGAGATCTGAGCGCTCAGAGCGCTCGCAGCAGCTCAGAGCGCTGAGCGCGCGAGGACCCGACTGAGAAGCATGGGGCATGGGGAACCCCACCCTCTCCCTCGCCCCGCCCCAGAATAAGTGGGCAACCACTTTGCCCACAAACGGGACGGCCACGTCATGTCTCCTCGAACAAAGGTGTCCGAAGATGTTCTCGACCGTGGTGGGTATTGTTTGAGGCGCAGTTCCAGTGGTCAGATCGTCCAGCGTCCCGAGTGCGTCCTTTTGCGTCCCGCCTCCGGTCAGACCGCGCGAGACGTGGCGCTGGCCTTGGCTCCCGGCCACCACCTGTCGCCAAGCAGGAGCAGCCCTGTGTTACCATCATCGCCGACATGGCCCGCCCTGACCCGCTTCATGCGTCGACTCCATGGCCCGCCCACTCCACTGCTCCTTCAGATTCGAGCTTGATGCGACGTGGCTGCACAGACCGAGAGCGGACCACCACCTCCACCGCAGGGACCGCGTACTCCCCCCCCCCCCCCCCCCCCCCCGGGACCTTTACGGCCACCGGAGATCCGCTCAAGGACTCGACGAACCTTGTACAAACCAAAGACAGGAGGCCCCGAGTCGTCGCCGCCGCACCGGTGAACAAACCCTCCGGGCGCGTCAAGCTCGGGCGTCAGACCACACACCGCCAAACCCTTGACGACGTCCACGACTGCTGCGTTGAGCGTCGTCGTGTCGCCAGGCCCCGCCGACGACCCTCATTCGGGACCCACCCACCTTGATTTGTCCGAGGTGCTTCACGAGTCACCGGTATGTGCTGCAACTCACCGCTGCCGACGCGACGTCGGCCCAGCCTCAGCTACTGACGGTCCCGAGATGCCGCATGTGCAGTCATCGACTCAACCCATTAATGCTCTGCGGCGGAAGCTTCAAGACCCCAAGGACGACGAAGATGACCACGACGGCCAAGACAAGCAGATGACCAATGACGAACGATACGACCATCTGGCGTCGACAACAACGGCGCTTCCCACCTGGAATTCTCACGTAGGGCTTGGGAGGAGAAGCAGACCCTCATCATTCGACGGATTCGAGCTGATGCATGGCACTCCCACGTCTGTCCAATCCGCAGAGCTCGACGACGTCACCTAAATCGCATCGATCCCTAACCACACCTCGTCGCAACGACAAGCAACCAGGCCGAGTGAGTACCGAACCTGCTTGTCCGGCTTCCGCGTCACCCTAGCTTAAACCAACTCCAAAATTTCCCACACTGAAGTCCGAATCAAAGGCCAAAGTCAAGGACGCTTTCATTGTTCGTGCCCGCGTCCCGCGTCCTGGTCGAGGAGTTGTGGGTGCTGATAAGGTATCGTTGCCAATCTGGACAGCTAACTGACCGCGATGACGACGACGATGACGTGGGCGACAAGCCGCGCAAGCGTCGGCGCACCGAGATGTCCTGGGCTGTCTCGGACACCGAGGGAACAGAGGACAAGCCTTTCCAAGTACGTTGCACGCCTGCAATGACGTCCGCCGAAACGTCCTGGTGACACGCTGACCAACGCGCATAACCCAACCAGGTCATGCATTCTAAACCCCAGTACTCTACGCCATATTTCGACGGCCCGAGCAACGTGAGCTGGTGCAGATGCGCCCCCGCGTCGTGCCCCACTCCGCTGACTGCACTCACCACAAACACCCACAGCCCCCAAACGCGGCATCTGGCCAAGATGGCCTATATGTTTCGACCGCGACGACCGGCGCTCGGTTGGATCGTGTGGAAATCCAGCTTGCCCGACTGGTCGACGTGCTCACCGCTCCCTCTCTGGACAACATCAAGGTTGGTGGATGTTCTTTCGGTCTCGCCCATACGATCCTACTGACCGAGCGGTGTTCATGACTGTGCCAGTCCGATGTGGGTTCAGCTGCCAAAATCTTCGTTTCCATGCCATTCCTCTGCAAGCACCACGGTGCTGCACCTATGTTCGCGGTAGGTGAATTATGTTCTTGGGTGCTGTGCTGGGCGGTCCACTGACTCAGGCTGCACTACGCAAAGGCGGGTTGGTATCAGAAAGCGACGTCAAGCATCGAGCTTTCTACAAGGCTCTAATGCGCCACCTTCCGAGTGCGCTAATGCAAGGCCGATCTGAACTCGAAGATCATGTAAGCGGCGTGGTGTCCACGTCCGGGCCTGCTCATTGACATCAGCCTTGCACGCCGCTGCGCCACGCCTTCTGACCGTCGGCTCGCGCTCAGATTAAGCGCGCCCAGGGCGACTCTGCATTGTTGGGAACAACAATGAAGTCGTGGTATAAAAACCTCGAAGTCACCATCACTGACGAACATGTGTGCTGGTGGCGCGTGTTGGTACGTGTTTGGGTGACACGCCCTCTCAACCCTAGATTTCAGCTTAACCCCTCTCTTTTGCTTCATATCTCAGTGGCAAGCCGTCAAGCAGCCCGATCGCAAAGCAACGGTCGAGGCCGATCTTATGGGGAATGAATCTCACAAAACAGCCAACGTGCCCGGGTCCAGGTCGAACAGCTTTGCCGAAAAGGTGTATCGCATTTCCTCTACCCTCGCGGAAATAGCGGTCGACGCATACCTTGAGGACGAGTACAAGCACGGCCATGAATTTGACCATCAACGGTGAGTCGCAGGTCAATCGGGGACATGCATTCGCAGGTCGAATGAACTGACGCTGCGCACCCGCTCGTCATGAGCGATAGTTTTCTGACGGATCAACTTGCCCAGGTCATGCCTCGTCATGGTGGGATCAAGACATCGCAACCCGGGCGTCGTTAAAATTTAATGCAGATCTCCTGTTTGGAAGTTGTTGAAAACCCCGATCACGAGATCAGCTTTGCCTCGCTGGTGGAGGTGAGTCGTCCTCGTTCGACGCACTATCCGATTCGACACTGATAAGACTTTGATTGCGGTTCGACATAGAGTTGTCTCCAAGCCGATAAAGAGGCCGCCCAAAATCCAAAGTCTAAAAAGAAGAAGAAGACTGGGGACTAGAGCCCGCAGCTGGTTGGTCGGGAATCGGTGGGTCGTCGACGATCTTGCACGCGGGCGGGGCCCGAGGACGTGAGGATCTGCGCTTGCTAGGTTGGGCATTTGCTCTGGGCTATATGTTAATGTTGCTTGTTACAGAGGTGTCCAGTGTATATGAGAACCATGAATGAGGTCAACAAGCCTACAACGCCTTAAAGAATATTTATGGCTTGTTCATAGACCCAGTCCAGGTGTGCGATGGATGCCATAAGGTTTTTACATCGCTAGCGTATTTGGGACTTGCCGCTTTTGTAAGGTGACCATAAGGTGACCATACAGATTCTGTTGGGCCGGGATAGACCTGCAAATCCGCTCTTGCCACTTCTGGTGAAGCTTGTGTTGATCGCTCCCGTCCCGACGTAGATTTTGGAAAGGGCGTCGCCATTCTCGGCAAAGAGCTGACCATGGCAGGACCAGAGCGCTGCGTCACCGCCTCGCATTGCTGGTCCACTTTTGCGTACAAAATCCTCGAGGGCGAAGCGGGAGATGAAGTCCTCGACGACATTCGTTCGATCGAGGCAGTCTGAGCAAACCGCAAAAAAGTCAGTGATTTCGTCCCTAGACATAGGAAGTGCGCGACGGACCTTTGCAATTCGTCCTAAACACCCCCCGTTGACCCGTAATCACCTGGGGATCTCCGTCCCCAGCCTAATCTCCGTCGAATCGCAGCTTGATCTCACCACATAATACGCCAGACTGCACCCTCATACTGAATTCAGTATAATACATCACTCGCTCTACGGGTGCCATAAGGCGCGTCACCTACGGATCCCGGAGGGTTACGGCCTGACGGTTTCCGTAGGTGACGCGCCTTACGGCATTGATAAATATACCTGCCAGGTTTTTACACCTGCCGTACAGGCGCTCGCCATACGGGGCTCGCACTAATTTCGTAGGACCGCCATAAGTTTCGCGCGCGCATGTGTAGTGCAGCGTCGGCCGATCGGCGGTCCTTGACGAAGCCGTGCTGCTGCGGCGGGAGGAGATCGGGCAGAATTTGGTTCAATCGGGCGACGTAGACCTTGGTAAAGATCTTGTAATCGCACTCGCGCAGGGTGATCGGCCGGTACGACGAAAGGTCGGCGCGATCGGCGTTCTTCTTGTGTCGCTTGAAGATGAGGCGCACGAGTCCCTGGCCCTGCTTGGGAGAGAGTGAACCGCGCTCAATCATCGCGCTGTAGGCCTTGGTCAGCAGCTTGGCCCACGCCATGGGTGCGGTGTGGTAGAGTTCGTAGGGCACGCCCGACGGGCCCGGCGATCGCCCCGGGTGCGTTGTCCCGATCGCGGCCACGACCTCGTCCTCGGTGATTGGTCGCTGGAGGAGGTCGATCTGCGTTTCCGAGAGTCGGCGCAGAAAGAGCGGTTCTGAGCGCGGGTCGGCGCAAGTCCGTGCCGCCCTGATCGGCACGAGGAATTCGTCCCGAAGTCGGTTGACGCGGTCAGGGTCACGAGGCTCGATGTGGTAGAGGCGCTGGAAATGCGCCTGCGTGTGGTCAAGAGCGACATCAATGTCATGCGTTAGCTCTCCGTTGCCCAAGCGCAGTGCTGTGATCTTGGAGTCCGAGTTCCGCGCCGCGAGCTTGGCGTGGACCGGCCGCGACAGTCGTTCCTCGGAAGCGATCTCGGGGACGTGGGCTCGGATCCGGAGTAGGCGCGCGCGCTCCTCGACCGCCCGCTTGAGTTCCTCGGACGTCCTTGTCCATTCTGCCGTTTCCGCCTCCCCCCATACCGGTAACGCCTCCAGATCCTGCACCCTCCCCACCAAATACTCCATCCGTTCCGTCCGCTCCCGATGCAGCCTCCTCGCCATCTCCCCACCCCTGTCCCTGCACGCGTCCAGAACCTCCTCGAGCTCTCGCACCGGTTCCTCCCCGCTTGCCCCTTCCAACCACCCTTCCATCATCCTCTGAAATTCCACCGTCTTGAAGGTTGTGTTATTAGTTCGATGTAGTTGGTTGGATGTGGTAGGTAGGCTGAGCTGTGGGAGAGCCGCATCAAGATCGTCTGAGAGAGCCAGCACAATCAAGACCGGTCGGTGATCGGAAAGATCCTTGGGATAGTCGTAGATCGTCGAGGCGTGGTCGAGTCTTTTTGGTGTGTTCGTTGCAGGAGAAAGTAGTCAAGCCGGGAGAAGGAGTTGGGTCGCTTGCGATTGGGATTAGGTCGAGTGAAGGATGGGGTGATGGGGTGCTTGTAGCGGATGCAGTCCGTGTAGGCCGAGTCGAGCTTGTCCATCAGGATCGGCCAATGGTGGCCGCGCCGAGTTTGGTTCCGCCGATCGACTTCTGGGCGCGGGCAGTCGTTGAGATCGCCGCCAAGGAGTCGGAGATGGGATTTCTGTGTTTTGTGAAATAAGAGTTTGTCAAAGAATTTTGCTCGTTGTTTTGGTTCAACGGGCGCATAGATGTTGTTCATTTCGAAAATTTTAGTGTCGCCCCGCAGACGAAAGGAGGTGACCAGAATCCGTCCGTCGAGTGCCGAGTGGGTGCGCAAAAGCTCGGCGTCGATCAGGGGCGAGTCGGCCGGAATCAGAGTCAGACAATGTTGGTTGATGAAGAGCTTGCCCTCGTACTCGTCCTTGATGAGTTGCCAGAGGTGCGGTCTGATAAAGTGTTCTTGTAGCAGAATGGCCGACGCTTTGAAAGTGGATAGGTAGTTGTAAATGTCACGTCGGTTTTCCGGGACCCCCATGCCCCTTCTCACGTTCCAGGTGATGATGGTGTGCTTGACCATTATTGGGTAGTCGAAATGAAGGCGCTCTTGGCGGTGTTGTCGTCCTCAAAGAGGGGGAATTCGGGGAGAACGTCGTCCTCGGCTTCGTGATCCGACCATCTCTTTTCCTCAGCTACCCCCTTTCCTTTCCCCGCTTTCGCCATTGCCACCTCCACTTGCACCGCCGCCGCCCCCGACATCGACCTCGTCACTCTCCTCCCGTCCAAACCTCCTGTTTTCGTTCCTCGATTTTGGGCCTGGATCACAACGCGCTTGGTGTCAGCAGGCTCGTCACTGGGGTCGCTGAGATCCGCCACCGTTTGCGACCTCTTCATCTTCTGCTTCTTGCTGTTGGCGGCGATGCCACGAATGCTGATATAGCGGAGCTGGCCGTCCTCGGCATCCCACGTCGCAAGCCCCTTAATTCTTTGAGACGCGTCGAACAAGGCCTCCGATGGCACAAACATCCCGCTCAATCCGAATGATTCACGTGGTCCAAAGGGGGGATGTAACCCCCTGCGACCGCAGCAATCACCTACCCCTTGTACCCAACTGCGCTGGATCTGCACCGCGGATTCCAAACCCCTTTTCGGTTACCAAAGTCGGCCCCCCCCCTCGCGACCGCACGACCCCAGATCACCCCCATTTCAATGACTGCAACTGCGAAACAGGCCTACTTCGCACAAAAACACACAATCCCGAGATTTCCGGGGAAAGTCACGGAGCATGTGACAGTCCATTGGACACGCCTCGGTCTGCAGCGCGGGCGGGTGGCCGACAACACCGGCGCGCAGCTGGAGACAGGAGGCGGGGTCTACCTTCCGCAGGGGCCTCGCTTCCCTGCGGCGTACTCCCAATCTCGGAACGCACACTCGAGTCCCGTTGTACGTGCAGGTGGTTCCCAATCACCGCAGATACTGGGGAAAGAAGGAGCATGAGGCCCACGACGGTGATGTCTTTGGGTGGAACCTCGCTCGAGTGTGGATGTGTATGGCGGTTCGGTACCCGAGTCACCCGCCGCGCGGCCGCGACTCCGAGCGAGCAGCAAAGCAAGGAGAGGTGAGCCACGCAGGCAGTTTGTGCCGGCCTTGAACAGGAGATCACGGAGTCGCTCGACCGAAAGAGAAGACAGACCCGGCCCTTGAGAGGAGTGGAAAACTCACGGCGTAGTCCAGGAGAGGGCCAAGGGGATCCGCTTTCGCTGTGTGTCATCGTGATGTGGCAGAAGCTCGAACCAAGGGCGACAATGCCCGCCGGCGCAAAGAACCCGAGGCTCCTGGGGAGTACGGAAGCCTATGAGGAGGAATGGCAAAAAGAGCGAGAGAAAACAGGTTCAGTATTCTGGTGTGTTTGGGAGACATTTTGGAGATTGAGAAAGAGGGAAAGGGGACTTGTGATTTTTATTTGGTTTTTGGTTTGTGGTTCTTGGCTGGGTAGGGAGGAGCGCCGTCTACTTCATCGTGCCAATCTGAGCTCCAACCTCTCCTTCAGTCCCGCCATCTCCTTGTCCATGCTCGACATCGCTCTGGCGTGGCGATGGAGATCCCAGCGTCGGTTGCTGAGAGTGTCGAGCGCCAGCGCAATGAAGGCGCGGATTGGGCGCTTTTTCGACGTCGGAAGGCGAGCGCGCAGTCGAGGGAGGCCGTGCTCGATCTGAAGTGCCGTGTAGTCGAGGTCGAGGATCGACACGACCCCCAGCGCGTCGCAGAGAATGGACCTAGCTGCTTGCCAAAATTGAGAAGAGTCAGGGCAATCATGCCAAAAGTGAGTAAAGTCATCCTCCACCCCTGCCAGGCTGCATGCCTGCACAAGGCAGCAGGCTGAGTCGCCATGCCGCTGCACAAACTGGCGCTTCCGCGTTGGCGTGAAGTGGTACGCCAGCTTGAAGTGCACCTCGCGCTCGCGGGCCGTGGCGGGCCCGGTGTGGAACCACACCCAGAAGAGTCGCCTTTCTTTGGGTGTGGCGAGTGATCCAGGGCGTTGTGTGTGGTCGAAACGTCGATGGTTGATGACGCGTCGAAGTCGCGCAATGGTGTAAGGTCTGTCCAAGTTCAACATTCTCCACTGATCAGCACACAAGGGGCCGGAGGGGAGGGGAAGTTTTTGATCAGGCATGCCGACCGGAGTCGCTCTGGGCAAGATGTGCTCGAGGGGACCGCCGGGCCGGACTCCAGGTGCTCCAACAACACGAATGACGGGTGGTCGACGTGCGAGGACGGGAACAGGAGGCGGAAGCGGCGGGATGAAGCGATCGCCTGCGACCTGGATCCACGCCTGGACTTGATCGCGCTTCCATTGCCAAAGGTTGGACAGCTCCGAGCCGTCGCCTTGGGGATGCTTCTCAGGGGTCCAGGGCACCGTTGGAGCTGCGGGGTATTGGGCTCGCGCATAGATGTCAGCGATGGTGCGTTCGAAACTGAAAAGCTTCGCCAAACGCTTATCCTGCTCCGAGAACGCCCGCGAGTCATGCAGACCAGGTTGGAGGGGAGAAAGAGAAAGAAAATTGGAGACCGAAAGTTTGGCAGGATCGACGACGGCAGGGTAGCGTTCAGCGACCGAGAGCACCGCTCGCCAGCGGGGATGTAGCTCCCGGGGTGCGTCGGCGTTCCTCCACGTCCACAGATCCGTAGCAAAGTCAAAGGTCGGAAGCGCTCGCCGGATGGAACTCCGAGCCAGATCGCTCCAAATCGCAGTTGACCCGCCGGCCAGCACGTCCCAAATCCGTACCGAGACTGAATCCACCACATCTTGGATGCTCACGACGCTGAGACCACCTCGCGCCCGTGTCGTGAAGACGACCGATTGCTTGTAGTCACTGCGCCGCGGTCCTCCCTTCACAAAGTCGGCAAGCTTGCGCTCGATCGCCTTGATCACGTCGGATGGCGGTACGTCGGCGGAGAGAGAGTGCAGCACCTTGGAGATGCCGTAGCGGTTGAGATGGAAAGCCCGGGTATGATGCGTCATCCATCGGTCGCGCACCGAGAGAATCACTCGATCGACCCTTCGCTCAAGATCATGGAATCCCAGCCTGTTGTTGCCGTCAGGCGCAAACTGGAGACCGATCCAGGGAAGAGACTCGTCCGGTGCCACGAACGACAGTTTGGACAAGTCCGCGCGATCCCACAACGTCGCGCCCAATGGCATCACCACGGTTTTGTCGGTGTTTAGACGGCCGTTCGTCGCGAGTCGCCAATCCCGAGCTAACGCCTCGAGCGAAGCAATAGCTTCCGGTCCAGCGACAGCGACGACGGCGTCATCCGCGAACGCCAAATTGGTGATGCATCGAGTCTGCGGACGAGGAGCCAGCTCCGGAAGAGTGATAGTCAGCGCAATGTTGCGTCGACTGAGAGAATCAAGGAAGGGTTGGAATACCACATACCAGACAGAAGAAGAAAGAGGATCGTCCTGGCCAAGACCGCACAGGAGTCACACCGTCTCGGTAAGGAAACCGTTGACAATGTACCGCGCTGTGGACGTCTCGCCGTTGTAGAGCATCCGCAAGACGCGCTGGAAAGATTCCGGCGCGCCGAGAGCCTCAAACACCGCAAAGACCCAGTCGTGCTCGTCCATGTCGTAAGCCGAGCTCTGATCCAGGGAGAGGAGCGCTGCTGTCGGGAACTCTGCCCCACGACCCCTAATCTCATCGATCAGGAGCCTCAGATGCAAAGCCGCGTCCGCTGGTCTTCGCCCTTTGACGAACCCATGCTGTCCGGCCGGAAGAACATCGGGGAGGATCCGGTTCAGACGAGCCACGTAGACCTTGGTGAAGATCTTGTAGTCGCATTCCCGCAAGGTGATCGGACGATACGATTTGAGGTCGCACCGCGCTGCACCAGGTTTGTTGTGTTTGAACAAGAGGCGCACATTGGCCTGGCTCTGTTGTGGAGTAAGGGAGCCTCGAGTAATCAGCTCGTTGTAGGCTCGAGTCAAGAGAGGGGCCCAAAGCAAGGGGCAGGCTCGATACATCGCATAGGGGACCCCTGAAGGCCCCGGAGATCGACCTTCGTGCGTGGTTCGAATCGCTGCGAGCACCTCGGCCTCGCTGATGGGCTCGGCAAGAATGTCGACGTGCGAATTCGAGAAGCGCCGAAGGAAGCGAGCGTCGGAAAGCGGGTCGTCACAAGGTCTTGCTGATCTGATGGGTCCCAAGAGCTCATCCCGCATCGTCACGACCTGTTCCGGATCCTTCGCTTCGACAAGGTAGTGCTGCTGGAAATGAGAATGGGTGTGCTCGAGCGCGCGCTCAATGTCAGTGGTGAGCTCGCCATCAGCGAGCCGGATACTCTGAAACTTCACATCCCGGGACCGAGCAGCCAGTTTGGCATGAACCGGACGACTGAGACGTTCCTCGGATGCAATCTCGGGCACGTGCGCCCTGATCCGGGACTGCCTTGCTCGCTCGTTCACAAGTTTGGTGAGAGCGTCGTGGGTGTTCGTCCAGTCGATGACGTCAAAGGGGCTCATCACCCGACGAGACTCAATGTCCTGCAGTCGAGATACCAGCATCATCTCGAGGGCGTTGCGCTCCCGAAACAGACGCCGAGACAGCTCGAGAGCTTGGACCCGAGACTCCGAGAGTACGCGCTGAAGGTCCGCGACCGGATCCCCAGACGGTGCTTGCTCAAGGAGAGGAGTGACGAACTCCTTAAACTCGGCGTGTTTCAAGGTCGACGAGTTGATGCGGGTCAGAAAATGAGCCGCCTGGGGAAGGCAGAGCTCCGCTTCGACCTCGGCACCACTTGCGCGCAGCCTAAATGTGACCGTAACCGGTCGATGATCCGACATGGATCGAGAGATATTGTACAGAGTGGAAGCAGAAACGATCCGTCGCTCGTGTCGCCGCTGCACCAGAACAAAGTCGATGCGCGCGCGCGAAATGAGCCGGCCGTCCTTGCTGAGATGCGGGCGCGTGGTCGCCGGCGACAGTGGGTGCATGAGCCGAATGGCATCCGTGTACGCCCCGTCGAGCCGAGACATAAGCGCGGGCCAGTGGTGGGTGTTCGGGCGGTCCACCTGTCGCACTCGATCCACCGCGGGGATAGGGCAGTCGTTGAGATCGCCCGCGATGACCCGAATGTGAGAGGAGACGGTCGCCCGAAAGTGAAGGGAGGTGAAGAAGAGGAGGCGCTCGGCGGGTTGAACCGGAGCGTAGATATTGTTGAGTTCGACGACGTCCGTCGAACCCCGCACATCGAAGGTGGTCACGAGTAAGCGCCCGCCAAGAGACTGACGCGTGCGACGATGACCACCGAGAAGAGGAGAAGAGCTTGGAATCAAAGTGAGGCAGTGTTGAGAAAAGTAGGCCTCGCCCTGGTGGGACTGGGCGTACTCGTGGCGTATGTGAGATTGTCGTGATTTAGGAACATTGTGTTCCTGGAGAAGGATAGCAGAAGGGGGAGGTGTGAGCGAAGTGAAATACGAAAGAAGCAGACGACGTCGTTCAGGGGTATTGAAGCCCCTGTTGACGTTCCAGGTCATGATGATGAAGTCAATCATTACGATCGCGCCTTCGTTGCAGCAGCAGCTCCCTTGATGGACAACATAGGTCCGAATGTGGGTGAGGGGAGCGGGTCCGCAGCAGTCGATTCGTTCCAGTCCGATGTGCGCGCGACGCTGGTGAGACGCTGGATACGCTCGGACCGGCGAAGACCCTGGGAACTTCCTTCGTCCACCTCCTGCTTGGGCTCGGGCTCGGGATCAAACACTGGACCTGGAGACGGCGAAGGCATCCAACCGGTCACAGACGGGGTGCGGTCCAACTCGGTGATCTCATCGTATAGACCAGCATCCTGTTTGCGCTCGCGATCCGACACACGATTCATCCAGTCGTCGGGAAGGCCGTCCATATCAAGCTGATGGTGACTGGCCGATCGGGACCGCGTCAGCTCAGGGGTATGCTCAGGAGTCGTCGAAACAATCTCAGGCACAGACCCCGTCTCGGCCGACTGCGATTCCCCTTCTTCCGCGTCACTCGTCTCCGTGTGTTCCCCCTGGTTCCCCTCCGCTCCGCGGTCCTGCAGATCCGACAGATCCGAAGGCTCCAGCGGCGGCACCTCCTGCTGTTGTTCCAGCTGTGCCTCGACTACGCTCATCGCGTCCTCGTCGTCCTCGAGGGCCTGAGCCGGCTCCTCCTGCGCCTCCTCGGCTACGTCGCCGGCCAGACTTGCGAATGGGTTTGCGGCGACGATGAAACCGCGAGGGGCGGATGCTGTGGGTGTAGAGCTTTGTGAACGAGTAGGGTAGACTCGTGGTGAGTTGTTAGTGTCCCTTGTGGGAGATGCGTTCTTCTTTGAACGCTTGGACGCGACAGGAGACATTGGGGGAGAGGGAGAGGCTACATCACCTCTGCGTTGTTTCTGGGGGGTCGAGGTTTGCTCGATGTTGCTTTGGGGCTCGGCCTGGGGCCTTTGGTTGTTGTTGTTTTTCTGGGAGGCCTGCTGACGCTGGACCGGCTTTTGAACGCAGTTGTCGGAGTGGCCTACAAAGCCGCATCGGCGGCACGAGGCTTCGGCCTCGTAGTCGTGGCGAAGGGGCGTGAGTGTTGCGAGTCGTCCCCGAAGGTCGATCCTCGTCGGTAGAACCTGCCGAAGTTGAGCACCGTTGTTCTTGAACAGGTCGTCGTCGTCGAACTGGACGATGGCCGCGTAGTTTCCTCGAGCGACGAGGTACGAGCCTTGAACGACCGTTAGAGGCTGCTGGAGTTGGAGCAAGTCGCACTTGTGGCCGTCCCCGGTAAGCTTGGCGACGACGCCTTGCAGTTTGTTCCAGAGGTCGTCGTTCGTGTATTCGGCCTCAGGACTGATAATGAAACGCAGTTCGACGACGTTTTTGACGAACGCCAAGCGCTTGCGGACTTGGGCAAAGGAGCGTTTCCACTCGATCTTGGTCGCCGCGTCGTGGACTTGGTCGAGCGCCGCTGCGCTAGCGCAGCGCACCACGAACTTGAACCGGGTGTTACCGCTTTGGATGATCGATTCCGGTGCGACTCCATGGATGATTGGAGCGTATTTCTGGAGCTCGGGCGGGAGGACAACTCCTGCGGGCAGGTTAAAACACAACGACGTGTCGGGCGACAGGGTACGGAGCACCTTCGAGTACAACTCGGACTTCTCGCGTTCGGTGGCCACGCCGGTGTGTTCGAACGTGACTTCCAGAACGGCACCAGACGTGTCGGTAATTGGTTTCGTTGCATTGAGTGCGCTGAAGCGCAGGGAGGTGGCCCGGTCCTTGCCGAAGCCGAGTGCGTCTTTGAGCACAAGGATGCGGGTGCCCTGGCGTGTGCCATCTTCGACACTGATCATCTTCAGGATTCTCGCGACATCCTCTTTCCTCTTCTTTTCTTCATCACGCTTTTCCTGGTACAGCGCTAGGCCGGGGTTCGCTGGTCCCTCGGCGGCATCGGCTTCCGCCCCCGCGTCACCACGTGGTTGTCCCGTCGCTGCCGGCTCCGGAGGGCCGCGGCCCGGATCAGGCGGTGCCTGGTCGGACATCGGGTCGATAGCTGGTGTAGCAGTTGATGTATTCGATGTATTGACGTTTGCAGAGGTAGGGTAGTGCGATTGGGATGAAAGATGAAAGATGAAAGATGAGACAAAGTGGCGCCACTGACGTACCGCGCTGGGAGTGAGATAGCACGGACATCTTGGGAAGCAGGAGGGCAAGCCCAAGAACTGCACACCCAGGCAACGAAAGATAAGATTTGATTGGATGTTGTTCGTTGAACAACTATCAGTAATCAAAACTGATAAGAACAGATACTACACTTGATCTAAGCCAAAAGGCCAACATGATTTTTTTTTTTTTTGTATGAAACTCATCGCTAATTTGCAAGACGAGAAAACCCCCTACGGAACTAAAGGAGATGCTGCCCAGTATGCACGATGATGACCACAACCGCCGCTCGATGCGTTGTAACTAGCAGAACAGACCAACCCGATACATCCGAGTTCAAGTCCCCCCCACCCACGGTTGCTCCCTCCCAGAGACGAATGAAAGGAAGATTGAAGATAATACACAAGGAATCGGGAAACGATGGAGGAATTGTTGGTGGTGGTACATGTGTTGTACAGGCGAATCCGATTATAGTTGTACAGTTGAACCTTCTTCGATCTTTTGACTTCAGACCCCCCCTGAGACCGCCCTACTCCTTGAAGCCCCTTAATTCTTTGACACGCGTCGAACAAGGCCTCCGATGGCACAAACATCCCGCTCAATCCGAATGATTCACGTGGTCCAAAGGGGGGATGTAACCTCCTGCGACCGCAGCAATCACCTACCCCTTGTACCCAACTGCGCTGGATCTGCACCGCGGATTCCAAACCCCTTTTCGGTTACCAAAGTCGGCCCCCCCCTCGCGACCGCACGACCCCAGATCACCCCCATTTCAATGACTGCAACTGCGAAACAGGCCTACTTCGCACAAAAACACACAATCCCGAGATTCCCGGGGAAAGTCACGGAGCATGTGACAGTCCATTGGACACGCCTCGGTCTGCAGCGCGGGCGGGTGGCCGACAACACCGGCGCGCGGCTGGAGACCAGAGGCGGGGTATACCTTCCGCAGGGGCCTCGCTTCCCTGCGGCGTACTCCCAATCTCGGAACGCACACTCGAGTCCCGTTGTACGTGCAGGTGGTTCCCAATCACCGCAGATACTGGGGAAAGAAGGAGCATGAGGCCCACGACGGTGATGTCATTGTGTGGGACCTCGCTCGAGTGTGGATGTGTATGGCGGTTCGGTACCCGAGTCACCCGCCGCGCGGCCGCGACTCCGAGCGAGCAGCAAAGCAAGGAGAGGCGAGCCACGCAGGCAGTTTGTGCCGGCCTTGAACAGGAGATCACGGAGTCGCTCGACCGAAAGAGAAGACAGACCCGGCCCTTGAGAGGAGTGGAAAACTCACGGCGTAGTCCAGGAGAGGGCCAAGGGGATCCGCTTTCGCTGTGTGTCATCGTGATGTGGCAGAAGCTCGAACCAAGGGCGACAATGCCCGCCGGCGCAAAGAACCCGAGGCTCCTGGGGAGTACGGAAGCCTATGAGGAGGAATGGCAAAAAGAGCGAGAGAAAACAGGTTCAGTATTCTGGCGTGTTTGGGAGACATTTTGGAGATTGAGAAAGAGGGAAAGGGGACTTGTGATTTTTATTTGGTTTTTGGTTTGTGGTTCTTGGCTGGGTAGGGAGGAGCGCCGTCTACTTCATCGTGCCAATCTGAGCTCCAACCTCTCCTTCAGTCCCGCCATCTCCTTGTCCATGCTCGACATCGCTTTGGCGTGGCGATGGAGATCCCAGCGTCGGTTGCTGAGAGTGTCGAGCGCCAGCGCAATGAAGGCGCGGATTGGGCGCTTTTTCGACGTCGGAAGGCGAGCGCGCAGTCGAGGGAGGCCGTGCTCGATCTGATAATTGGTGGTGGTAAAAAAATGATGATCTATACGTTAAAGGACGCGACGCTTCCACCAGTTCTCAGTAGTATAGAGGTAGAATCCACGCCTGTCACGCGTGTGGCCCGGGTTCGATTCCCGGCTGGGAAGATTCCATTTTTCAATGGCTGTTCTGCCGTAAAAGACTGCCATTTTTTTTTTTTGCGTCAGCTTACCCAAAGTGCCCTGCCTTCGCCTACAACAGATGTAATGTAATGGTTTCGCTGGAAGCGCGCTGTAAACGCAAGAAAAAGCCTGACCAGACCGAAGGCTCGCCGAGCTGAGAAGCAAAAAGCTTTTTAGGACACCAGTGGAAACCCGTTAGGTTGACAAGGAAACCGGTCGTGTAAACACACATGAGATTCTTTCCAAGTCTCGCTACATGCCATCGCTACATTTCCTCGCCACGTGCCGTCGCTACCTTTTCATCGCTACAATTCACCCTGATCCTCGCTCAGCCAGTCAAGGAACTGGGGCGTAAAGTAGGTCAAGATGAGCGTACAGCCTGCGAGCGCACGAGATCCAACCAGGTCAGTCGCAAGTTCCCTACTACGTGCAAAGATTCGACTGACCAGCTCGCAAGAAGCATTCCACCGTCTCCATGGCCATGACTCGAAGGTCATAGACGCCGGCGTTCGCTCCGGCGTGGATCATGGCGAATTCTCCAGAGACCTGTCCCCACCCAAGTGCTCTTCATCAGTCTCCAGCTGGGTCCGATGGGAGCACACGGCGGCGTACTGACCTGATAGACGGCGAGAGGATGGTCAGGCGCAAGCGCCCTTGCTTCGCTGATGATGTCAAGGTAAGGCAGTCCAGGCTTGACCATGATGATGTCGGCACCTTCGTCCACGTCTCGAAGCTTAAGCGGGAAACGCGGTCAAACACGAATCGGTCTTTCGCCTATCACGCAAGATTGGCCCTTGACTTACGATCGCCCTTCGAGCCAGGCCTCGAGCATTTGGTGGGAGCTGGTAGCACTTTCGGTTCCCAAAATCGGGTACCGAACCTGCTGCCTCTCTGCTCGAGAGCAGGGCAAGAGTTTTCAGTCGTTAGTTTCCGAGGCCACGTCGCTGATCTCGAGCACCTTACCGGAAGGGGCCATAGAGACTGCTGGCGAATTTAGCGCTGTACGACATGAGGTTGCATCGGTTGCTGTAACCGTTGTCGATCAATGCATCCTTGATCGCGCGAATTCGACCTGCCGAGGAAAACGAAAACCTCTTTCGTCAGCTTTGGTCAAATCAGAACCGGTGATAGACGCTGTGACGGACCATCCATCATATCGCTGGGGGCGACCATGTGAGCGCCTGCTTTGGCATAGGCCAAAGCGACCTGGGCGAGTCGGGCGACGCTCTTGCCATTGTCGATGGTACCGTCCTCACGGAGCTCGCCGCAATGGCCGTGACTGGTGTATTCGCACAGACAGACGTCGCACGCGATGAGGATGTGCGGGTACCGCTCGCGAATGAGCTTGGTCGCGACAATGACGGGGGTACTAGGATCATCGGCGGGGGACCCTCGATCGTCCTTGGTCATGTCGAGCGGTACGCCAAAGAGGATGACGGATCGCAAGCCCTTCTTGACGAGCGGGTCAAGCAGCTGGTTCAGCTTGTTGATACCCCAGCGCTTTTGACCGGGCAAGGCCTTGATTTCGACGACGGCTTCGGGGTCGTCGGTGATGAAGATGGGGTACATGAGCATGTCCTTGGTGAGGTGACGTTCAGCTTGGAGCGATCGAAGCAGGGGGTGGAACTGGCCGCCTTGCAGCGTCGACGAGATGGGCACACGGTGTGCGGTCGTCATGTTCGGTGGTGGAGGTGGCGGGTGATAAGAAACGATGAGGGGGAGATACGCAGGCTGAACACGAGCGATGACTCTTCTGGGATGCTAGGGGGACAGGAGCGTGGTCGAGCGGGGCCTTTGGAAGAATGGTCGCGAGGGTGGGGCACAACTGAGCTCGGACCGCTTCGTTATGTGCTGCGCCACTAATCGCACGCTCGAGTCAGATCGGGCAAGAAGCTCAAAGAAGCCGCGGCGGAGACACTGCCTCGCCCACCAACCGTTTTTGCATGTCTCCTCTGTACCACCACACCCGCTTCGTCTCAATTTCCGCCCTCCGAGCACGTCCACCACACACGCTCAAACCCGACCCGCCATGTCAAAGCCCTCGTCGACCGCCACGACGCACACGCAATTGCCTCCGACGTACCAGCCGCACGCGTCATCGTCGGCCGGCTACGGCGCGACGAACGACGATCGCGACCCCTTGCTTCAGGCTGGGGCCCGTGGTGACGACGAGGATGACATTCCTGAGGACTTCAAAGTCAGTTCTGATCTGATCTTTCTAAAACTACCAAGTCACTGCGCTCGCATACTGACCCTCTGGTACAATGCGGTACGACCCACCAGATCGGAGTGACCGTGTCGCAGTCTTCAAGGGATGTGCGCATGCAGTTCGTGCGCAAGGTCTACATCGTCCTCACGATGCAGTTGGTAAGCTCCAAACACCTGGCACCTGGCACCTGGCACCTGGCACTTTGCTCAGCTCGGGACGTAGCGCGCCGACTCTCTGATGGCTGACCTACCCCACCCCACGTGCCCGTCCCCTATCGTTAATCCGTTACTCAGCTCGCCACGTTCGGCGTCGGCATGTTGATGCGCGGCGAAGCGGCAACGCAATGGACTCGAGAACACTCGGGTCTCATGATGATCCCCATCCTGGGCTCCTGTAAGTCCACATGAGTATGAAGGAACAGAGGAGCATCGCTGAGCCCAGGGTCCATCCATTCTCCTACGCAGTCGCGATGATGCTCGGTGCCTTCTGGAAGCGCCACTCGCATCCTCTCAACCTCGTCTTCCTCGGCGCCTTCACGCTCTGCGAAGGCGTCTCGGTCGGTGCCGTCGTCTCCTTCTACGACCAACGCATCGTCCTCCTCGCTCTCGGCATCACGCTCGGTCTCTTTGTCGGCCTCACGCTCTTCACCCTTCAAAGCAGATACGAGTTCGACTCGATGGGGCCCTACCTCTTCTCCGCCTTGCTCGTGTTTTTCATTACCAGTCTGGTTGGAATGTTCATTCCCTTCTCCAACACGATGGATCTCATCATGGCCGCGGTGGGAGTCTTGCTGTTTAGGTAAGACCTCTGCCCAATTCGGCGCTTTATTTATCAAAAAAATGCTGATCCCAAAAAATGCTGACCGTGCTCTCACTCCTCCAACACAGCATGTACATCATCTACGACACCCACATGCTGATGAAGAGGCTACACGTTGACGACTGGGTTATGGCCTCGATATCGCTCTACTTGGACTTCATCAACCTCTTCCTTCAAGTCCTTCGCCTGCTCTCCGACATCCAGGACCGCTGATTCTCCCCGTATATTCATCCACTTCCCTATTTTCATTTTCCATCGGTGCGACTCGACCTTTTTAGTAGGATCATGTAATATCACTTCCATTCACCAATCAGGCTTTGTGTCTTTGGCAACATCGTGATCTACTACTACCGCTAAACCGCTGAGAAAAAAAGATATGAAAAAAAAAGGGTGGGGGAGATTATAGTCATGCGCTTCATAATAGGGAGGTCACTACACCAAACATAAGAAGCAAAACCAAGGCAAAAACAAACAGCTGCGAGACAGAGGCGAGGATATGCATTACTTTGATCGGAAAACTTCGTACCAGGGTTTATTCTTTTCCCTCTAATCCACGACCATACCCGATTCCTCCTCTTCCTCAACCGGAGCCTCCACCTCGCGCGCCACGATCGTCGCGAACAAGTCCTCCAAAAAAGTTTCTCTCTCCTCCACGAGCGCAGGTTGACATTCGAACGTCCCGTTCTGCAAAGCATGCATGACGCGTTGTCGATTCAGTCTTATTACATCGACGCGTTTCTCCGGTGTACGTTGGAGGAGGCCTTGAAGGATTTCGATCAGGGGCATGGAGAGGTGCGCTAGTTCGACGCCGGAGAGATCGTTCGAACGGAGTCGGTGCCATTCGGGTCCGTTATCCGGGAGCGCAACGTTCGCGGCGGCTTCTAACACGACGAGGCCGAGACTAGAGGGAGTAGAGACGTCAATCGTCAACTTTTGGATCCGAGAAATGCACGCCGTCGGCACCGACTCCGACTTACCTGAACATATCGGCCGCTTTGCCGTAGCGACCTGCAAGGATTTCAGGAGCGATATACTCGCGATCGCCTTCCCGTTCGAGGTCCTCCGGCGCATCACCGTTACTCTTGGCCCTGACCCTCCGTTCACCCTGATCGAGAGCCCAGGAATACTCCGGAAATCCAGCCGAAGCTGTCGATCCACTGACCTCCCTCAACGCGGCACCCTTGAAGACACTGGCTGGATCGGTCCTCGGCCATCGAGTCGCGAGACCAAAATCGCCGATTTTGAGGTGGCCCAGGTCGGTGATGAATACGTTAGCGGGCTTGATGTCGAGATGGATGATGTGTCGCGAATGCAAGTGTCCGATCCCAGCCGCGATCTCGGCCATGATTTTCCAAACGCGCGCTTCCTCGAGGTGTTCGTGGTCGTGGCCGTAGGTATCCAGGAAGACCTCGAGGTTGCCGCTCGGGCATACTTCGGTCTGGATGAAGAGACGACCACTCTGCTCCCATGCGTCGACGAGCGAGATCAGTCGAGGTGACCGCTGCGCCTCGTTCGACAGCGAGCGCAAAATGTCGACTTCTTCCAACCGCCGGATACTGGGGGTTAGAGACATCGACGGGTCAGTAACGAGAGTGTGGCGTACTTCGTCTCCGTAACGTGGGAAATACTTACCGATCTCGGGGTCCTCCAAAGGGCTGCTTCGTCCGTTTGACGGCGTAGACCCCATCCTGCCGACTTCGGTCCACTACCTCGTAAGCATCGCTGAATGCGCCGGTCCCAAGCGCACGGGTGACGACAAAGTTCGTCTCAAAGTGATTCGATTCTTGGTCGTCTCGCGCATCGAGCGAGTCCGTCGCTGAAGATGAGTGGCGCAACTTGCCGTGGGATCTACCAAAGGTGACGGGGCGAGTGTGCGTCTTGTCGAAGCGGTGTCGTTCGAGTTCGGACAATGGGAACGACTGTCGACCCTGCGCCGCCGCGATCGAATGCGTCGGGGGCGAACGCTTCATGGCTGAGACGGGTTGGCCCAAGTTGGGCTGCTCGACGAATCGGTTCGATCCGCTGGGAGTGTCGAGTAGCTGAGCTTTGGCTGTGGGTGCGCGGGTAACGTGGTCAGCAAAATGGCTTCAGGAGGATAGGCGCGATTCAGAGACTCACCATCCCACCACTGCGCTCCAGCACTTCGAGTCGGTGTCATCGGTTCCAAGTTGGGCGAGACAATCGTAGGCGTTCGCGATGATCTCGCGCTCGAGTAGTTGAGGTTCGCGATCTCGCGCTTGGTGTTGAGCGGGCCGAGTTGACCACTGCTGCGTCGACGGAAGATGGCCGGCATCGCCAAAAGGCTGCGAGATGCGCTACCGAGCTTGGAAGATGACCGAGCGTTAGCCATGGCGGCGAGAGCGGTGGGACTGGCATCGTTGCCGCCCGCGCCGCCGTCGCTGTCGAGCGAGCTTTGCGAACGCGGGCTCGTCGATCGACTGCGCGTATCCTGGCTCAGACCTCCGGGACGCCAAGGCGAGAGCGAGTCGGTCGATTCGGTCGGCCCGACCAGCGGAGATGATGCCGAGGGTGGACTAGAAGAGTCGACAAGGTCGACGAGAAAGCCTGGCGGGGTGGCGTGAGCAGGCAGAGGGGAGGCGAGGTCACTGACGTTGAGTGCGTGGGACAGGCCAACCGATCGCTTCATCGGGGTGTCGGGCATCGAGAGTCGACTCGGGATCGCGTTCGGAGCCGCAACAGCTGCGACGGGGACGCCGAACGCGGAAAGACCGGTCGATGAGAAGGATTCGACGACGGGCGCAGCACTCGGAGGCGACGCGTTCTCGCCGGTTGCCGCCGCATGAAAGTCGAGCATCGGCGGTCCACCGAGACTGTTGCCGCGTGGCCGGCTGTGCTTCTTGCTCACAAGCCCCGTCGACATGAACGCGGCTTGCGATGGACGGGCATTCTTGTAGTTCTGGGGTGTGAAGAACGAGGTGTCGAGCGAGCTGAGCTTGGCGGGGTGAATACCACCGGTGCTGCTGTCGAGGGAACGGGTCGAAGTCGAGGCTCGCGGGCCTTCTAAATGCGCAATCACGACGTGATCCGGGCCCTCGGCGTGGCTGCTCAATGCCGTCGACAGCGACGACGACGCCGATGTGGTGCCATCGGTCAGAGGAGGGGGTGGGGATCGAGTCCCGTCCCAGCACAAGGACATCGAATCGAGATCTTCGTCCGTCATATGGCCCGTCTCTTCGTCGCAAGCGTCCCAGTGCAGCGAGTCGTGGGCGACGATAGGGGACTCGGCGCTGAGGTTACTCGTGCCGGCGCTAGCCAAGAAGCCCGGACCGACCAAGAGCGCACCGTTGGCATTGCGCTTGCGACCACCAACAGGTCCGTCATGTGAAGTAAGGAAATCGCTCGCCGAAGCAGGTGCGAAGGGCGACTGGGATGATGTCGGGTGGGTTGCGGGGAAATGAAGCGAGTCCATGGACGCCATCGAGCTCAGGGGGAAGGGGATGCCCGGTTGATTCCGCGGTTGCAGGCGACCCGACAGCGAAGAAGACGTCTTGACCTTGGGCAGGGACGACGCCTCGGCCGAAGAGTGACCCGTCACCGAAAAGTCGGGCATGGACCACCCCCGCTGAGCGTCACGCAGTGGCGATCCACTCAGCAATGTGTGCAGCGGCGTCGTGACAGATTTTGAGCGATGGTTCATCGAGTGCGGGTCCGAGAGGGCTCGTCCGCCAAACAAGAGCACGGCATCTTTCTCCTGCTTCCGCACAGATTCTTCCATCTCGACGTCCATGTTGCAGCTGCCGCTCGAACTGCTGCTCGCAAAGCGAACGGGGGCTGGACCACCTTCCATAAGCGTGTCGAGAGCGGTGGTGAAGGAAGACGCCCGACTGCGACCCACGACCGGCTTCGGTGCCTCCTCGGAGCGGGTACGCGGTGTGGTGCTCGACGACGCGAATGCAGCGGTTGAGGAGAGTTCGCCACTGGTGGGGCTCGGATGTGAGCGGGACGAGGGTATCCCGTCCAGGCTGAAGGACGGTACCGTCGCTCGAGAGAACGACTTGGTCCGTGTTGCTCGCCGGGGCTGTGTTGGTGGCGGACTCTTGGAAGAGACGTATCCATGGTTTCCAAATAACTCGAGATCGGGCTGCCGAGGAGGCGACATCTCGAGGCGATCGACGGACAGCCGCTTGTAGGGTGGCGGTGAGGCTAGGAAGTCAAAGTCGTCGCCGTCTTTGGACGACGAACGTGTGGCACCCCGCTGCGGGTTGAAGTTGATGTTTCGCGACGTCGACGGGACCAACGTTTGCATGAACGTACCGCGAGGCACCGCCGACGAGTTCGACTCCTGTTTCGGTGATTTGAGCGGCGAAGCGTGGAAGGCGAGCGACCGAGAGGGGCGCACGGTATGGGCATGCACGAGCGAAGGTGCGCGGATCTGACCATCCCGACGTCGAGCTGGCACGGGAGAGTAAGGTTCCCGATCCTCTTCCTCCATTTCTGCGCTTTTCCGTCGGCGCGTCTCGGTCAAGGCCGAGAAAGGTTGACCCAAGCCGCTCGCTGCTGCTGCCGTACCCGAGCCCGAGGCGTCCCGCCGCGATGGCGTCCAGGACGACTTGATCGCAAGCCGCAAAGCTTGCTCAGAGTCCACATCAGACTCGGCCGATCTCGATGCGTTCTCGGCGAGCTTGCGACTGGTCGTTCGGCGAGTGGGCATGCGCGGCGCCGAGGACGAAACTCGAGGGTCGGATTCGATCGCGCCGAGCTCCTGGTTCATGTCGGAAAAGTGGAAGCCTTTGGGGGGGGCGGTTGTGGCACGCGGAACCTTGGGGGAGAAGGCGTTCGTAATGGTCGAGGTCAGGCGTCGCATCGCGGCGACTTTTTCCCGTGGGCTCGAGGCGATGTTGTCATCGGCGACGGTGGCGGCGGTGGCGGCGGTGGCGGGGCGCGACTGGTCTCCGCCAGCACCGCCGAGGTCGAGCCGAGCGATCGCCGAGTCGTAAGCATCGTCGGTCTGCAGCTTATAGTCGTTGACGAGACGTGGAGATGATGCAGCGGAGCGTCCTCGTCCTCTCTCGCGACCGCGACCGATGGGGCTGAAGGTCACGAGCGGGTTGGCGTGCTGAGGGTTCTGGGTCGAATCACGTGTCGGCTGCGGCGCGGGGTCGTATGATTCGGAACACAGTTTGGCAAAGTCTTGTGACCCGACGCCAACGGTCTGACGAACGGGGGACGATGAACGAGGTGCGACGTTGACGCCAAATGGTGATCGTTGCAGTGGTCGCCTTGGTCGCAACAAGTGCTGGTGCGGCGAGGCTTGGGGTGACATCGCGTCGGCCATCGTGGGCTGAGCGAGGGATGGTGGCGCAATCACGTTGCTGGGCCCTTCCGCTATTTATTCGGTACGCTACGAGGAGAGAGTGGGAGAGTAATAGTCAAAGACTGTCAGCGCATGTTGGACGATCCCAAGGCTCGTCCATGAGACGCCAGGCGATGACGACGGAGGGTCGTATGACTCACGTTCGCGTCTGTTGTTTTTGGGGCGAGGCGAGTGGCGGCGCGCGCCTGGAGAAGGTCGCAAGCACGCGCGTCGTCGTCGCACCGGGCAGCGTTGAGTGAAGAGCTGAGGCGCACCAACGTTCGAGCGGAAGGTACGCGCTTCTCGGAGTCGTTCCACGCGTGTGGTCACGCAAGATGGGGTGGGCCGTGTACGGTCGTAGTGTTGGGGTGTTGTTGGGGTTGGTACAGGTGCGGTGAGAGGATGTCGACGACCTTGGGGACGAGAGCGCGCAAGAGCGCGCCGCAGTCTAGAACATGCGCAATTAGGGATTACAAAATTCCTCTGGTGCGGCGCCCATTACAAAAGCGGGTCAATCCGGGTCAATCTCAGCGGCTCAGCGGAACGGCGCAAGAGCGCAAGAGCGCAAGTCATAAGCAGGCGCGTGACTTGCGAGTCCACCAGCGAACGCCACCATCACCATCACCAATCAAGGCCAGCCATGACTGCATCATCGGCACCTGCGTGAGCACAAATGGGTGGTTTAGCATAATCTGTTCTCTGCCCACGGATACTGACATGCCCATGTGGCGATGATTGGTCTGCCTCTCGCAGCCCGGCGGATGGCCATCCTCTACCCAAGCCCGTCATCTCACCCCCCAACACCGTCCTCCTCAAGGCCATCGCAACGGGCTGCAAAGTCTACGTCGAGCGACCGGACCAAGCTCGCAAGGCCGAGATCCTCATGATTCGGGAGAAGAAGCTCAGTCGAGCCGCGAGGAAAGCCACGCTCGAATCCGGCGTTCCCCCGCCCGAGGTCCCCGACGAGGAGAAACTGGAGTATTACGTCCATTATGTCGAGTTCAACAAGGTCAGTCACGAGGTCCTTGAGCCTAGCGAGCAAGGAGGGGTAGTTATCAGTCGTCGACGTCCGCTGACTTGGGGCGCTTCCATCGATTTCCGCTTTTTGCATGTCCCCAGCGTCTCGATGAATGGGTCCAAGGTTCTCGCATCCTACTTTCACGAGAAGTTGAATGGCCTTTACCTCCCGCTCCCGCCGTCCCCGCACCGACAAGCAGCTCCTCCGCCTCGCGCAAAAAGTCCTCGGATACAAGCGGCGCATCCTCGCCTTCTCGAGACGGCAAGTCTTCGTCGCACAAGAAATCATCGGCCCTCGACACGGGATCTTTGCTCCGTAAAGCCGCGATCAAAGCTTCGGCTGCGGGAGCTCGCAAGAAGGCTGTGACGCTGGCGATCCCCGAGGGCAACGATGAGGATGCCGAGGGCGAAGCCGACGATGCGGGCGATGATGACGGATCAGCGGCCGACGCGAATGGAGACGTCGATGACGATGCCGACGAGACGATGTCGGATGGTACGACACCTTTGGCCATTTCACCGGGTGGGACGACGGTCGCCGATGCTGTGACCGAGGACGACGAGGAAGGCACCCCGGTCCCTACGTTTTCCAAAGCGCGTGAGATCGAAAAACTCCGAACGCAAGGGTCCATGACGCAATCGCATTCAGAAATCTCGCGAGTCAAGAACCTGGACAAGATTCAAATGGGTCGTCACGAGGTCGAAGCATGGTATTTTTCACCCTACCCCGTCGAATACGCCCACACCGCGACGCTCTATATCTGCGAATTCTGCCTCTCCTTTTTCGCGTCTGAAAAGATGATCGAACGACATCGGAAGAAATGCACGCTGCAACATCCACCGGGCAACGAGATCTATCGTCACGAAGAGATCTCCTTCTTCGAGATCGACGGACGAAAGCAGAAAACGTGGTGCCGCAACTTGTGTCTTTTGTCCAAGTGCTTCCTGGATCACAAGACGCTCTACTACGACGTCGACCCTTTCCTCTATTACGTCATGTGTAGTCGCGACGAAACGGGCGTGCATCTCATCGGGTATTTCTCGAAGGAAAAGGAATCAGCGGAGAACTACAACGTCGCTTGCATTCTCACCTTACCGCAGTACCAGCGCATGGGCTACGGCAAGCTATTGATCGAGTTCTCGTATGAGTTGAGCAAGAAGGAGGGCAAGTTGGGCAGTCCAGAAAAGCCGCTTAGTGATTTGGGACTGTTGAGTTATCGAGCGTATTGGGCCGAGACGATCGTCGACTTGTTGATGACGACACGGGACGAGATCAGCATTGACGAGATCGCGAACAAGACGGCGATCGTTCATGGTGATATCATGCATACGTGAGTTCTGCCTGTCATTTTCTTTTTATTACCCACGCATCACTGAAAGATATACTTCGCCTCCTGCGACACAGTTGCCAAGTCTTGCAAATGCTCAAATTCTCGAAAGGACAACATCATCTTGTCGTCTCGCAAGCGCTGTTACAGCAACACGAACGGGTCAAGGGCAAAGTCCGCCGGCGCATAGATTCGACCAAGCTCATTTGGAAACCGCCCATGTTCACGCGTCAAGAACTTCGGTTCGGTTTCTAGAAAGGTTTTACGTGTCATTGCCAGCTCTCTTGGTCTATCCACTTGTTCGTGCTATATGTTGTAATCGTCGCATGTTGTTACACATATTCGACCTATTACCTCCACGTTTCCCGGAGTGGGATGAGCTAGCCTTGAGCATCCGCTTCCTGTCCCGTCGCGTTGGACTTGTGTTTGGGTTTGAAACTCCAATCAGAAGGTGCGGGCCCCAAGAACATCTGTCACGAAAACGCAAGGATCAGCTGATGGACCACGATCAGCATGAGAAGAGCCAGAGACTCACCTCGGTGATCTTGACCCAATCGCTCGATTGCTCACTCGCCAACAAGGTCTACGAGATGAAAAGCGATGTCAGCAAAGCAAGAGCAACAAACAAACACGCTCTACAAAAGAAGGTTGTCCACGTACCTCAAGTTCGTTTCTCCCCTTGTAAGGCAACGGTCGTTCGTTGAGTTTGGCAGGCAATTTCTCGAGCAGGCCCACGGGGACGTATCGGTGGGTGAAACTGAGACTTTCGCAGACGAAGCGGCGGACATGGTTGACGCCGATTTGATCCGAACCCTTGAGGCGAGGACAGAGGATCAACGATGATTCGTCAAGCATGGAAATGTGTTCGCGCAAGCCAAACTCACGAAGTGCTCCAGTCCGAAATCGGTCAATTTGCCGATCATCTCGAGTCGCTCGGTGGCGCTAATATCCCAATCGCGACGCTCCTTGATCTGCCGGACCAGAGACCGCAATGCAGGAATAGTACCGTTGCTTCCGGAAGAGACCTCCTCGTAGAGCCAGAAAACACCCTCAACTCACCTCCGTAAAGATCCAAGGTTTGATCAGTGCCCCACGCGCGATCGCGACACCGTCTGCCTTGGTCGCCTCGAGGTTCTCATGATAGGTTCGCCAATCGTATGCATCACCATTGCCAAAGAAGGGGATCGGCTCGAGGTTGTCCTCCTTCGCGGTGTCGCGTAGCACTTTGACGCATTCTCCGATGTAGTCGCTGTCATAAGGAGGTGTAGAGAGAACCATAAATGAGCTATAATAGAGCAGAAATATCCGATCCAACCGGGACTCACTAGTCCGCCAATTTCGAGTAGCGCTGCGCCCTCGATCGACCATGCATCGTAATAGCACTGACGCCCCATTCCTTCTGCAACCGAGGCATCAACTTGTGCGCCGTAGGGGAATTCGCCGCCACACCCGTCCTAATCTTGAGCGATACGGGGATCTCCCCGAGCACACGATTCATCCCGACGAGACATTTACCCAGTTTGTTCGTGTGCGCGAGCAAGGCCGAACCGGCTCCTTTGTTAAAAACGAGATCGATGGGACATCCACAGTTCACATCTGAAAATCGGCAAAAAGAATCCCATTAGCCATCTCTCCAACAAGCAGGCATGGAATGAGGAAGGTCTTGGGACTTGCCTATGAAGTCGACGTCGCAATGCTGCACGATCGCCTCGGCCGCCATGGTCATGGTTTGTGGACGTGAGCCGCAGATTTGCACACCAAACTCCTTTTCGCTCGGGTGCCTACGAAGATGCCGAATCAAGTTCGTAAGTGGGGCCAAATCACAGCAGACTATAAGATCCAGCTTACCTCCTGAGAAGGCTAAACTCGCTCGAGTTGCCCGACAGCAACTCCTGAGTAAGTGCCATCTCACCCACGGTGATGTCGCACCCGTACGAAACGGCCAAACGACGGAACGGCAGCGCACCGACGGTGGTGAGTGCGGGCATGTAAAGCTTCCCTTGCCAGTTCAGCTTCTTTTTCTCGAGCGGACGAGTCTGTGCCATATCCGGGACGAAAGTTCGCCAAGCCGGTTCAGGCTCAGGTTCTTGATCGTAGTCATCGACGGCAACAAAGACTTCGGCGTTTCCATGGCGTTGACGTTTTGAACCTCGACCTTTCTTCGAGTTCTGACCTCCAAAGTCGCGCGAATCCAATTCTTCTCCGATCGAAGTCAGGTACGCGACCGAGAGAGGGAAACGCTCCTGTGGTCCGGATCTCATCAGCGACTCGATCGGGCAGTGCACACCGGGTAAATCGAGATGATCGACTGACCTTCTTGGTTGCGCCTTGGCCGCTACGGATGAGTTTGATCGTTGGCATGTCGATTAGGTTGTATTCGCCCTTGTCGCTAGCTTTTGGCCCGAGTTGTTCGGCAGTGAGACGGATCTTGTCCATGTCCTGAACGAGTTCCCATTCGGACCCTTGGAACCCAGCCCCAGGTTCGACTTGACGAATGTGTGCTGATCCGAACCGACACTTGAAGCCATCGGTACACTTGCCCAAGGAGTCAAAGGAGGGGCAGCGACGAACGGAGTCCGCCGGGGACAAATCTTCGGTCGAGGTCGGTAAGGCGGAGCGAATGTCGGCGATACGCTGGGCCATGTAGGCCGAGATGTCATGCGACCAACGGCACTGACCTGCAGCAAAAATGAGGTGAGTACTTTCGCAATCCTTTGAAGAGTTACGGAGTGTACGTACCTTCAGGTTTTCGGCATGGGGATCCCTGTGCGACGTTATTGCACAAGCGTATGCCCCCTGTCCCCGCAGAATGGTTGAAGACGCGGCCCTAAAAAAGAAGACAAACAAAGACGAGTTGAAAATATGATCGAGGGACTCAAAGTGGTGATCTCCCACAGGAAGACTCACCTTGTTCTGGCCCGACTGCCGCTTCGCCCCCGAGTCCCCATCTCGTCCCTCTGCTTCGGCTGGAGGTGCGTGTTGCCTGGCCAGGGCGAGCTTTTTCTTCTCCGCTCCCGACAGTCGAGCTTTCTTATGGTCAGGCGCGGTTTCGTCCTGTCCCTTGCCGTTCTCTGAGGCAACAACAGCAGCCTGGTCCGAGGAGGTGGAGGTCGAGGGGTGAGAGCGATCTTGCTGCCCTACCCTGGCTGTCCCAGCTTCTGCGGCATCGTCATCGTTGGGTTTACGATCACCTTGACCGTTCTTGATCTTGTCCCAAAGCACGTATCTGAGCCGGAAGTGAGGTATGAAGACGGGTAAGCTTTCCGAGCACGAGCGCTGTGGGGCACTCTCCCGACAGACGACGAGCTTACTCGGATTTGATGGGTGTTACACCAGCTTTTTCCGTCCAGTAAGGAGGCTCCTGCTTGGCTTCTGATACCTCTGATCGATTGGGCTCGGCCTGAGTCGACATGCTGTGCTGGAGCGGCAGCTGATAGTAGACTGGCGGTGAATTTCCTGCGAGACACGAGTGCTCTGCGAAAGTGTCGGCCGGCGATACTTCTGGCGGTCCCGATCAGGGCTTCAGCACGGGAGGAATTATTTTGCCGTCGCCGACGTCGACTCGGACTGCAGCTGCCCAAATTATTGATAGCGCCGGTTGAGTCTTCCACAGAGGATACAGAGTCAAAATTGGTTTTCTGACTTGCTCCCACTTTTTTCTACACGTTTCTCGGATAGCCGTCAGCAGAACCGGGCAGTGGCACGCCGCCGCCGCCGCCGCCGCCGCCGCCTCTGCGATCGACCTGCTTCGGACTGCTTCGGACTCTGAAATCATAAAGCACCTTCCTCGCGTGGGACCTTGCTCCTCTTCGCCTTTTGGCCCCGCTCCGCTCAAGTCAGCACACCCAACGCACCCACGCCTCCAAGTAGCACCTACCCCTCAAGCTTATCGCTGCTGTCTCTTTCGACTCGACCGTATACCAATCAGCCCTCTTGCTTTACCACTCGGCTCAACCTGGTCGCGAACTGGTGATCGCCCTTCCCAAGACATTTCCTTGCGAACGTCCCTCCCGTCTCTCCTTCCCCTCTTCGGGCGCAAATAGCCGGAATGGCATTGGCGACGTCCCCCACCACCGGATTCACTGTACCCGAAGTCGTGTTCTACTTTGATGTCGTCTGCCCGTACGTTCCCACTGCTCTGCTCCAGGTCCTCCTTTCCTCATGTTCCACCCGGCCCTGACAAATGCTCCGTACTTGGCTCCGCAACCCCCGGCGCTCCGGTCACTTGCCCGCTCGTTCCCCATCACCACCACCAGATACGCCTTCATCGCTTCCGAGCGGCTGCCGGACGTGATCAGGTTCACCGGCGCCAATGTCACATGGAAGCCGGTCGTACTCGGTGCGCTCTATGGCATGACCCAAGCACCCCAGGGCAAGGACGGATCGGCAACGGATGTCTATGCGCCCGCCAAGCGTGCGCTCGCCGCCGTCGACTTCCAGCGCGAGTCCAAGCGCTACGGTCTCCCCATCAAGTTCCACCCTGAGCACCCTGTGCGCTCCGTCGACGCCGGACGTTTGCTGTGTGCATTCCCCAACGAACATCGGGGTACACTCGCTCGCGAGATCTTCCGCGCTTACTTCTTCGACAACGCCAACATTAGTTCGAGGGCGACCCTGCTGCGCATCGCTCGCAACCTCAAGCTGACCTCGGTCGCGACCCCGACCCATGCCGGTCCCTTTTCCCTCTCGCCCACGCTCTCGTTCCAACTCGACGAGAGCGTGTTCTCCGACGTCAACCGAGAGGACCAATTGCGTGCCAACACGCAAGAGGCGTTCGAACGTGGCGCGTTCGGCGTCCCTTCGTTCTACATCCCCTCGCGCGAAAAGCTCTTCTGGGGCCAGGACAGGATGGTTCTGCTCGAAGCCGAGTTGATCTCGATCAAGCTTAACAAGCCCGTCGAGTCGATCCGACAACTTGAACGTCTACACCCTCGATGCCTTCGAACGGGGCGCGAGAGCCGTAAGCGTCACCTCAAGTTTTGGTTCGACTTTTCCTCGCCTTGGAGCTACCTCGCCTGGAGTCAACTCGAGCGTATCCAGCGGGAAAGCGGGCCCGGTCTCACAATCGAGCTCGTACCCTTCTTGTTGGGAGCTTTGTTCAAGGGAATTGGTACCCCGATGGTCCCGATGGAGTCCATGTCGGAGGCGCGTCGCAAGTACAATATGCAAGAGTGAGTGCGAGAATGATGATCTGCGCCTTGCAATCGAAGCCAACTGACATCCTCTCTCCCCTCTGCCACGATACCTCATAGTTTGCAAGACTGGAACCGCTGTGAGTGGCGTGATCAAAAGCAAGCCCATGGATGAACTCCTCACTGATGCTTCCCCCCCACTCAGACTGGACTGCGGTCAATGCTCAAGAATACCCCCCTATCGAAGGCCCCTCCATGGCCTGGCCCGACGAATTCCCCATCCGCTCCGTCACAGCCCTTCGAGTCGCCCTCCTCGAGGTAAAATCTTCTTACACGAACCTCATAACCAAAACAAAGTGCTTATACTTTCCATCATCATCCCTTTACAGCCCAAGACGATCCCCTGCCTCTTCCGCGCCGCCTGGCGCCATAACCGCCGCATCTCCGATGACCAAGTCGTCGTCGAAGTGCTGACCGCCGCCGGTTTCGACGGCAAGACCCTCGTTGCCCGATCCCTGGCCGCCAAAGATCAATTACGTCACAACACCGAACAAGCGCAGGCGTTGGGGTTGTGCGGTGCGCCGACTTTCCAATTCAAGGATCAATTGGTGTTTGGGGGGGATCGGATCAACGTCGTGCAGGATTTGGTGTTGGGATGGTCAGTTGTTTCATTTGATTTGTATGGTTTCCGAGGAGGTGATAACTGATCCTGAAGGTTTGTGTTCGCAGGTCTCCGGAACGATCAAAGTTGAAGGCCAGTGTCGCCGGATTCGCTCACTTTGATTGTAAGCTCCCGTCCCCTCCTTGCCGTGGCAAGGTTCGAGCCTTCAAGCTGACCCTCGAAATCTTCGGGTACGTTCTCCACAGACCGACTCTGATCCCTTTTTGGCGTTAGTACACAAAGCCTTCTCGGATGTGTGTAAGGATTCGCTCGTATTTGTTTTAAGTTTTGTTTTGTGAAACGGGCGCGATCATTTTGACATTGCCCACTCGACGAACGAGCCCTAATCAATGTATCCTTTTCACCGTCTTATCGAACCCACAACTCCAAATACTCAAACCATCCTCATCCTCCACACACGTTACCCCTTTGATTACGGAACTACCTTTAACCTTAACCCTCCTCACGTGTGCTTTCTCCGAAAGCTCGAACCCATCCTCCTCCTCATCAGGAACAGCCGCACCATGAGCCGCGACCTCCTTGATCAACCTACCACCAATCCCAACGATCCTCAAAATCCCATCCTCACTAGTAACGACGAGCGCGTTCCCAGACGGTAACCAAGCGTGTTTGGGTTGAAAATAATCGGTTTGGATCGCTTGCGTATGCAAAGTCGCGAGTCGGTGCGGGGAATGGAATGGGTATAAGAGTATACGAGCGTTTTCGGTGGAGGTTTGGAGGGATAGGAGAGGGAGCGTTGGGTGGAGTGTTATTTGGAGACTGGGTACGGGGGAATATCGGGGGCGTTAGTAGGGGTCTTTTCGGGGACAGGGTTTGGGGGGGGGGGGGGGGGGAGGGAAAGGAAGAAGCTTGCATGGAAAAAGAACACCAATCATCACCGTTCTCATTCAAGTTGATCCCGTTCGTACTCCAGGCCTTGTTTTCGTCCTCTGTTTGCGGTAAGATGACTTCGTGCAAGAGATGATCATCCCTAGCGGTATAAACGAGATGAGTCGCACCGGGTAAAAAGATCGCCGCTTCGGGATTGGTAACCGTATGAACGACATGTCGTTCTATCAAGCGTACTTCAGGTTCGCAAGCGAACTCGTCGCTCTCCTCCCCTTCCAAAACGATCTCCTCCGTTTCACCTTGCGTATATTCGAACTCGTAAATTCGAAGGGAGTTATCCCTAGCCCACGTCATGGCCCATTTACCCTGATCGGAATCGAACAAGGTTCCGACGACGTATTTGGTATGATCCCTCAACACTTGCTTGACTTTTCGAGTGACGAGATCGATGAGGTGGGTCGAACCTTGCATAGTTGAGAAAAGACCTATTCGGCGGTGTTTGGGGTGTAGGGCGAAGGAGATGATGGGGGATGGGAGGGAGATGGTGTCGAGGAGGGAAGCGTCGAAGCGGTTGAAAATCTTGAGCGAGTCCACGGAGGTGGTGTAGATGCTGGGGATCCATTCACTGTTGAAGTTGAGAGATACCACATAAGCATATGATGCGGGCTTCGGAAACGACAGAAATGAAAGTGAGCATCGTAGTACCTCTTGAAGCTCAACGTCTCTGAATCCCACCTCCTCCTCGGCCATAACCCATCTTGCACCGTCAAAAAATTCGCCAGATCCCTAATCGGCGTCGTCAACCTATTCGGGAGCTGTAACTTGGGAATCGATCCAACCAATTGAGCCAGTTCAGCTTTAAAAGGGATCGCTTCGGCTTGGTTTGCGGTTTGGGCGGCGAGACGATGGAGGTGGTCTTCGATCAGGTCGGTTAGGAGGGGGTCGAGCGTGTAGCGCTTGTCGTTGAGCAGGCGGGGGATGGGCACCTCACTTTCGTTGGATAGGTGGGTCAGCGTGTCGCTGTAGCCTGTTGAGGGGGTGGAGATGGAGGTGCGGTCAGGCCGACGAGGGGATGTGGGGGTTCGAAGATGAGCACGATTGCTGACTGCTGACTGACCTTGCTTCTGTAGCCACTGTGCAACAAGACGATGGGTGAGATCCTGAGTGGAGCCATACGCTCTCGTGTTGGAAGGATCGCGTGCCATCCTGAGCGCCGAACGAAGTGAACACACAAAGAAGTAAGGGCTGACGGGAGCCGGGACGCTCGACTCGGACGAGCGATGACGAAAGAGGACGAGAGCGACAAGCGGAAGCGCGCTCGTTTCGCGACGGGAAACAACTCTCTCCTTTCTTCCTTGACCCTCATCCAACCCACAGCCACGCACATCCCCAATCATGGCAGTAAGTCGGATCATCATTCATCTCGGCTCTTGGGTGAGCCATGACTGATCCGTCCCTGTTAACCCTCGAGCAGAAGAAGGAACGAATCGCCCAGTCAGTCAGGGCCACGACGACACATCTTCCCACACGCACTGGCTGACCTTCAACTCACACCAACCTCACCCAACCCCTTCACAGGAAGGAGGAAGCGTCCAACCAAAAGAAGAAGGCCGAGGACGCCAAGGCGGCCGCAGCTGAAGAGGCCGAATGGTCCAAGGGAGCGTCAGTCGCTCGCTATCCGGCGTTCGGCTTTACCAAAACCCTCTATTGTCGTGGGGTCTGATCTTCCTCACATCTTTCCTCTCCTCAGTAAAGGCAAAGGTAAAGGAGAAGATAAAGTCGCTGCTGCAGCCGCCGCCAAAGCGCGCAAGGAGGAAGCCGCTCGTCTCCTCGCCGAAGAAGAAGCCTCCATCAAAACCGCCAAACCAGCCGCCCCGAAAGCCGGCGCCAAGAAAGCCGGCGCCGGCGCCAAACCCTCCGCCTCAACTAAGACCCCTTCCTTCTCCGATGGAGTTGAAGAACCTACCTCTTTCTCCGCCACTGGAATCGATGACGCGTTGGACATGCTCAGCCTCGTGACCGAACGAACGGACAAAGCTTACGTCGGAGCCCAAGCCAGCTCCAAAGTCGATTCACACCCCGAACGTCGTTACAAGGCCGCGTTCGAAGCCTACAAGGCCAACGAGTTGCCCCAGATGAAGAAGGATTATCCCGGATTGAGGTTGCAGCAGTATAATGAGAGGTTGTACGACGCGTTCAAGAAACATCCGGATAACCCGTTCAATCAGTTGACGGTCAGCTATGATGCGACGAAGGAGGATAAGGTTGCCGCGCTCAAGGCGCAGAAGGAGGAGGTTGCCAAGAGGTATGGTTCAGCAATTGTGGTTTTTAACGAACACGCCTGGCTAATGATTCATTCGTTCGGCAGGCTGCGGGATTGAGCGAATCGCCCACCATCGGCTTTTTCGTAATCCGGATCGATCAATGTAACGAATAGGATCTAGCACGAACACAAACACCCAAACATACACCAAGTTCTACAGTTAACTTCACCCCCCAATGATGACACTCTGATACTTCCGAACACCGCAACGATGGAAGACCCAAAAG
This sequence comes from Microbotryum silenes-acaulis, assembly GCA_003665825.1. NCBI lineage: Eukaryota > Fungi > Basidiomycota > Microbotryomycetes > Microbotryales > Microbotryaceae > Microbotryum > Microbotryum silenes-acaulis. The sequence continues at coordinate 369,872 of QPFY01000020.1, forward strand.
AACGGAAGGAAACCCGATCGAAGCGCACTCAAATCCTAGGAAGGAAGAGCACACCATCTCCCCGTTTCTGGTCTCGATTACCCGAAAGGAGGAAGTTAGCCGAATTTCACTCTTATGGCCCTCGTTCATCACACCTTCCCGAAACGTTGCCTCTTTGTCATTCTTCGGCGCACTTCCGAACAAGCGTCGGAAAAGGCTGGGGTCTTGAAGAAACCGCTTTATCTCTCGCTTGCTTCCAAGTGGTGGTGTCAAGGGTGATAGAGGGCTGGGCGAGGAGAGGAGAGGAGAGTGGATGAGGGGGTGGAAGTGGATCATTTCGTGTTTTCTTCTTCTTTCTGTCGTTTTCAGAACAGGAACAGGTGCAGCCCTTGCTCATTCTTTAGTGGTTCGAGACGTTCGGTTCGGTTCGGTTCTTTCCTTGTTCGAGGGCTTCTAGTTGACGGAACTGAGTACAAACCTATGAACAGAAATCTGAGGGGGGGGGAGTGGCGCCAAGAGGAATGGGAGGCGGTATCACATTTTAGTTTTTTTGGAATGATAGAATTACAACACAGGGAGGGTTTCCTACACCGAAACAAAAACCAGGTCTTAAAGAGAGACGTCAAAGTTCCTCATTCGAATCATCCAAAAGTGCTTGTTTGGCCACGCCATGCAATTGACCACAAATCTTGACGGCCGTTTCGAGAGTCTGATGCGCATCGTCAAGGGCACAAGACGTGAGTCAAGCTTTTCAAGAGGTCAGATCACTTCGCTGGATCAGACGCACCTCTTCCAAAACGATCATAGGGAAGGATCCTGTCGTTGTGAGACTTGTGATTGTTCCCAAGGCGGGGAGACATGCGATGGTGGCGAAAGCGATTGAATTTCGTGCTTCGGCGAGGGCGGGGTCGAGGAAGGCTTGGGTTGGGCAACGGGACAGAAGGGCCTGCGATGTAGAGTGTGGGCTGGATTAGTAATTGGGGGATAGGCTGAGATGATGATGGAGGTTTTCTTACGGCTGATGTGGCGACGACGAGACCTCGCATCGGGATCCCGGCTTTGGCGAGTGCCACGGAGGCGGCTGTGATTCCACTGCGAGGACTTGCTGAGAGCAGGTCAGCATCAGGTAACCCCCACGCCTAGGAAAAAATTTCTTGGAAACTTGCGCTGCGATATCATCGTCATTGCCATCGGACTCTAGGATGGTGAGGAACAGGTCGATCTGGGATTTCGGCAACGCCTCGAGCAAGAGCGAAGGGATAATCGCTTGATGCACTGCGCTGGATAGGGTCAATGATTCCGTATCCTGGGTGAGGGAAAGGAGGGTGTCGATATTAGCTCGGGTGGATAGTATTTGCTCGGCATCGACGAGCTCGGTGCGCACCTTGCCAGGAGCGAATCGCCGAACGCCCGAGGAAAACGGAGCGAATTTGACTTCGACATTGAGGCGGGCTCTCGGACTAAAGGCGACCGAGGGGGCTGTGGGTTTCGGTCCGTGTCTATACGAGGTGTGGTGATTTTACTCGTCAGATTTGGGTCTGGAATGCAAGCTGGGAGAGGACCGCGGCCTAGATGAGAGAACTGACACTGCGCAGATGACCTTGGTCCGACCGGTTTCGATGTAGACTGAGCCTGATGCATCGTTGACAAGGCCGGTTTGCATGACTATGAATCCAATGTTCAATCAGGAGTTCCGGACGGGGCAACAACTTTGGTGCTCCTGGATATGTAGACTCACAGATGGGTCGGATCTGCGAGGGCGTGCGACCGTCCTGGCGCCAAGTCGAAGCAGCATCGTTGGCCTGATTCTGTGTAGTAGAGAGCAGATACTAAAGTCAACTTGTAGGGGCTGGATTGTGTAAGGAAGAGTACACTTACCAGCGATGCTGTCTTGTTGAACCGAGGAGGTCGAGCTCCGTCGGGTCCATTGAATCGACGTCGGTCTGCGGTCTGCATGTCGGTTGAGAGCAATGCCTAGTCTGAGTGAAGAAGAAAGAGCTGGCTGGGTGAGGGGAGGCTCGTGTTGTTGTGAGATGAGCGTAGAGCGCGCTGACGTCTCGAAAGGAGACGACTGGCTCAGCTCCACTGAAATGGGTCCAAGCTCAAAATTGGCGTCGCACGAAGCTCGTTCTTGTTCGCGTTTTCGGTGCGAGCCTGGCTTGCTCTCTCCCCACCACCTCACCTTTGCTTTTCCCCCTCTCCTCCCATTCGGCTACTGACCATGGTTGACCATCAGCACCCGCTGTGCTCTCGACCATGACCGACTCTGTACAACCTCCACCACCACTCTAACCCTCGTGAGTACACCTTCACGCGCTCTCCCTCGTTTTTTCCTTTGCTCTCCTCTCCACCGGTGCGACGCGGTCGGGTGCGACCCAGTTGGCACCACACCCTGCTCTTCACCTTCCCTCACTGCACACACAACAACATGCCTGTGATTTAACTCTACACAATAAATCATTTTATACTCGCCAACCGTCTTGATTGACACTTCCATGCGGACTTTGTGTTATGCACTACCAAATGAGGCGTGAAATTTCCCATTCTCATCGACTCTTTTTTATCTCGTGGGGGTCAGATTCGGAATCGCAAAGAGGACTGATCATTCGTTCTTTCTGCATTAGCCGAGGCCTCGGTCGCTTTCTCCCCTCTCGGCCGTCCCAACCAAAAGGTCAGTCTCTCCATCTTTTCTTCGACCCCACCCCAACGACGACGACAACAGAAAAAAGACCCCGTCCTACGATGATTGGTTACTATTTTCCAGTTCTGCTTCGTATTAAATGATGCCGAGATTCTACCATATCTGCTTTACCTCATTCTGAGGACAATCCGTCTCTTTCTGTTGTCGTCGTCGTCCGGGTTTTTGCACACCTTCACGCGACTTGAGGCTGACTCGTCATGCTCGGACCTGACATAGATACCGCTAGATCCTTCGACACCATGCGTAAGTGTCTCCCACCAGAGTAACCCCCCTTTTACCCCCACTCCCTCGACAATAGCGGATGAAACCAATCGATAATCCATTCCTTGAAAGGCATCACGCTGCGGCGAAGTACTCGCGAGGCCTCCAAAGATTCTTCCGCCCACACAGCCCTCTTTCCAATGCGTGCGCATATACCAAAATATCTGGATCCACGACGTTCTTGTTCGACGCGTTCGTTCCCTGATACTTTCGTCTGACATCTCTTCGCGGCACGTTCGACTATCCTGCGGCTCGCTTGGGCCAATTGTTGGAAAGGAGCTAGATATCGATGGTTTTCAAGTGGCTCTTGGTTCGTGCGAGATCAGTCATAGTTGGCTTGAGGGCCGGCCCGGCGGCTTTCTTCGATGTTACGGAGTGCTGGTCAAGGTAGTGCAGGAAAAGGCTTACACCTGACTACTGCACCACTTACCCAGTGCTTTGACATTGAGGTCTGCTGGGCCTGCCGTCTCGCTGACGTGCGCTCCTCGACCGAAAGACCACCATCGATTCACCGAGGACGCCCATCCCATCTGGCCTTTGCGATGAGCTTGGGAGAAAGAATAGCGGAGAAGTGGATGTCTTTTGATGGTTGCAAGGGGAGTTCGAACAAATCGTCTCGAGCGTCATTGGGGTTCGGATGTGTGCGAGCGCATTGAGAAGTGGGTCACGGCGCATGAGTCTTTTGCGGTCTTCGTATCATGGTGCTTCGTCGATGTTCGATCGCCTCTTTGAAAAAGAAAACGGCGACTGAAAAATCTATACCCTCCCCTTCTTTTTGACCCCGTTCACGCTTTCTCTGTTTGCCTTTGGCGCTGACATTCTCGACGGGAACGTGTAGGTTTTTCCTTCCAGGTCGCTCTCGCTTCCCGTTCATCCTCCGGTACGTGTCTTTTATGCTTCACTCGTCTTTGTAGTCACCATCACCTCGAGTATTCCTGCAATGTGCTTCCTGTTGTTACATCATGTTCCGCCTGTACAACCTGTTTTGAGAGAGACCAAGCCAAATCAAGGAGTTGTCCCCGCATCACCCATCTCCCCTTCCTCCCCCTCCTCCAGATCTCCGTCTTGCTGCTCTCGATCGATTTCCCCACCCGGTTCGAAACTCGCCGCATTCGGATTCAATACCCCACTCTTGCCAATCGAATCTTCCCCCCCTCCACCTGCAAGAACCTCTACATTCGCCACCTGATCATCCTCATCATTCTCCTCCAAAGCCTTCCTCCTATCCTGATCCAATTTCTCCAACCTGATCGCCTCGGACATGGTTTCTAAAGATTGAACGATCGAATCGAAACTGACTTGTCGATGAGCCCAGGTGGAAGAATAGGTCGCTTCTTCGGATTCGAGGAGGGCGATATCTTGGTGCAGTTTCGCGATGGCTCTGAATTCGGTTTGGGAGGGAGGTGCGTGTGAGTGAGTTGTGGAGTTTTAGAGGAGATGGGGGGATAGGTGGGTTCCGAAGGGGAGAGGGATTATAGGGTTAACGTACTCGCTACCTTTGGCTCGGTCGGGAAGTTTCTTGATCGTTCGCGCGATGGCGTCATATTCCTAAACAAGGAGCAACGAGAGGAGGTGCGATTCGAATGTGTTAAAAGGGTTCTCTAACATCGTCTCTCATGAGTGATCACCCCCAAGATAAGAGTACTCACGATCCTCCTCGCCCGTTCCTGTTGCGCCAACCCCAACCTCGTCCTCAACGCTTCGATACTCTGAATCGTTTCCCGTGCCGTTCGTTCTACGAACCGTCAAGAAACATCAGTCCTTCAAAGAGCGAAATCCTGGTTTTTTTCTTTTCTAGGGATGATCTCGACTGACCTAGTACCAAAGCATCATCCTGATAACCCGAAACTTCGATTTGAGTGACCGTTCGTATTCGTTTAGGTTTGGCGAGTTGTTGAGAGAGTTGATCGAGGCCGATTAAAAAAGTAGCGTGGGCTGCTTCACTGAGGATGTAGTTGGGGTTATCGTCAGTTGGTGTATTCGGCAAGCTGCGGGGGAGGAGCGTACAGTTGATCGGGTGTGAGATCAGGGTGCGAGAGTCGGTAAAATTCCCGAATGGATTTCCTTTGGGGGGTGATGCATCAATCAAAAGTCAGCTCATTAGCGTAGATCGTGTCGTTGCCCTCAAGTAACCTGAACGGACTTGAGTAACTTTGTATCGTCTTGAACACGGGTCTTGGCGAGTTGAGTCGCGGCTGGGGGGGTGTGTTGGATGAGAAAGGAGGGGGCGTCAGTGCGGAATCAAAACATGGCTTTAGTTATGAACGCCAACCTTCTGTGTGCATGGCTCCTCTGTGTATGGTCAGCGACGATGTGCTCGGTCGCAAAGGAAGTTGGTTAACCGGAAGAGTGGGAGAGAGCGGTCGGAGGCGCAATAGGAGGAGCGGGTTAGCTTGGGTTGGTAATGCCGATTATTAGCTGCTAATAAGTGGTCCAAAATGTCGATTGGGCGTTGCGCGGGTTCAAAGCGGGGGTTGGTGGTCGTCGTGTGCGGTTGCGTTGGCCACGTACAAGCTCCCTCCGGCTTACCACGCCTTCGAGGACCATCGGACCTTTGGCCAGTCTATCGCAAGGGTGAACTAGTGTGAGATTGACTAGCGCAGACCACGACCTTGCTCCCGTTGGGTTCGTCGTGCGATTTGACGACGACGACAAAGACGACGAGCCTATCTCAACTCGTTCCCCCCCCCCCCCCCCCCCACACACACACTAGCTACGACGCCTTGTGTCACACCCTCCACCCCATCCCCATAAACTTCACCCAACTCAAACTAGGCCTTTCCCACCTCGACTATGAATTCCGAAGCGGCGCAACAAGCGCTCGACCTCGCACGCCGACACTACAATTCCAACCACCTCGACTCGGCCTTACGATTCATCAAGAAATCCGTATCACTCCATCCTACCGCCGAAGCGAAAACTCTTTTGGAAAAGATCGAATCTGCACAAGCTAGTGCAGCACGCACGAGCGCAACTTCCAGTGCTACCTCCCAGGGGACGACTCGACCTACTTCCCGAAAACCTACCGCTTCTACTTCGACCGCCTCGTCGTCGTCGTCGCAGGCCGAACCTCCCAAAGCTAGAGGCTACACACCGGCCCAAATCGCGTTGGTGAAAAAGGTCAAGGCGTGCAAGGTGACCGAGTATTATGCGATCTTGGGCTTGGACAAAACCTGTTCGGATTCGGACATCAAAAAGGCCTATAGAAAGTTGGCCCTCGGTCAGTTTTCATGAGACCACGCAGAGGGATAGTGGGAATAGTGGGAATGTACTTATGCGTTTTTGGGTTCAATGGACAGGTCTTCATCCGGACAAGTGTGGTGCACCGGGAACTGAAGAGGCGTTCAAGAGTGGGTCGTCCACGGGCTTGACCATCCTCGCGCTTGCGCACCCGAGCTGATTGTAATCTCTATCTTCCCACAGTGGTCTCGAAAGCGTTCCAAGTGCTCAGCGACGGCAACAAACGCGCCATATTCGACCAAACTGGATCCGACCCCGACTCACGAGGCGGAGGCGGTGGGGGTGGAGGCGGAGGAGGAATGCATCCCTTTGCTCGGGGAGGTGGAATGGGTGGAGGAGCCGAGGAGATGTCCCCCGAGGATCTGTTCCGTTTCTTCTTCTCCGGTGGAGGAGGAGGTGGAGGAGCACCTTTCGGCTCTCAATTCGGTGGAGGTGGATTCCAATTCTACGGTCCGGGAGGGATACGAATGCAAACCGGTGGTGGAATGCCGAGAAGAGGTGGCGGTGCAGGTGGCCAGGGAGGACAGAGGGAACAAGGTTCGATTTGGATCCAAATCGCACCCTTGTTGTTGTTGTTTGGGTTCTCCTTGTTGTCCCAATTACCGAGCTTGTTTGGCAGTTCGACACCGGCCGATCCCGAATTCACGTTCGAACCAACGACGAGGTATTCGGTGCGTTGGGGCTTTGTTCTTGAACTTTTCACGTCGAAGGAAGATCACTGATGTTCCCTCGTCTTCTATAGGTTGAACGCACAACATCCAACATGCACATCAACTATTACGTCAACCCAATCCAATTCGCCTCCCACCCAATATACGAAACCTACCTATCCACCAACCCATCCCTCGGATTCAAATCCTCCCACGAGTCAGGGACGTCGGCCTATAAAGCGGATTTGACGAGGTTCCTGGCTTCGGAGGAGAAGATGACGGATCAGGTGCAAAAGTTGAGGATCCCTAAGAGTTTGGCGACGTTTGAGAGAACGGTCGAACAGACTTATGTGGCGAGGTTGCAGCATACTTGTAGGCAAGAGGTTAGTCGGCCTTGAGGGATGAGTGGTGATCGTTATATGAGGTGAATGTACTGACGTTTGGGAGTACGGTACTGATACAGTTGCAATATCGCGACGAACGGCTCGATCGAGCAAGGGGTTTCTTGGGTGCGCTGGTTTCTGATTTCCCCTCTTTGCCAACGAAGCTTTCCCTAACGTTCTGATCCTCTCTTTGCGTAGGTTTCGGAGCCGATTGGGACAAAGTACGCGAAATCACCAATGAGAAGGTACGTTGCCCCCCTTTCCTCTTTTTCCACGCCTGAGAAGCCCTTAGCTCCGAGAGCTGACCGTAAAGCACACCCTCTTTCCTGACAGTTACCGAGGTGCGAAGAATTGTCCAAGTTGGGCTATCGGGTCGATTATAGATGATACAGGAGGCGTTTTTTGATGACATGTTTCAGGGTTTTGTGCTCTGTAATCACGATTCGTCGATCTCCCAGTTCTCCTTCGTTCTGCAACGTGTGTGTATCACTACTCAGGTCTCTCAAAAAAAAGGGTGCCAAGGATATGCAATCGCAGGATATAGCGGCAAAGATGTTGAAGCTTTTGTTGCGGGACATCCTTAACTTTCGGGTTCCAAGAAAGACCAACGGGGCAGAAGGAATGCAGTTCAAAAAGAAGATCCTTACTTGAACTACCTCGTCACGGAAAGCCCGATCCTCGCGGCCAACCTCCCGTATTGCCGTGATGCGAGGACGCGATGTCGGTACATGAGCAGCGCGATCGAAGCCGTGGCGAAGAAGAGGTTGCACAACTTTGGGGGAGGAGCGAAAAATGCGGTTAGGAGATTTTTAGCTTCTGACCAAAAAAAAAAAAAAAGAAAAAAAAAAAAGGGTTTTATCAGAAGGGTAAGAATTTGAACTCACAATGAATTCATAATAATCCTCCTTTTCCTTCTTGACGACCCTCTGACAAGCCTCCCACGTCATAATCTCATCCGGACCATCCTGATCATCCATAACGGCCCTCGTCCCCTTCCTAACTTGATCCCAAGCCTCCGGGTCCAAATCGGTATCGAACCCTGAAAACGCACTAGGATCGCTATCCTCATCCCCGATCAATTTATCCACCACCGCGGCGCCCGCACCTCTTGACCCATCTCCTGAATCCGATTCGAATTCCATCGCTGAATTCAGCTCGTCGTTCGAATCTTTTTCTTGTGGTGTTGTATGAGATGGGTTCGAAAGTTTCTTGAGATTCTTCTCCGGGGAGGAGGAAGACTCGGAAGTGGAGAGGAATCGTTCGCAGATCAACTTCTTACGATTGCCGTAGAGGGAGCAGACGGAACTGAAGAGCTGTGAGAGAGAGAGAGAGAGAGAGAGAGGATGTCAGCTACAAGAAGATCATTTGTTGAGCTACCTCTTGGATTGGTTTTTGTCCACTCACCTCATCGGCGGGACAAGGTTCGCATTCGCCATGGGAACGACAGATGTAGTTCCCTACTCGGGTTGAGCCATGTGGGAGCGGTGGACTGGATTCGGAAAAGCCTGGGATCACGGCTCGAGGTTGGGGGACGAGGGCTTGGACGACGGGTGGTGGAGTGATAATTAGGAGAGTCGTGAGGGCGAGGAGGAGGAGTAGTTTGGGATTGGTGAATGTTGGAGGCACCACGCAGGGGAACGTGGAACTACGTGGCGAGCATGGCCGTCGTTGAATGGGCAGGGATGCTAACCCGTCACTTGGCAGGTGGGGTGTGAGTTCCGATTCGTTCTGGGAGAGGTAATCGTTGTGAAGGGTCTCATTCTTGCTTCGGGACCGTGTTGTACGTCTCTTCATTGGGTCAACCCGCCGCCGAGATGAGCCAGCGCATTCCGTCCTCGACGTATCCGAACCGGAAGCGGGCATGTTTGTTGTCGTGACATCTGGTGACCACGAGTCTGAGGACGTTCGCCGTAATCGTGGCATATTAAGAGGTTTGGTAGCTATCGAGCTCTTCCTTAAAGTATATCGATTCCGATTAAACTGCTGGCGGGTGAGGACTGAGGAGGGTGGAAGCTAAGATGGACGACTCTTAAGAGGTGATCGGACGCGCCGTCCCGATTGGCTTGGCTTCATCAAATCAAAACGGATCGATTCGACAGCCAGTAATATTCGCGTGTGCGCCTTCGTTCCTCAAGTCAATGTAACGCATCCAATACAACTTGATCAACAATAATAATAAAGTAGAAGAAAAAAAAAGGAGCACACGACCCACTTGGCCGCACCGCACCTCATCGTCTCTTGACAATCCTCCTCTGTTTCGGCATCTTAGGCGGCACCTTCTTCGCCACCACTGGCGCCTCCTCCACTTCCTTCCCTTCCTCCATCGCACCACCACCCGTGAGAGCCCCCATAGGACCCTTCCCTTTCAGCGCAGCATCCAAGACGCCGTGAGAGATCGCCGGTGACAAGGCTGGCAGTCGACGTTCTAAAGGTGGTTTCTCGCCGGGTGAGGTGGTGGAGAATTTTGATTTGGGCAGATGTACAGAAAGGAACGAGCAGAGGTGTTGCAGGAGGATTCGTTCTGGTGTGTGATGATCCAGGTTAAGTTTTGGGATGATGTGCCATGCAGTATTATGGACGGGAGCAACTGACTCGTAGGAATTTGTGGGTTCAACACCTTGCCATCTTTTTTGAGCAAGACCTTGACTCGACCGGGGTTCTCCCAATCTTGTGGGTGGACGCGGAGTGGCTGTAGTGAGGAAGGAGGAGAATGAGAGAGTGGGTGAGTGGGAAAAAAAATCAGCACTGGATTGGACAGATGAGACGGTCTTGAACATGTTCGCTCGTCGTGCGTCTGGGGGCCGGGGCCAGTCACCACGTACCTCATAAACGTTCTCAACCCCCAAGAACCCACAGGCCTGCGCCATAATTTCCGCCAACGGATACTGCGAACATAAATTGTCGTCAAGATTCAGTCCACCGAACATTTCCTTCCAGCCCCCACTTCGCATCCTCGACTGACCTCCAAAGCGATCTTCTTTGAAACTCTCCTTCCCCCCCGGCCCTGGCGTCGTTTCCGATCGATGTAGATGGGGTAAATCGTTTCCCAACTTTCGTTCGAAAGAAACCCACCCGTACACACCAAAAAGAAGAGGGAAGTGTCAGTTCATAGCCCACCACGCAGTCCTGAACGGGCAGAGATAGAAAACGTACCCCGTATAATCCTCCTTCTTCAAAACCTGGTAATGATTCTGAGTCGGTAAACCGTCGATACCCGCAATATAACTCTTCTTTGGGCCCATCGGTGAGAAACCCGGTACACCAGCCGCAGTAGCTGTACTAGAGGCAGCAACAGAGGGAGGAAGTCGCGACGAGGATCCGAGGTTGCCTTTGGCTTTCTTGGCGAGTGTTGGCGTAGGTGCGGGTTGGGTAGGTAAAGGTGCGACGGGTTCCAAGGGCATGTCGTCGGGATCGGAATCGTATTCCTCGATGGTCGGCATGGTGATGGTGGTTGGAAGGGGTGGGTGGAGGGTTTGTGGGTTGTGAGAAGGAATAAGCGCGGGAGTGGGGGGAAGCGAGCGCGACTGAGGTCGAAACCCACCATAATTGAACGTTATCCATATCTCTCCGTTTATTATATCACGCCATGGTGTTCATCCCGGAGAGATAGCAATACAAAATAGAACTCAAAATTGCAAAACATCACGCCAAAAACCACACCATGCACTCCCAACAAAATCCCATTTTACAACCCTCCTCTACGGAAGCGTTCCCGCCCCCGCAGCAACGACGACCACTTTCCCAAACATGGCCCCTAGTACCGTTTTGGCGATGTTGAAACCTAAAAGGGAGACGACGTAGAAGGCGAAGAAGATGGCGACGGGGAAGAGAAGGAGTTCGGAGCGAATGAGGAAGGGGAGGGCTGTGGTGTGGGGATTGGCAAAAGGGTTAGTTGTTCGTGAGGGCTTTGGGTGGGTGTGGAGAAAGAGGGGAGACGTACCGTTGTAGCCGAGGTCTGGAGGAGGGAAACACATTCAAAAGAGTCAGCAATCGATTCAGAGGTGAGATCATCACCAAGTCTTTGCTCACATGTCACATAGGCATATTGAGTGAGCTGTCCAAGTCAAAGCGAACGAATGTCAGGCACACCCCACCGCACCACAGTCCCTCTCCCTCGGAATACTAACAGCAGAAAGGTACAACGTATTGCCGACCCAGAGACAGACCCAATTACTCCGTGTCACCACAGGCGCAAGCAACAATTGCGCGACGTAGAGTTGGAGGAAGAGGGGGAAGAAGGCGTTGGCGTGCACGTCGAAGGCGTAGGGCCTGTGGAAGAGAGAGAGACGTGTCAGGACTTTGTAGATGGATGAGATGACAAGTGTGAGTGTCCTCGTACCATTCTACATGTTGGTCCGTTGCGTGGGTATGGGATGTATGCGTGAGGAACTTGTTGGAGGCAGCCCTGGGAAAGTGACACGATCTTGATGAGTTCTCCTCTGGACGACCTCCCGAGCCCCAACTGCTCGCAACTGACCACAACACTGTGCTAATCACCACTCCGACGAGGAAGAAATGGATCGCGACCATGGAGAATATTGTACGCAGGGTGGTGAGGAAGTCGTAGCGGGCGTAGAGCACGGACCATAGAATCGCGGCGAGGAAGAGACAGGCCGAGATGAGGAGGGGTACGGCGGGGTCGTCGCGCGCCCAGGTATTTTTGGTCTCTGTGGAGGGCCACCTTGATGTCAGAAGCTGATGCGATGAAAAAAGGCGATGCCGTACGTACGCTTGTGATAGTACACGTTGCGGTAGCTGCAAGATTATATCGAGATCGAGTTTAGAGGGTTGCTACGTCATCTCTTTCTCGGTGGGCCGTACTTACACCCTCCGTGGTGCTATGCACACATGAACTAATGTCCATCCCGCCATTTCAAAGTCCTGATCGAACGAGGATGGTCGGCCCAAGTCGAGGTGGAGTCAGCTCAGCGCTGAGGGTCGCGCAACCGAGTCGACGAACTGACCATCTGGGGATAGCGCGACAATCTTCGCAAGAGGGTCTTCATATCGTCCAAAGAGGAAGAAGGACCGGAACTAGAGCCGTAAGAAGGTGTAGTCCGAGCCGAGTGAAAGAGGGATGAACGGGTCGAGTTGGCTGCCGAGGACGAGGACGAGGACGAGGACGACTTGTTGAGCGTGGAGGGGAGACGGAAGCGTGGACCAGCGGAGGAGGTGTGAAGGGAGCCGGTCGAGGTTGGGAGCATAGGCGGGTGAGTGGTAAGGGTGCCCCAGCGAGCCTATGAAGGGTGATGCGGTGGGGTGTACTGCTCCTTTTGGTTGGTCGTGGTGGACGGAAGGGAGATTGACACGAGTGAGGGTGAGAGTGCGGTGACGAGCTCGTTTGGTGAGTCAGACTCGCTAAGTGACTGAGAAGAATGAGCTGTCTGCAAGGCCCTGCGCCGGGTTTGGCTAGGGGTGTTGGATAGGGGTGTTGGCTGTGATCGGCGTTCGGGGTCGCACGTCGGTCGCACGAGCTGAGGCGGGCCGAGGCAGCAGTTGCCACAAGAGAAGACGATTCGAGAGCGAGTCGGTTAGCGAGGGTTAGCAAGGACCCCCGAAAGCCCAGCCATAGGCGGCCCTCTAAAAACAGCCTTTTTCGAGGCAGAATGTCCAGAATTTTTCCCGGATTCTGACTGAAAATGTCCAAATATGAGGGCCGCCTAGTGTTGAACAATTTCTCAAAACTACTCTACAAGCTGTACAATGCTCAGAAATTGACGTAGCTCGACAAGTCGGCGTTCCGAGCGAGAGACGATCAAAAAAACGATAAACGACTCCAATCGCAAATGTAAGGGGATGCCTTACAGGAACAGCCCCATAAGTAGCCTCTGAGTAGCTAGAACTATCAGGTTCTAGTTACGACTTGCTTTTAGCCTAGCGGTCAAGAACGACAGATTGTATTTTATGCACAGCAGAGGCGCATACCGTACAGCAAATGCAGACACTAACGCGCTCCAAACGCAAACAGCGCGCCGCTGGGCCGGCTATGCCCTGCGCCTGGGCCAGCCTCCCGCTACCCTGTTCTGCGCAAAGTTCGACCGGAGGGAGGAAAATGTCCAAAAATAAGGTGAGCCTCGACCCATTTTGAGCCAAAAATGTCCAAATTTGCGGGCCGCTTCTGGCTGGGCTGTCGGGGGTCCTGGTTAGCGCGTCTGGGTCTTTGCACCGTGGCTGGCGCTTCTTTCCCTCCTTACGTACCCACCACCCGTCCTTCCTCCCACTCGGCCGCACAAGTGCAGCAGAGCTTCAACCTCCCACCCCACTTGGGCCCCCACTACGTACACCACACAATGGAGGACGATGAATTCGAGCTCGATTTCGGCGAGGACGAACTCGACGTGGCCTCCACGACCACCACCACTGTCGAACCGTTGGTGACCCTCGCACGTTCATCTCTCCCAATTAAAGCTGCTCCTCCTGTGCAGGTAGTACCCTCGACGTCAACTTTGACTTCGGGCTCGACACCTTTCTCTATTCCCCCAGTCCCTTTACCTGGTCAAGCTAGTGGTGGTCGCAGTTTGAGCGAGGTCAAGACCACCAGCAGTAACAACGGCAGCACTTCGATCAAACCCAAGACATCCGTACCATCCCCACCCCAACCCTCCACTACCACCACCACCACCAGCCAACCGAAACACGACTCGAGCAAAGATGCGAACGGTCAACCCATGCTCAAAGGTTGGGTCTCGCGCATGTCCACTTCGACCGGCGACATTTACTATCGCAAGCCCGCCACCCCAAACAGTCCGACCCGGTCGTCGTGGTACATTCCTGGATCTGCCGAGTGGAAAGCTGATGAAGAACGCAAAGCGAAGGAGACTGCTCGTCCCGCGTCGACAACTTCCGAGACACGTGCAGCAGCTGAGAAGCAGCCTTTGCCCCTGCCAACCGCTTCCAAGACCGAGACGGAGGCTCAGTCGGGTCGGACTACACAGAAGCAGCCATCTTCGAAACACAGCGAAGGCATCTCGGAATTTGCGCAAGGCGGTGGTTGGCACCTCACCACCAACAATACTGCTGCTCCTTCTCGACAGGGTCCATCGGGTGAGCGATCCCATCACATCTCCGCGATCCATGCTGTCGATCGAGCGTATCTCGCCACGTCGCTCGTACGAGTTGCATGATTCTTGCATCGCATACACCGCGTTGCGATCTACATTGCCGATCGTGTGAAGGTCGGAAAGCTCGGGTTTATCGGAGCCTCGCTCGCCCCCCCCCCTGATCACGAACAACCTGTTTTCGGAAGCCAATCGCTCATTCTCACGCTCGGTCGATCTTCATCGCTCGTGCTCTTCTACGATACAGGATCCGACTCTTCGCGCAATGTAGCTACTCGTGATACCATCGTGACGCAAGACGACCGGGGTCCTCAACCCTCCGAACCGGCTCGAACGGTCGCAACCAAAAGTCAGCCTCATCCCACCGCTTCTTCGTCGTCGCTTTGCGCGCATCATCGCTCTCAGATCTGATGCTCTCTCGTTCCGTTTCCCTCGCGTACCTTCGACCGTATTCTCCGCAACTCTACAGGTCGAACACCCTTGCCACCGCAGCAAGCCGTCATCGGGCGATCGACGTCGACGAATCCCGTAACCGCGGCGCCCGTCGATGGACCGAGTAGACCATCGTCGATGGAGGCTACGCGATACGCCTCACCTTTGAGTGGGCGAGACGTCGCCCTTCGACCTCGTGAAGCACCGATTGCGAATGGTGGGCCTCGGTTCGCTGCAGACGCACCTCGGTTCGCGACGGATGCTCGTCCCAACCGAATAGATGACAATTCACGATGGGCTCAACCTGCACCGCCGGTTCAAAGGAGTGCCAATTCGGTCCCTTCTACCGCAGGAGGTGCGAATCGCGTCCCATTAGGGAACAAACGGCCGAACCCGATGACGTTGGACCCTTCGACCAAATTCGCTTCGCCGGCCTTGTCTGTGGCTGCGAGTGTGCCACCTAGAAGACGCTCACCTTCTCCTCCTGCACGACTCGTTTCCTCTCCACCGCGAAGAATGGCCAAGGAGGAGACTCGTTTTGCATCAAACAGGGACGTTCCACCGCATATTCGTTCGAACTTGGATCGCGATCGACGTCCTTCCCCTCCACCTCGTCGATCTTCGCCACCTCCTCGTCATTCATCACCGTCCCGTAGACCCGTGTCGACTTCGAACATGCATCCACTTTCCGCACCGCAAGCATCAACACGACCAATGAAACCCGATCTTGAACTACCTCCCCATCTCGCGCATCGCGAACCTCCTCGAACGACACCAGACCTTCACCGAGACCGAGACCGAGAGCGTGAGCGAGAGCGTGACTCCGCACCTCATCTCATGAATCGAACGCCTCTACCTCCCTCTTCTTCTTCCTCAAGGAGAAGATCCCGATCCCCACCACCTCCTCCATCATCTGTTTCCGCTCCGACTACGACTCCGACGAGGATGAACGAATGGACCCACCCTGATCGTCAAGCATTGGTAGGAGGTAGCGCGGGGGGAATGAGTAGGTCGTCGCAAGCGCAAGGTTGGTTAACGAATGATGTTCAATCGAGTGGTGGTGCGGAACGGTCCGGGTCCATCGGGGTTAGAGGAGTACTGAATGGAGTGAAGAATGGTAGTGGTGGTGCGGAATCTGAGGGTCCGAAACCGATGAGGACTTGGGGAAAACCTCAGTCGCAAGTCGTTCAAGATAGGGTTCAAGAGCAAGGTGGTGGTGGGGAGAGGGAGAGGGAGGATTTGAGAAGGCCCCGAGGGGAGAGGAATGAGGTGGAGGTGGAGACGAAACGGAGGAGGGTTGAGGGGGCTGAAGAGAGGAACAGAGGGACGGGTTGGGATGAGAGGGTTGAGAAGGAATGGGGGACGGGTGGGTGGGATTCAGGCGCGGGTGTGAATGGGAGTGGTAATGAGGGGAGGGACGAACGGAGGGAGGTTCGACCGGATGAGGATCGGGGTCGGGATCGAAGGGATGAGATGAGGTACGAAGATCGAGTTGAGGAGCGGGTTCAAGCACCGAGGGAGCCCGTTCCTCCTTCTCGCGCGATCGGACAAGGTTGGGAAACGAAGAGCTCCTCCCTGTCGGAGGCGAATGGGTGGGAAACGAAGGAACAGCCTTCCGCACCGCGTGCAGACGAGTGGGCCGATAACAGGAATCGAAGGGACGACCGACCTGAAAGAGAGGACGAACGGACATTATCGGATCGCTTCAAAGAACCCAACCTCCCTGTCCAAAAAGAGGGCTGGGCATTGAAAGGCAAAGGCGACGGGCGATCGCTCCAACAACTTCCCACCAATTATCGACGCTCCGGCGACCCATCTTCTCATTTAACCGATCGTCCGCTCTCCGATCGGTTCAACGGTCCTTCTCCGCCCCTCACACGCCAGGAAAATCAGAATCAGAAACGGGGAAGTGGGAGTAAAACTAGTGATCCTTCGATCTCACCTCCCCTCAATGGAAATAGGGAGGAAGGGACTTTTGGAGGAAGGGGCTCGGATAGTTTGGTCGGGAGACTGGAAGGGAGGTCTTTGTCGGATCGGCTTGGCGGTAGGGGCGGCAAGGAGGGGGGTATGAACAAGGGCGGCAAGGAGGCAGTGGCGAATAGGGTGAGCAACTTCCGGAAGGCTCCTTGGAAGGGGTCTGAAGCTGAAGTCTGGAATTTGTGCAGGGTTCTCTGGCCACCAAGCAGCGTGAAAAGTCTCTACTCGATCGAGTCGATTCGAAATCAAGGGGTTCGGCCTTTCCTGCCCGAGGTGGTCGAGGAGGACGATCCTTGTTGGATCGGTTGTCCTAAGACTCCGAAAGTCTCTCTCCCTCTCTTGCTCTCTCTAAGACTGTAGTCTATCTCTTCCTCCGGAAACCAAGTTACCACAACTGCAATACATCAAACCAATTCATCACCAAACCATCTACTGCCTCTTGAGCCACTCGATCGCCCTCTGATCCCCCTTGAGGAAAGGGATCAACGTCGCTCGAATATGATCATTGTGCTTCTTGAGCCATGTCTTCTCATCGTGAGTCAGGAGCTCAAAGTTGACGAGTTTGTTGGATTGGATGGGGACCTATTGAGATCACCAAGAAAACAAACAGTATCAGTAATCTTTGGGCCCAGAGGATCCGACGGAGAATACTGCTCGAGCAGGACTGACCATCGTGACCCTCTCGAACCCGAACCATTTCTTATTCCCAAAATCGCGCCTCGTCTTGACCTCTTTGACGACCAAAACGCTCTCGATCCGGATTCCGTAACTTCCTTCTTCGTAAAAGCCCGGTTCGTTGGAGAGGACGTGACCGACCTTGAGGGGGTAAGTCGATTTGTATCCAAGGCCATGAGGTCCTTCACTGTGAAAGCGAACAGGAGGCGAGTAAACAATGATCAGTTTATTGACGTACGAACTGAACTGAATGGTGAGGAAGAGGAAGAGGACGTACTGCACCCCCAAATACTGCCCAATCCCATGCCCGGTCCCATGCGAATATTGCATCCCTTCTTTCCACAACTTGATCCTCGCCAACACGTCCAAATCACCCCCCGAAGTACCTTCAGGGAAAATCGCTTGGTCGATCGCGATATGTCCCTGAAGCACACGCGTGAAGGCCCTTTTCTGTTCGGGGGTTGGATGACGTCCTAGGAAGGACGTCCGGGTGCAGTCGATGGTCGCGTCGCTGGTGGGGTTGAGGGGGCAGGGTCAGTCTTCCTTCCTGGAGTCAGATAGGACCAGAAAATATACGTACAGATATTGCGGCCCACTATCATTCAAATAAGGTGTCCCCAATTCAATCACGCTACTCTCCTTCTTCGTCGGTGCATAATGAGGCAACGCCGCATTCGCCCCCGTCGCCGAAATATTATCATACCCCAAACCCTCATAAAACTCCCCTTGACTCCTAATCCTCGTAAACTCCTCCGCCGCCTCGAATTCAGTGATGGGGAGACCTTTTTTGGAGACGGTGTGTTCGAGCCAAGAGGCCCATTTGGCCCAGGCGAGTCCATCGCGTATATAGGCGTTGCGAAAACCTTGAATCTCGATCGGGTTCTTGATGGCTTCCCATTCGACGATGGGTGAGAGAGGAACGACGGTGAGGTTGTCATCTTGAATCGCTTGAGCAGCGGCCCAACTCAACGATCCATCCGAGACGACTTTGATACTCCCTTGAATCTCTTTCAAAGCTTGAGCGTACGATCGAATCTGACCTCCCAAATCATGGATATACTCCCTCAATTGATCCGTCACGCTCCCTTCTTGAATCCACACCGTAAACTTGTCCTCCTCCGAAGCCGGAACGAGTAGGACCGCATAAAAGAAAGGGTTGAACGCAATATCCTTGGCGCGCAAGTTCAACAACCAAGCGATTTGAGGTAAGGTCGAAACAAAAAAGGATGCGTCTCGACCGCCTCCGTTCTGGTTCTGTTGAAGCCAGGTTCGGAGTCGGGCCAGTTTAGAGGAGGCGAGTTCACCGGTGAATTGAAAAGGGTGGAGTTGGATCTTGCTGGACAGACGCGCGGGACGGTCCGAACCCCAGATTTGGTCGACGAGGTTATAGGGCGAGGCGTTGAGGGTGAGCTTGGTCGACTTGAACGAGTCCAGGAGGCGTTTGGCCGCACCTGAGGGAAGGAACGACAAGGTTTTCAGGTCAGCTGGGGTATGCTCGGTCGTTAAGATGGGAGCTTAAAACTGACTATATGCGATCGTATTCGAGTCGACCCCAATCACGCTCCCCTGCGGCAAATCCAACAACCAAGCCGACCAATCCGTGACGTCGGACATGCCCACTTTCTCCAAGGTCCACCGTTCCAAATCGAGTTGACGAGCCGCTTGGACGTAGTAACGACTATCGGTGAAGAGGTGGGCTTCGGACGAGGTGATGATGGCTGTTCCTGCGGAACCGGTGAAACTGTGGGGGGAACAGGAGACAGGGGTTGGTTATTTTGGTTCTATATGGGAAGGCTGTAGCACTTACCCAGAGATGAACTGCCTTTGTTTATCGCATTCGCCGGGGTATTCGGACCCATGAGCGTCAGAGGATAAGACGATGCTGAAAACACCGGGCAGAGGAAGAGAGAAAGCCAAGCTCCTGTCCATCAGTTCTGATACGACCACCCCCCACCGACACATCCCTCACCACCCCCCTCCTCCATGAACTCACTAGGCATCAATTTCCTGCTCCTTCATCAACTCCCTCAATCGCTCCAAGCGTTGCTTTCCTTGAAGCTGGCGCTGCAATCGAGCAGCAGCGACCGTGTGGGGCGGATCGGCGCACCGCGTAGTCGTGTGCGACGACACGTCAGCCTCAAAGTCGAGATATCGTTTCTCATCTAGCAACGAGTCGGCTGAGGAGGAGCGACTGCATTGACTGGAGGAGCCGGTGAAGCAGCTCAGGAGACCCATGCTGGTGTCGAGGTGTTGATGATGTGGTAGGAAGGAGGCAAAGGTCCCGTACGCGCTTCGGACAGACCGGCGAGCGCTCATCCCAATTTGGACGGGCAGGGTGCGGCCGAACGTGACACTTGCCTAGCTCCTCTTCATATGCACGAGACGACGTTCATAAATCAGGTACGCATTACAACAACGAAGAAAAGATACGATCAGGCTACAAAAACGTCCAGAACTTTCCATCATCACAATTTACTGCTCGGGGGTGAATCATCGATGCTGGGTTGCGCCCTCGCGACTTTCCACCGAGGATCCTTGGAAGCCGCCTCAAAGAGCTAGAGGGTTTTAAAAGCCGGCAGTCAGCGCTTGAGCACATGCTTAGTATACTATCCCCTGAATCTGTTCACTCACCTCCTCGCGACTCTTCTCCCCCGGAGCTTCCTTCCCAAAAGCTGGTTTCCGCCCATAAGCAATCTCCGCCACCTGAATCAAAATCCCCGCGGTCAACCCCGTGACAGGTTTATGATTCGTTTCAAACGAATGGAACCGTGAAGGCACCCTATCGAACCATTCGTAATCGGCGTAGGTGTGGTAAGGTTTTTGGCCGGTGACGACGTCCTTGGGTACGGCATTGGTCAGAGAGGGGTCCGAGCCGGTGTCGGAGAGGAATCCGGAGAGGGGGAAGGAGAATACGGTGTCGACTTCGTCTGCATTCAGTTCGGGCTGTACAAAGAATTTAGGTTCGTTCTCGTTGGTGATGCCTCCGTGATGCTCCCTAAAGTTCGCGCGCACCTTGAGCGAATAATCAATCACGAAAACGACGACGGGTGTCACGAGCAACAGGTTCCTCGCCAGGTATGGAGGTAGAGTGGTCAAGTACCGGATCTTCTCCGTATTATACGGAAGACCAACTTCCTCAAACGCTGTGCAACATAGACGTGCGTCAGGACCGTCCTTTCTTTGCAACGGGGAGCTTTGCCGAAGAATTCTCCGGCTTTTTAAACACTGACCTTCCCGCCTGGCCGTAGCTTCGAGATTCATGTCTATGAGATGGGAAGTTCATGGAGTCAGCCTCAGACATTGCTCTCTATCTTGCAAAAGAGTCCGCATGACCGGACCACTCACCACCGGCCTCCATCTTGCCCCCGGGTAAAGCGACATGACCCGGCTAATGAATTCGGGCATCACCCGGGCCCCACTTTTTTGAGTCAGCTCGTGCTCCGGGATCTCTACTGCTTGGGTGAGCCCACTCACAAAAGTGCGTAGAGTCTTTGAGCGAGTCGAGAGCAGTACGTTGAGGTTTTTCCCCGTTCGTGAGCCAAAGAGGGCGACGAGAACAGCGGCTCGACCTGCTGGGACCGGGTCTACGTGGTTGACAGCGCGGACCGGCGTTCGTGATCAGCCGAGCTGAGCTGGTTCAAGCGCCACATATTATCGACCACTGAGCGCACAAGTCCACCCCGGGTGCGGGACATCAACACAGGTTCCTCCGTGAACTCACACGTATCAAAAGGCGGCTTGTACCTCGCCAACCTCCCCAAAGCTTGCAACGATTCGTCCGAGAGGGGTTCTATTTGGGAAAGCATGTCGCTCGATTCGTCGCGCTGTTGGACGAGTTCGTCGGTGTCGTAGTAGCCGACTTGGGACGCATCGTCTTGCATGGGCTGCGGTGGGCGCGAGGGTGGGTCAGGATTGGGTGGGCTCATCGCTGGGAGGTTGGTAGGGTGGATTCAAAGGTGTAGAGACTGGAAGGAGGAAGAGAGCAAGCGCACAGTCACGGAGCGCGACGACCTTGCCTCGTCCTGCCTCTCTTGCCTTCCACTCTCCACCCATACACCGCGCACAGCAAGCACCTCTACCCAGACAAAATATTATCTCCACTCGGCAGACCCCCTCAGCATCCCAACACCCTACACCATGTCCAAAGTACCAGCTCGACCGATCGCCTTCTTTGACGTCTCGATCGGCAACACACCCGCAGGCAGGATCAAGATGGAACTTTTCAGCGACGTTGTACCAAAGTAGGTCAAATCCACCACGTTCATTGACCACCCACGTGGAGGCTAACGAGCCTCCCTCCAGAACGGCCGAGAACTTTCGCCAACTCTGCACGGGCGAACACCGCGTCAATCACATGCCGATCGGTTACAAGAACAGCATATTCCATCGCGTGATCCCCAACTTTATGTGTCAGGTACGTGAGATGCACAAGGAGACATCACCGGAGCTTCAGCTGATCCTGATCCTGGGGGGCGATCCCACTTGTGGATCTTATACAGGGGGGTGATTTCATCAACGGTGATGGAACCGGTTCGACGTCGATTTATGGGCCTCAGTTTGATGATGAGAATTTCGAGGTCAAGCATGATGCGGCGGGGTTGCTGAGTATGGTCAGTCTCAAGGCAGGGACGATGCGGTGGGAGCATCATCCTTGGTACTCCAAGCGTATCGCTGACCCCATCTTTGTGTACAGGCCAACTCTGGACCAGGGACAAATGGTTGTCAAGTACGCCCCCCACCGTCGTACTCTCGACGACAGATCTTTCCTTTTTTCCCCCCACATGTTGACAACGCCCCCTATCGTTCAATCCACCCCCCCACAGTTCTTCATCACCACCGCCCCCGCCCCCTTCCTCGACGGCAAACACACCGTGTTCGGCAAAGTGCTGGGCCAAGACTCGATGTTGGTCGTCAGGAAAATCGAGAACGTCGCAACGGGTCCTAACAATCGACCGAAGCTACCGGTCACGATTACAGGTTAGTCGAACGCACCACGTCTTTCTGTAAAACTTGTGATGGTCTTTGAGAAGCTAATGCTGGGAGTCCCGGATTTTCGTGTCCGATAGAATGTGGTGAAATGTAGATTGTGCAATCGCGAAGCAATGCACCCCCGATGGTCTTTCGAACTGGGCCGAAAGTTGGAGTGAGTGTCCCTCAAGAATGTACATAACCTCGAAAGAGGTTTTGAGATTTTCAAAAGTCGGATGTGCATGACTAAGCTTCATGAAGATTGTGCCTCCGCCAACCTGCCGGGTTGGCCCCTTTCGGTCCACGCGCCCACTTCGGACGTCGACGATCGAGCCTTTTCGAGCCGACCTGCTCAACCCCATCAGACACCCACTCGCTCTACTGAACCATTTTATTGTAAATAATCCGAGAAAGAACTCACCAGAAGGATGCACACACGAAACCTGCACTTGAAACCACTTTCAAGTGGCGATCGGATTCGCTGGCAAGCAATCGCTTTTCGTGAATTTCTGATTGGCCGAAACAGAAAGCCAGAAAGGAAGCGCGAGGCAACGAGGCCTGCCCGCGGTGACGGCTGTTAACTGTTCGCTTTCCCGCCTCACCGCAACCGCACTTGAACGCCACGCACACACTCGCACAGCTAGGCCATCCAAACATGTCCATGTCCATGTTCTCCTCCGTCGCCAAGCGCTCTTTCCAGTCGACATCACGAGTGAGTACCCAGCTGCGATGTGAGGAGGTATTGAGACCTGCTGACCTCGGTTCCGTCCCGTCCCGTTCCGCGCCCAAAGCAGGCGACCCGAACGCTCGCCACCGCGGCTTCGTCCAGTGACAAGCCGGCGCAACTCAAAACGTTCCAGATCTACCGATGGGTGAGTTGGAGCACTTCAGTCTGCTGGGGAAGCATGGGTGGTCGCCTGGTTTAATACCCGATCGGATCGGATTGGGTCGCTTTGTGGCGCGAGACGCGAGACGAGGTGCCCCCGCGGCTCAGCGCAACAGGCCTTGGCCGGCGTGCGCCTCTGGGGATCGTCAACCGGGTCACCGCGGCAATACATCCCTCGATCTTTACCCACAATGCCTATCTCCGCACAAGATGACTGATCACTTGCCTTACCGCCCATTCAGAACCCCGACCAACCCACCGAGAAGCCGCACTTGCAGTCGTACCAAATCGACATGGCCAAATGCGGGCCCATGGTGCTCGACGCGATCCTCAAGATCAAGAATGAGCTCGACCCAACTTTGACGTTCCGAAGGTCGTGCCGGGAAGGCATCTGTGGCTCGTGTGCGATGAACATCGACGGCGTCAACACGTTGGCGTGCTTGAAGAGAATTGAGAAGGATAATAAGGATATGAAGATTTACCCTTTGCCGCACAGTCAGTTCTCAGCCGGGAGCTTGCGATCGGAGCGAGAGCCGTTTCGCTAACATCCGCAGAGGTCCCTGACTGACAGTGTACATCATCAAGGATTTGGTGCCCGATATGACTCAGTTCTACAAGCAGTACAAGGCCATCGAGGTCAGTCTGGGGACGATGTCACGTCGCTGGCCGCAGCGGGTCCAGCCCAACTCGGAACTCACGCCCCTCATCTCTCTTTACTTGTCTTTCTCAGCCCTTTTTGCAAGCCGAGAAGCCCGCAGATGGGAAGGAGCACCTCCAGTCGCGTGAGGACCGCAAGAAGCTTGATGGCATGTACGAGGTCAGTCGATGCTGATCCGGGAGTCCGAAGATCACGATCAGGCAGGTTATACTGATACGATTATCGTCCTCCCATCTCCTAGTGCATTCTCTGCGCATGCTGCAGCACATCCTGCCCTTCGTACTGGTGGAACCAGGATGCCGGCTACCTCGGCCCTGCTGGTGAGTGGAGCAGACGCAAAAGAATCCTATGCGAACTGCGCGCTGAACGAGTGATGTCTGCGCGTGACGCTCACAGTGCTTATGCAAGCGTACCGCTGGATCGCCGACTCTCGAGACCAAATGACGAGCAAGCGCCTCGAGCAGCTGCAGAACCCCTTCTCGCTCTACCGTTGCCACACCATCTTCAACGTGAGTTCTTAAGAGCGGGCGAGGGTAGGTGGGGTGGAAGAGCTCGCAAGGCATGGAAGCTGATAACAGGCATGATTCCGTTTGCGATGCAACAGTGCACCAAGACCTGCCCCAAGGGTCTTAACCCGGCCAAGGCGATTGCCGCCTTGAAGCAGGAGATGTCGACGGCTTGAGGAGCATGGAGCCCGAATGAGATGCTGCTAGAGGGAGGGAACGAGAGGAGCATCAAGAGGTCGTTGGGGGAAGTCTAGTCATGAATGCAATTTTCGAACGCTTATTTGTAACTTGTTAAACGAAGATGGGATGGGATCTAATTGTAGAATGCGGTGAAAGGATGTACGATGAATTTTTGGGTTTGGTTCCCGAATTGCTCCGGGCTCGGACTTCGGCGAAGGCGAATCCCTCAAGCGACCGCCGAGTCTCGCACCGGCAGTAGTCCTTGGCCTCTCGCAGCTCGCATCGCATCCCATCGCCGTCCAGCCCGACTTTGACCGACCTTTTTCACCCGACAAATCGACGAGACTGTCTGGCATCTAATCCTGTACTGCTACCACTCCTCGTCGTGCATCAGCCTGCACCACTCGCGAACGCTGAAACTGGACAACGGCCTCTCTCACAACCTCCCCGCTCCCTACGCCACTCTCGCGTCACCCCGCCGGCCGTCGGTGCCTGAAACTCATTCTCGACGACTACCCCGGGAGCTCCAGTGCACCCGACTCTCGCAACGCAATCTCACCTCCGTAGCCACTCCTGCAGCACATCTCCAAGATGGGCGTCTTTGCCTCCCCCTCGCCCGTACCGTCCAAGAGCGACGATGCATTGCAGTGGTTGTCATTCGACCCTCCGCTGCCCGTTCAATTGGCGCTCGTGCCTAGCATCTGTCGCTTCATCGCGTTCTTGCTCTTCTTGCCCGTCATTGCTTTGGCTTTGGTCAGTCAATCAGATCTCTTGTGTATGATGTTCGTATTCTAGTCGACTGACGCTGTGTTTTTCATAACCCTCTCAACACAATTCGGCACTCATCTCGCTTCCTCGACGACGACTGGGAATGGCTCCCCCGAACCCATCGGTGGCCCTTTCTGACACGACACGCATCTCTGACCTCGAACCGTGCGCTCGTGCGTCACCGCTTCGATCAGACCGACGTCTTTGGGTGGGCCATCTTCAAATTGGTTTTGAGACCTTTGGGATACGCAAGTACGACCAGGTTTAAGGATCCAGAGTAAGGACATTTTCGATTCCTCTCATTGGGATACCATGACCTAAGCTCGCTATGAGAAGGCTCCCCCCACATGCCGACCAGCCCTACTAATCACTCCTCGCTTTTCTCACTTCAGGCCTGAAGATGCGATCAAGTTGACGACTCGACGATCTCGCTCTACTTCGAAACAACGTTCCTCCAGTCGACCCCGGATCAGTCCAACCGACTCGGACTACATCGACGCCACCATCGACGGTGATTCCGAGCGTAGCGGTCACTCCGAACCCTCCAACGAATCCACAGCCGAAGGGGACACTTCCTCCTCGTCGGACGCGCAAGACGAATCTCGATCACCTTCTCGTTCACCTCAATTACCTCATCATCTCACTTTGGCAGACCGAGCGGATTCTTACTCTTCTTCAGGGACGAGTCGCTTGAATCATTTCAGAGCTCCTTCGGTCGGGTTCGATGGACCTCTTTTCGCTGTAGGGGAGGAACTCGCCAGTCCGGGAAGGAGCGATGATGAACCTTTACCTGAAATGGAGGATGGACCCGTGACGCAGATAGGCATGAGTGATGGGTCGGATAATGAAGGGTCGGGTACCGGTGGCGCGAGACGAAGGGTCGGGCCGAGGAGGGGGACTGAGAGTCTGAGTTTCACGTCGCTTGGTACGGAGGATAAGTAGCTGGATAGGGGAGGTAGGGGTTGCTGTGTGGGTGATGAGGTGATTGAGGTGATTGAGGTCTGGGGGAGGGGGGTTTTTCGGGCAATGTGTATCATACTTTCTAGGGGAGGAGTGGTTGTGGCACGGACTAGATTCATTTTTCGGCATGTGCGTGATTGTGTGTTGCTTTTTCATCAAAGAGTCATGTGTTTACGATCTGGTTGCTTTTCGTGTTTTGTTGTGAGTTTGTGGGCGTGTTTTTTTGTGTGTGCAATCAGATACATTCGGCTCAGTCATTGGTGCTTAAAGTGATAGGGGAAGGAGTGTGCTTGTGAAAGTGGAGGTCACGGGTCTCATTTCGGCCCGGAGTTGGGCTGGACGAGGGTAAGCGAGGCCCGGCAAGGCTTTTTACCCCACATTGAGAGCGGGCTCTGAGTACTAGCCTGGTCCTGTCTTTCCCCTCTCCCCTCTCACCTCTCACCTCGTTCCGAACCTTCCCACCTCCCACACCACAGACCCCTCAAGACCACACCAACACCCTCCCAAACCAACACCCTTCCAACCACCCCAAGGTCCATGCCCACCTTGAAGCCGATCCTCCTCGTCTCAGGTCTAGGTAACGGCGTTGGGATCGGAGGCGCCTGTGCTCGCTTATTCTCCCTCGAAGGTTATCGCATCGGATTAATCTCCCGTCCGCGTCAAGACATTCATGATCTTTGTACAGAGTTGAAAGGAAAGGGAGGTGAGGTAAAAGTTTTCTCGGTACAGGTTTATGATCATGAGAATTTGGAAAGGGTTTTTAAAGAGGTTCGTAAGGAGTGGCCCGGGAGTAGGTTGAGAACGGCGGTTTGGAATACGAGTCAGTGGTGAGTTTTTATTTTATTCTTTATTTGAATACTTGATCGGTGGTAGTGAGGAAATGGAGAGGGATGAAGGAGGGGAAGTGGGGAAAGGGCTTTTTCCGAACAGAGCAGTCGGAGGACGATCGAGGCTGAAAGGACAAGTTCCTCACAGCCCCCACTTGGGTCTGGAGGGAAGCTCCAGTGACCGATCCCCTAACAAATCCCAAAACCCATCTTTGCCCCCAAGGTCCAACATCCCCTTCCTCGACATTAAAGAATCCGACATCCGCGCCAGCACCCAAATCAACATCATCTCCGCCACCGCGTTCGCTCAGCATGCGGTCAGGATGTTTCTTGAAAAACCGGCTTCGGAGGCGAAGGAGGATGCTGTAGGAGGTGAGTTTGGAAAGTGGGGTTTTGGGAGGAGGGGGGGGGGGGGGGGGGGTGAGGGGGGCTGATGAGCTTGGCTGATGTGTGCATTTGGCTTTTCGAGTTCGATAGGTACGCTAATTATCACGGGTGCGACGAGTGCGACGAGAGGGGCGTTGGGTTTCGGAGCTTTCGCTGCGGGCAAATCGGGGTGGGTTTTTTTTTCCTCTCGTTTTCGGAGCCATTGACCTCGGATAAGCAATACGCACCCCATCAACTCAATATCTACCCACCGCGATCATCTTCTCCAGTCTACGAGCCCTAAGTCAATCCATCGCACGCGAATTCGGACCCCAAGGTGTGCACGTCGCCTTCGTTATCATCGACGGTACCATCAAAACCAAAGCCACGGCCCGCCTATTCTCCAATCGTCATGAACGATCGCAAGCTGGAAAGAGTTGGTTGGACGATGAGACGTTGGCCTTACAACCTGGCTCGATTGCCAAAGCGTACAAGTATTTGAACGAACAGGATCCGAGCGCATGGACGCTGGAGATGGATTTGAGACCCGCCAAGGAAAAGTTTTAAACGCAAGGGGGTGCCGAAGGTGTCCGTCAAAACGTACTTTCGGGAATTCGTGTATTGCTATATTCTTTTCTTATACCTTGTTGTTCCTAACTGTAGCTACTTCGATCAAATCCCTGACCCCTTGTTTATCATGTGGCAACTTTGCACACACCTTCCAAACCCCAGCTTGATCGGCCTCCCCAAACGCATCCAATTTCCACTGCCTATACAGATCCAAGAGTCGCGTACACACATCGACGACATCCTCCTCCGTCGCGTCGAACAAAACCCACCACGGTTCGGGAACCAAAGGTAAAGCGATCGGAGGATCATGTCTCCTCGTGGCTAGGTAGATGGCCGCGACTGCCAAGGTTGAGGGTGGGTAGAGAGCGGGGGAAGGCGTTTGGAGCATGTCGTTGGCGTAACCCCACGATTGTTTGACCAATGAGGGGTAAGAGGTCAATTCGAGCACTTTGAGGTAGTTGACGAGATGACCGTAGGGAAGATTGGATTGGGTTTGGAAACCGAGTCGTTTGAGGAGTTGCATCTCGGCGACGACGAGGGCGTCTTTGGTGTCGTAAAAGGAGGAAGCGAAATAATCCATCGGGACGTAGTCGAACGGAAGAGGGGTGGTGGTGGTGGGTTGGCGGCCTTGGTGGGCTATGAATTCGAGGAGGTAGGCATAGCAGTTGATCAAGTCGCGGATACGGATGGGGGACTCTTCGAGTTTGGAAGCGAGGAAGAGGGCACCGAGGCCAATGTCCTGAGAGCGCAAGTGAGATCATCCAGGTCAGGTGAACTGCAGGGCGCGGAGGTTGGGTTGGATTTGAGGGATGGGTGACGTACCCGGATGCCGAAATGCTTGAGCGATGTGACGAACCAGAAACGTTGAAAGAGGATTTGAGCTGTGGCCATGACGACTTGAGGACTGTAGGGGGATGTGATGGAGAGGATGAGGGACTGACTGTCCATGTCGACCGTTGCGATTAGGGGAACTCAAGGGGTCGACTTGCGCTTTGAGCATCAGTCCGACTTGTTGGATCAAGATCGCACCATCTGTTGGCATAACGCACAAGTCGGGGTCAGCTGCAGGATAGAAGGAGAACCCGAGTCGCTGAAAGGCCAACTCGCAAGCTCGAAGGTCCCGCTCGAGGCGAGGTGGGACGCCATCGAGTGCGGATGGGGTAGCTGCATTCAATGGCGCCAATGGGTTGAGAAGATGTCGAGAAGCCACGGTGGACGAGTACACCGAGAACGAGTGGGAGTGGTGGGAAGTACAAGAGACGTCCGCGAGCTCAACTTTCTTTGCGGCAGTCGCGAGGTAATCACAGCAGACAGCAGCAGCAGACCACAAGTCGCTCTCAGCCGCTTCCCTTCCGACTCGTCAAGGCGAGAGCTCTTCACAGCTCTTCACGCGGCGCCCGGGCCGACGCTCCGCCAGCAATTTTTTATTCTGGATATTCAATCACAAGAATGACCACCACACCCCAATAACAACATCCCCGACGATACGGTGTCCCTCAATTTCCCCGTTTAGATCTGGCGGGGGTACCTGCATTCTAGCGCAAAATGGCATGGGAATAATATGCTATTGCCAGTCAGCTCTCCCCGAGTCTCTCTTTCTCTCCGTCTGTGTTCACGTCGCCGTGCGTCACACGACAACCGTATTCGAGCAGCGACGCAGCGATCAAGCTGCTCTTGCAACAATGTGCGCGCAGAAATGGGGGCTTCCGTTGAGAACCGTCACACTCAATTTGATTTGCCTGTATTCATCCACAGGGAGTACGCCAGCGCATTCCTATCGGCCGCCTCCTCACTCGGCGCGAGGTCCGCGCTCTCGTCCAACTACACCCTTGCGACCGCCACCTCGGCATCGTCGTCGTCGTCGGCCACCGCAGCAGGAGCCATCTCTTCCTCCTCTTCCTCGGCCCCCATCCGGAGCCTGCAGATCGGCCCGTGGAAGGTCGAACGCGCATCGCACAACAGCTCGGGCAAGCAAGTCTCGATATGGTCCTGCGACAAGTCGTCCCTTGTAGCACCGACCGGAGCACTCAAACGAGACCCCAATGCTGCGAGAACGCTTGGAAAGGCTGTAGAGACGCTCAAGAAAGAGGTGCGCACTGGCTCTTGGTGTTGGTTGGCTGCCTGTGAGCGCTGACTCGGACGTTGAACCATGGACCCCCCACCCATCGAGTTAGGCGGCCTCCTTGTCCCGACTACGACACCCTTGCATCCTTGAAATGGCAGAACCGATTGAAGAGACGAGGTAGGGAACATCGCCATCAACGATGACCCATACCTGACTCGGATGCCCGTGCACGACGATGACGACTGACGCGCTCGAGTCTTCCCCCCACTTCGTCCCCCGTCCGCAGATCCGTCATCACCTTTGCTACCGAGCCCGTCACCGCCTCGCTCCGACAAGCGATCGCCGCATCCGCCTCGACCTCGTCCGCCGCAGGGTCCACATCTCGAGGCTCGGACCGACGCAACGGATCCTCTTCCTCCTCCGCCGCCGTGCAGCAGCAGAGCGACCTCGAGCTCGATGAGGTCGAGATCCAAAAAGGCCTGTCCCAACTCGCTAAAGGCCTGCAATTTCTTCATGAGAGCGCCAAGACGATCCATGGCAATCTCACCCCCGAAGCCGTCGTTATCAATGCCAAGGGGGACTGGAAGTTGTCCGGCTTTGGTTTGTCGATCCCCCTCTTTGGCCCGGATGGGGTTGCGACAAAGTGGGAATTCCCGGCGTACGATCATGGCTTGCCGGCGACGGTCCAGAGGAATTACGACTATATCGGTACGTTCCGTTCCCGATTCATACTGATTACGCACACCACTGAACGCAGCCTACTTCACTGGACAGCCCCGGAATACATCCTCGATGAGGCGAACCCGACCCCAGCGAACGACATGTACTCGCTCGGCTGCATCCTCCACTCGATCCACACCCACGCCGGACCACCCTTCCAAAACCGACAATCCCTATCCAACGCGCGCACCAACATCGAAGAAGGCCTTTCACGGGGCATGATCCAACCACAATGGCGACGATTAACGGAGGAGGCCCAATCGGCGTTGGGTCAACTCGTGACGAGGTATCCGAATCAACGAATCTCCGCCGCGGGCTTTTTGGCCCATGGCTACTTTTCCAGCTTGCTCGTTTCGACGCTCAACTTCATCGCTAGGGATGCGTTCGCGAGTCAATCGACTGAAGCGCAGACGGGGTTCCTCAAGGGTTTGCTCAATGTAAGGCGATGTCAGGCGTTCTTCCCGGTGTCGTGGGGGAGAGAGAAACTCATGCGTTCCAGGTGTTTCGAAACGCGTACAGGTCCTCCCGCAATTCAGCGACAAAGTCAACCGACGCAAAGTACTGCCCTCCCTCCTGGAAGAGACGAACAAGACCCATTTGATCCCTTTCCTCCTTCCCAACATCGCCTACATCGGTCAACACATGGACGTCGATGCCTTCCGCTCCCAAGTCCTCCCCCATCTCATTCCCTTATTCAAAATCAAGGATCCACCTCAAGCGATCCTAGCTCTCTTGGATTCGTTGCCGTTGTTCAGTGAGAAATCGACACCGACGTCGTTCAGGGAGGAGGTCATGCCGTTAGTTTATTATTCGTTGGAGAGTGATAATCCGGTCGTGTTGGAGAAGGCGCTCAAGGCGGTGCCTTCGTTGTGCGAGACGTTGGATTATACGGTGCGTCGTGATGACTTTTATCGTGTCGAAAACGCGGAGACTGATTGCCGGATCTCGCCTTGAACTTGCAGACGGTCAAGCAAACCCTCTTCCCCAAGATCACCACCGTAAGCCCTCCCTTGTCTCAGCTGCCTGTCTACATTCGCCAATTGACTGACCCCCTCGCCCTACAGGTCTTCACCAAAACGACGATGCTGAGCGTTAAAGTCAATACGCTCATCTGCTTCCATTCGATGACTTCGACTCTGGACAAGTTCACCATCACCGAGCGACTGGTCCCACTGCTGGCCAAGATCAAGACCAAGGAACCGGCGGTGATGCTCGCGACGCTCGAGGTGTGCTCCAAGATCGGAGACAAGGTTGATTTAGAGGCTTGTGAGTTGTATATCAGAGCGGGTGCTGTCGTACAGGGATGTTGCTTACTAAGACGTGAATGGTGTATACAGTGGCGAGTCAAATTTTGCCCCAACTTTGGAGGTGGTCAATGGGTCCCTTGCTCTCGGCCGACCAATTCGCCAAGTTCATGTCCGTCATCAAACGAATCGGACACCGCGTAGAGACCGAGCACTCGAAGGCCTTGCAGGAACAAAAGCGCTTGGAAGAATCGACGTCCGGTGGATCGCTTTCGAGAGGCGGTGGTGGTGCGGGATCAACACCGATGGACTTTGAGGCCCTGGTTCGAGGTGGAGCTGGGTTGGGAAGAGCGACTGAAGTCGCGGCTGATATCTTTGGCGATGATAGTCCGGGAGTAAGTCCTCTCGGATGTTGGGCCATGTGTCATCGTATCTTTGCGCTAATTTGGGGTCCCGAGGTGATCTACAGTCCGTCACGCCCTCACATGGGTTCACACACCCTCCGAATGGGGTCGCTTCGTTCGCTCCTTCTCGACCTTCTCCAAGGAGCAGTCTTTCACACAGCTCCTTGGGCGCCAAACCCGTTCCGGCTTCGACGCTCAACTCTTCCGCCTTTGAGGCGCCGACGGCCAGTATGACACCGACGACGTCAAGTCTCAGTTCGATGACGCTGGTTTCCCCTCCTCCTCCCCCCGCTGCTCCGTCCGCTTTCGCTTCTTCATCCTCGAACTCGATGAGCTCCTTCACATCTTTGGAACCTACTCGATCCTCTTTATCTTCCCTACCCTCCCTACCAAACCAAACCAACAACTCGACCACATCCTCCTACTCCTCCCCACGACCCAATTACCACTCCCTCACCGCAACAACAACCAACACCCTTCCCCCACTCGTCCCCAATTCTTCCTCCTTCTCCCCAACCAATCCAAATCCATGGGCATTTTCAACACCTTCCCAACCTTCCATGTCAATGTCATACGTCGCACCTGCACCTGCACCACCAACAACACCAGCTCCGAAACAATGGGACGTTCTGCAACCCAAAGTCGTTACGCAACCGAGGAAACCAAGCAATGGCGATTTCGGCGCTTGGAGTGATTTCGATCCTGTGAAATGAAAGAATGGATTGAGGGAGGAGAGTTAGTTTAGGGTGCATGTTGTTGGTCGGAGTCGTGGTGGAAGTTCGTTTGTTAGTAAACATTTTGCTCTTATTGAAGTAAATTGATCGCACATACGTGCAACGCGGTCGTATTTCTGCCTTGCTGCGCATTGCCTTTCGCGAAGGGCAACAACCTGACCTTTGTTTCAAACGCCGTTGAGAGGGGGGGGCCTATCGTACCGCTAGAGGTGTCGTACAAAAAACCAGGGTATATACATCGCGCACACCTCTTCATAATTCGCTTTAGAATGCGTGGCCTGCGCTTCGCTCGGGCGCCAAAATCGCGGCAAGCCGTTGGAAAGCCGGAACAAGCCCTGTATTCGTTCAGGCCGGTCAGGGGTGGGAGAGAGGGGGTCTGCGCGGCGTAAGCCGTTTGATTGAATTCATCTTACCCGAGCCTCGCAGTTAACGGCTTCTCAGAAGTTGTGCACTGATGGAATACCTAATCTCGATGTAAGAGCTCTCCCGAACGGCTCTCGGTATGTCCTAAGAAGCATGAAATCTGATGAGGGCTTGCGGATGTTGAACCTTGAACCTTGAATTCGGGCGGAAAAGCAGATTATGCCCCCAAGCGGGATGTCGAACCCCGAATAATGAGACGACTATTCGCTACTACCCGATAGAAACGAATAAGCGCTAAGACAGAGACCCGATCCCACACGTTCCCGACTTGTAGCGTCGAGCTGGTATTCCCATCCACCCGGCGTGGCAACTTAAAAAGATCCGAATAGACTCGAAGCGCATCCGAGTCGAATGTGAATAAAACGAGACGAGTTGGGACGCGATCGCCACTGCCACCGATGAATGTTCAAGAAGCCGTTTTATGTCGTCGTCTTTCGGGTGAGTGAAATTGCCCGTGAATGCACCGGGTAAGGTGATATACTCAAAAAAAAATCGCTTCTAGCTTTCAGACTGACCACGACCACCACTGTTCATCTGTGACGACTAGTTTACGTTGTCGTCGCTCCTACCTCAGCTCGAGCGCACGACTCGAGCATGCCATATCGCTAACTTAGTCGCTTCCTTTTGGTGCCCCCCCCTTCGGCTACTGTCTTGTGTAGGTCTAGGCTGGTACTACGGATTCAAAAACTACCGTGCTGCATTCGTGACTCGGGGAGCGCGCAAGTGAAATGTACCAACTTAAAGTTGGGTCGGGTCGCCTACTCGTACTCGCCTATTCTGAACATTAACCGGCAACGTACAGCGACGACTTAGGTCAACCTCAACATCCTCACCTGATCCCAAAATCTTTGCACAGCTTCTTTCGAGAACAATGAAGTCAAGTACATTTTCCCCGCGTTTCACCTTGATCGCCCACACAGGGCCGGGCTCGTATGAGATCCTTCCCGAGACCAGTTCAAGTTGGCCCCCCTATCGATTCATTCCCTGGTGATCTCGACATACTAGGTATAGGATCGACGAGTCGATGAACGCTCTTGAAGGAGTTACCGATCTCAAAAAAGCACGATAACTGGACCCGGTATGTACAACGGGTATCGAAAGACGGCAAGGATTAGATGATCCTTTTCAGGATCCACACTGTCGTAACACTTCCGACCTTGTACGTTTTTTTACTTGAAGCC
This sequence comes from Microbotryum silenes-acaulis, assembly GCA_003665825.1. NCBI lineage: Eukaryota > Fungi > Basidiomycota > Microbotryomycetes > Microbotryales > Microbotryaceae > Microbotryum > Microbotryum silenes-acaulis. Next base: position 404,688 of record QPFY01000020.1, read on the forward strand.
AAAGCCATCGAAGGAAATGGGACGATCAGGCATTTTCGGGGAAAGGGACTTTTTCTTTGTCCATTTTTTCACGAAAGAAAAAAGGTGAGAAAATGGGATGAGAGATTTCAGAGGATCAGATGAAATTGAGAGCAAGGGAAACGAAGGAGAGAATGGGGGTTGAAGTGGAAAGGTTGTGAGGGAGGGGCAGTGAACACGGGAACGGGAGGGGCAAAGAGACATTCGAAACAGAGTAGGGGAAGGGAGAGAGCGAATTCGCGAACAGGAACAGGAACGAAGAACAGAGAGCCACACACGCAGAATCAACCACACCCAGAGCTCCTCCCCCGAAATCAAGCACGCCTCGGTTGAGCTTGAGCCCTCGTCACACCGGGAGGAGCGAACAAGGTCGAACCACCACCACCACCGGGTGCGGAGCCGAAGAGACCTCCTCCGTTATCGAGGTATGTACCAGTCGAGGCGTTGGTTCCGTAAGGTGCGTTGGGGGGAGGTGGAAGAGGTGCGTTGGCTGCCAAACGGGCGTTGAGGATCGCAGGGTCGGAGAATAAAGGCGTCGAGTTGTGTCCGTCGTTGTTCCCTCCTCCTCCTCCTCCTCCACCACCGGCGGCGAGCTGAGCGAGGAATGCAGCTTGCTGTTGCTGTTGTTGCATCTGCTGTTGCTGCTGTTGTTGTTGATGCGCCTTGGCGCCCGAAGAAGCCTGAGCCGCCGCAATAAGCGCCAACAAATCGACCTTTTCCCCCGTCGAACCACTGACCGTCCTCGGTGCGGCAGGAGGTAAAGGGAACGAAGCCGCGGCGATAGCCGAAGATCGATTCAATGAGATACCGGGGGGTAAGGCAGCGTTCGCAGTGACGGAACCGATGTTCATCCCTCCTACGCCTACACCCGGTGGAGTGGACGTCGCTCCTGTTCCGTTGTTACCTCCGTAGATCATGCCTGCTCTTACGCGAGGGGAGAGTTGTGGAGACGATAAAGAGGAAGGAGAGGACGTCGCTGTGGCCAATGATCGCAGGACACCGGGTGGGAAAGCCGAGGAAGCTGAAGTCTGCCATAGTTCCCCATTGTGAATCGTCGCACGATGTTGGGACCCATCGAGGTGGGAAGGGAAACCGAATCCGAGCGAGGACGAAGACGACAAGGACCTGGTCGGCTGCTGCGCCGCCAACCCACCCGAGTGCATCGGCATCCCAATCCCAGGCGGTGGAGGCGTGAACGAAGCCGGTGAATGACGACCCCCCGTCTCAGCGAACGCCGAGCGAGCCAACGCCGAAGCCAATTCCCCATTCTTGACTCCAAAGTTCGAACTCGAACGACGGGCGAAACCGAACCTCGACCCACGACGGGACTGATCATCGAACGAAGGTGTAGGCGAAGGCGTTCCCGAACGCAATTCGTCATGCGGATGGTGGTGTTGTGAATGCGAAGAAGGCGCGGCCTCGAACGAATTGCTCGTATCGGCGAATGGGTCAAACGAGCCCATGTAGGACGGGATGCTGGTGAACATGTTGGTCGTGTCGAACGCGAGCGGTTCCCTTCGGCGCACACCCGCTTCCCACTCTGACTGGAACCCGAACGGCGACGCCACGCGCTTCTGCTGCTGCAATAGATGTTGTTGTTGTTGCTGCAGTTGCTGTTGATGCAACGCACCCTCACGATCATCGAACACGCCACCCGAAAACGCTCTCCCCTTGCCCTTGGTGTCCAAGTCGAGACTGAAGCTGAATCCACCATCGCCAAATTCGAGCTCGGGGAAAATGTGCGGTACCGGGCTCGGCGATCGAGGACGCAGAGATGTGAACGTCTGCGCCGTCGTCATTCCGTTCGGCGCATGTCCGTTCTCTTGCGTCGTGCCCGGGCTCAAGATGGGAGCGGATGTCGAGGAGGAAGAAGCGACCGGATCAACGAGCTGCGGTGTCGCGTCGGCGGAAATGGAAGCAGTGGTAGCTGGAGTCGAGGAGGTAGGGAGGATTGAAAAAGGGGCTTCGACAGCGGCCGCTGGCGAAGAAGACACTGCGGCTTCTTTCCGCGTCGTATCGATCGAGTTCGGTCGAGCGAGAACGGGTTTGGACGGGAGAGGATGGGTCGTCGGAGGTTTAGGGGTCAAAGAGGTGGTGGCGGCGCTGCTGTTCTGTCGAGACGAGGTGCTAGGATTGGCTGCGAGAGGAGTCGAGGTCGAAGGGGTCGTCTGTTGAAGCGAGAACGAAGGGTTCGGTATGATGGGTTGTATCGGTGCGCCATTCTTGGAGGCCCAAGAGGCAGTTGCTGGCAACTTGGCATCGACGGCGTTCGTTCGGGTCGTGCCCAACGAATCCTTCTTCCGAGGCTGTTCGCTATCCGACACGGCGTGGCTACAAACGGGCCGTGAATCACGATCAGATCCTCCGTTCGAAAGTGCCAATTCGATCGCGCTTGTAATGAACTTACTAGGCGTAAATCTCTTCCCTACTCGCCGGTCCAGCACCTTCAATCTCTTCCCCAGGTTCATGCGCCTGCATACAACTATCGTTGTTGCACTTCAAACCCTTGAGGTAGGTAGGGCAATACCTCGTCGTCCCCCAAATCGCCTTGAGCTTGTGCCCATCCGAAGTCGTCGTGGCATCGATCGCGGCGATGCAGGCCGAAGCTTCGGCCGGGGTCCGATAGCTGACGTAGACGTTGACGGGTTGGAAATGGGCATGTTGCGCAGTCGACGATTGCGAAGGTGCGACGGGCGTCGTTCGTTTCGACATGAAGAGTTTGACAACTTTACCGTACTGGCCGAACTGCTCGGATCCCTTCAAATACGCCACAGTCTGAAGAAACGGCAAATTTGGCTCGTCAGCGCCGAAGATGGGTTATAACAGATGAGATACTCACATCCTCGTTGGCGATTTTTGTCGTCATGCCTTGGACATGAACCTGCGCGCGTTGGCGCACACGCACATTCGCGCGATTCTTGACCGACAGCTCCTCGTCCTTGCGCCTCTTGTCGCGTAACTTTTTGGCAGCTTGCAATCGTTTCAACCTGGTAGGATGAGGGGTGTGAGAAAATCTGCTTCTCGGGGTCTTGAAGGCGAGGAAAGATGCGAGCACCTACTCTTCGGGCTTGACGGCCTTGAATTCGACGGTCTTGTCATCGTACGGTGTACGACAGGCGGGGCACCGATTGTTGAGGTTCTCCTTGATATGATGATAGCAGAATCGACAAATCTGTGACAAAGCATGCGGATGGGGCGAAAAGGTCGAGGTAATGAGTCAGATGTTGTGCCTCGTGCGAACGCGCGGTGTCGCGTGAGTGAGTGCATGCGCGGAGCAGTTCGGGCCGCGTGCGAGTACGAGCGGCAGCGTGTCCGGGGAGGGCAAGTCACGCACCTGATATCCACAAGGGCACGGCTTGAAGTTGAGATCAGAAAGATCCATTTCTTCGAGGCAGAGCGGACAATCCATATCATCCTATGGGTCCGTAGAATACACGCTCGCTCGCTCCAGTCAGCCAAAAAGGGCTCACCAAGAACCATCGTCTCGCAAAACAGGGGTGTACGCGGTGAAAAGGCAGATGCGGCTGCCGTTGTCAAGCAGGCGCGATGCCACACGGAACAAGACGCGTGGGATGGCATCGACTCGGTGGATGCTCCTGCGAGCCCTGTGATTCGGGCACGCGGCTCTCGCTCGACCATGGGGAGCGTCGCGCGCCTGCCAAGAGTCGCAACCGGAATACTCACCTCGAATCCATCGAGCATGGCCATGACCCTATCGACGGCGGTGGAAGCACTGGCGACCTTGTCATGATGGTGCTGACTGGACGAAGAATGGTGGTGACGATCATTCGAGTGGCCATGAGCCGCGGCGGGGTTATTGGGGTTATTGCTCGTCGTCGTCGTTGTGCCGTCGTCGTCATTCTCGCGCGAATATAAAGGGCCATGGTGCGACGAATGATGCGAGCTGTTAGCGCTGTGATGGTGATGGTGGTGGTGGTGTGGGTGGTGCGAGTTGATGCGGTGTTCGTGGCGTGTGGTCGGTTGCAAGGTCGAGCTAGGCGGTGGGAACTGCGACGTCGCCAAACCGCCTGCGATCGATAAAGCGGGTGGTGCATGATGACCACCTCCTCCTCCTACTCCACCACCCGTACCGGTACCCGTACCCGTACCACTCGCTCTCGTATTCGTGTTCCATGCGGGTCGTTGTTGCGTCTGTGAGCCGTGATGAGTGCTGCTCGACAAAGTGCCGCCGGTGCCATTGGTCGTTGTAGAAGTCGACGATGACGACGACGGACCCCCGTCGAGAGGGTCCTTCCTTCTCGAAAACGTCAGGCGAGACAGCGTGGGCGGTCGGGCTTCGAGAGACGGAACGGGTCAAAGTCGGTCCGTCTCAAGCAATCGCACGATCAAAGTTCGAGGCTGAGCGCTGAGCAGTGAGCACGAAACGAGCACCCAAAGAGGAGCGGGCGCTTGCGCGCGAGGAGGCTAATTCGTTATTACCAGTGGTTGAAAGCGCTAATTGGGAGGTTCATTCCGGCTCTTGTCTCCCTCGATCAGGGCTCGGGTGCACGTCCCGAGGGGAGGTTCATTTCTGCATGGTTCTACAACAATATAACAAAGAAAATGTCCCTTCCATCACTCACTAAACCCCGCCTTAATCCTCATCCAATTCCTTACCCACATCCTCCATCCCCCCCTCGCCCATCCCTTCATCCATCAACTCGTTCACCGCGTCCAACTCGTCCCTCGTCGCTTCGTCCAAAGCCATATCATCCTCATACTCTTCCTCCACCACATGCGTCGTCGTGTGCTTGCGGGAAGAGGAGGAAGAAGTTCCCCGGGCGTCTGAGGAGGATTTGTTGTTGGTCGTGAAAGGGGGATGATGATCGTTGCTGCGCGAGATGGGTGCTCTCGCAGGTTCGGCCGAGAGATGGTCTCGTACGATCGCGAGTAAATGATCTCGTTCTTCTTGACCGGGAAAACGTTCTTCGAATTCATCGACCGACTTGGAAGTCCCGGGAGAGAGAAAAGATCAGCCGCCGGTTGAGAGATAAAAAGACTCGGTAAGGTCATCCCGACTGACCAATACAAAGTGGATGAGTTTGGTAGGCGCGAGATTGAGGATTTGTAACCTCTCGGCCTTGGTCAAATCCAACTGTTCCAACTTGTCCAAGAGTTGTTGCACCGAGCTCGTCGTTTGACGGAGGTGAGGATGGGTCGGGTCTTGGAGGAACTTGATCGTCTGGATGAAGCTGGGTCCTATATGATCAGAAGGGAATTTTGCCAAAAGATCTTCACCTCTCCCACGCACCTCAAAAGTGACGGTATGCAAGTCCTGCGGCTGAAGGCGATCCCTCTCCTCGTCCTCTTCCTCGTTGGGGTAGGCCTTTCTCTTCAACGCCGCTACCCTTTTGGCTTTTTGTTGGGTCAATCTCTTGATTTGGTTCGCTCGGTCGTCGCGTTGTTGACGCAGGATGGTGAGGACTTCGTGGTTGCACAAGAGACCGGCTCGCGGATCGATGGTCTGCGAATGAAGGAGAGAGAGAGGGCAGGAAACGGGTTAGGTGGAAGAGGTAAAGTGGGATGGGATGGGATGGGGTGTCGGTGGGGCTTACCTGCATTTGGGAAATGTTATTGCGTTGTTGCAAGCGCAAATGATGCAGGATGTACTGAGGCGAACAGAGGCAAGAGCTTGAAAGAGCTGAGCTCATCGCGAAGAAAGCGCTTCCTGGCGCTTCCTGGCGCTTCCTGGCGCTTCTTTAATGCTTATTAGTGCTTCTCTCGACGTGCTTCGGCGTCGTCACTCGACGCTGGGCACTCGAGCCTTGACCTTGTTCATCGTTCATCCCACTACCCGATCATGGTTAGCCGCAACAAAGCAGCAATTCCAGAATCCAAAACTGACCCCAGACTTTTCTCTCGCAGTCCAACACACTTCGACCTTACCTGGCCTGTGTTCGGTCGACGTTGACCGCCGCGTTGACGCTCGAAGCGTTCCCTTCCCAAGTCTCGGAACGACACAACGTCGCCGAGATTGAAGCAAGGTGAGCAGTCAGGCGGTAGTACTGTACTCTATCGGATTGGCTGACATCAAGTCCTGCCTACTCTCTCTCTCTCTCTCTCACCCGTCGCTCCTCCCCTCCCACCTAACAGATCCACTCCCGAAGTCCTCCTCACCCCCCTCGTCATCTCCCGCAACGCGTCCGAACAAGTCCTCATCGAACCTTCCATCAACTCGGTCCGACTCTCGATCCGCATCAAACAAGCCGACGACATTGAACGCATCCTAGCCCATAAATTCACCCGTTTCCTCATGATGCGCGCCGAAGCGTTCGTTGTGCTCAGGAGGGTTCCCGTCAAGGGTTACGATATCAGTTTCTTGATTACGAACAAGAACGTGGATGAGATGATGAAGCACAAGTTGGTCGATTTCGTCATCGAGTGAGTGCGGTCCGATCCAGCCGAGGGGTGGGTTGCGGGGCGGTGGAAGAACAGATCGACTGACACACTCTCTGTTTTCGTCCATAGATTCATGGAAGGTGCGATTATCATGATCAAACCAACGAGACTGTATGCTGTATACTGTATACTGACCTCCTACCCCCACTGCACCGACTACGCAGCCGTCGACAAGGAAATCTCGGAAGCGAAACTATCCCTGAACGCTCGGGCTCGTATCGTCGCAGAGTCCTTCCTGTCCACAGTCGGTCGACGAAACTATTGTCTTGGGCAAAGGTCAGAATTGCTGAATCTGTTCTCCTTCTTCACAGTTCGCCTGAAACGAGCAATCGCTCAACGAGACGAATCGGAGCTAGTTAGACGCCGAGATGGGACGAGCGCAATCCCCTGTTGCCTTTGTCCTTGTGCAAAAATTTGTAATCATAAGCAATATGAAACCAAGGATTCGTTGGCGCAACTTGGGGCAAGGCCCAAGTGGGGTTACAAGTCAGATGCACCCTTGGAACAGCCCCCCCGAAGTTCGAAAAAAAGAGTCCGAGTTGAAACGATGGAAGGTGGTCTGAAAAGTTCAACACTTGTAGACTGTTTGAGCTCCATCACAAATATCTTACCCGTCCTCCTCAGCGTCGAAGCTCATCTCAGCCCAAGTCGACCGACAACCTCCCTCGCGCGTTACTCTGCTCCCGCTTCTCCTCCACCACTGCACCCCGTCCACAAAACCCCATGCCCCCTACCACACCCCCACTACACCCTTCCCAAATACCCACCTTGATACTCATAACCCTTTTACCCACGACCGTCCTCTCCACATCCCCCATCCAAGATTCGATCCTCGAACTCTGTCTGGGCTGTCTCTATGAAGTCGATCCTCCCAAAGGAGTGAACGAATGGGTGGGAAGGATCGATCAAGATGATGATATTGGAGGGGACCAGTGTAAGGTTTTGAGAAAGGAATTGAAAGCGGTCATATTGGAATCGGTGAGTTTTTCAAGGTTGGGGATCTCATGTTGGAGAGGAGGGGGCAGTTAGTTGGGTTTTGCACGCGTCGCGGCGCGCGCACGAATGGCAAGGGGCGGAGTGATAAAGAGAATGACTCACAAGACCGTTGCTTTGGGGCTTGATAGACTTTGGCTTTGGCAAAGAATGGATTGGATATGTTTCATTTTTGGTTACAAGGTAAAGACTCTTTTGCCTACTCAAATCGCTCTAGCAAGAAACGTTGCTGATTCGCCCCCCTCTTTCGAGTCACCTGGCTTTTACAGAATTGAAACGGCTATATCCGTCGACGGAGGAAGATGAGGTATGCTACATCCACATGCCAAATTAGCGTAGAGCGCATTTGACAGTTTATGTTCCCATCCACAGGCCTCTCTAACCAACACCGTCCTTCATCGTTTATCCCCTTTGGCACTCTTTATCCGTCGATTCCGACTCACTTTTTCACAATTGTCGTTCGACCAAGCCGTTAAATGGTGGGAAGACGTAAGCAAATGGTGTGGTATTTCCTTACCTACGACATTGAGAGGAAAGAAAGGTGTAACGGGCAGGGAGAGTACGACGAGGGAACTTGTCGCTCAGAGGTGAGCAAAACTGGAGCTTGGCTTTTCAGGAGAATGCGATCGGTCGCTCGAAAGGAACTTGACCTGGTTTCCTCGGTCGCACGTTGCAGCTATCGAGATGCAAGAGCTTGCGCAGATTATCAAGGGATGAAGGATGCACTTGCGTATTACGATTTGGACGATGGAACCGGTGGGCTTATGTGAGTTTCGGTCAAAGTGGCTGCGCGCTTGGTTCGGAGGCGCTGACAAGAGCATCCTTGCACAACGGTTGTGTTGCGAGAAAATAGGAAAGGAAGACCTCAAACCGCTTTACTCAACTTGGCGTTCCTCGAATACACGCATCAAGGGTATATCGCTGCGCGTGAAGTAAAAGATTTTCAGCCCATCGTGCCGGCTCACGAGGAGGTTTTTTTATATTAATGAACTGACCTCTATGAGTTCCAACTCGACAGGCATTGAACGAAGCGATCCAAGTTGCTCGGAATGTCGGCGATTCACAATGTCTTGCTACAGCAGCCAGGTCAGTCATACGTGTACGGCGACGCCGTCTTCATCGAATAGAAACTCATGCGACTCCTCCCCAATCCCATCAGTCTCAAAGCCCGCCTCGACTTCACCTCCCCCTCCACACGCCACCTCTCAACAATTTTAACAACCTCCCAACCGACCCCCACCGATCTCCTACACACCCTCATGGACCTCTGCCTAAACTCCACCACCCCTCTCCCCTCCCTCTTCACACTCCTCTACGCCTCCCGAACGGCGTATCAAATTCCCCCACCACCAAAACTTTCCCTGAGCGGTATGAAACCACCCCAAACTGGACCACAACCAAGTCCAAAGTCTTCACCGCTGAGTGAATTGTTGGGGATGTGCGAGGAAGTGCAAGGTGGGGAAGAGGGGGATTTATGGGAGGCTCAGATGGGGATCGTGGGAGGTGAATTGTGGAGACAAATTGGTGAGTTGGGGAAGGAACGTAATCTTGTACTTTTTGTGAAGGAACGAATTGTTGATTCAAAAGGATTGATCTTGGGTTCAGGTTCGACGAATTTGAGTCGGGTGGGGGAAGAATTGGCTTTTGAAGCATTGGATCGACATGCTACTTCTTCAAGGATCGACCCGACGACGGAATGGGATCTTAGAATCGCTATATTGTGTCGCCAATCTCAAAGGGTAAGTCCCTGGACCAACCCCCTTTATCGTCATTTCGATAGGTACGAGTGACTGACCTGCTTTTGTCACTGTAGTTGGCCCGATCCAATCGAACCGCCGAAGCGCTAAAGGTCCTGCTCGCCGCGGTCGATACGCGCTCCAAACGTTCTTCAATGGGTTTGGTCGAACTAGTCGAATGGGAGAACCTGATCTGGGAACTGATCCATCTCGAAGCTGAACGACTCGAAGATCATTCCACACTCGAGCTAGTAACCAAGATCCAACCTCGTTCCTTCAAATCCCCACTCCGAACCAAGGACGAAACAAACTACACCGAGTTCACTACTACCACCACTAAAGAACTTCCCCTTCCTCTCCTACACGAAGCACTTAGAACTTGCTCGAACTTGCTCGAAAGTTCATCCCCTTATTTAACGCTTAACCCAACGCTCAACGCACTTTATTCATCACGAAAACAAAGTCGTTATAAATTGAGTCTGGTCGGTTTGTTGAGGTTGGTCGAATTGAGGATTAGGATTTCACCGAGTAGGGAAGAGGCGGAGAGAGGGTTGAGGGATTTGGAAGAGGAGTGGGAGGGTTTTTTGAGATGTGGGGTTCATGAGCTGAATGGGGATGAGGATGGGGATGGGGATGGGGATGTTTTGGGATTGGGGTGGGAGACTAGGGGGAGGTTGGAGGTTTTGAAAGGGTTGAGAAAGGGGAGGGAAGAGGGGGATGGGGAGGGTGGGAAGTTGGAGAGAGATCAAAGTGAGTTTATTGGCTCAAGGAGGAGCGGCATGTCATTATGGCTGAGGGGAAATTTCGTTTGTTTCGCATTGTTCAGTTGAGGAGGAGTCGCTATTCAGAGCGATCAGAGCTTTGGAACAGGCGTTGCAAAGTAAGTTCTCGTCCCGTTGACGAGTGATCCCGTTCCCGAGGTGATTGACCCCTTCCCACCTTCTCACCAGTCTATGAAAACCTCAATCAACCCTCTTGCATCAAAAGGGTCCTCGTCTTGCTCGTTCACGTCTACGACAACCTTTCGCAACACGTCGATCCAAAGTACAATCAACAGAAAGAGGAATATGCCACGAGGGTGATCGAGATCGATTGTCAGCGGAGGGAGGGGAGGATAGGGACGAGGTCTTTGGAGGGTTTGGTTGATGTGTTGGAGTTGGTTAGAGGGGCGGTGGTGGGGAAGGTGATCTCGAAAGGAGGATGATGCACTGTTGTATTTACGAGCGCCGTTGAATCTCGAGGGTTGACTAGTCCCGGGCGAGTTTTGAAAGCAGTATGGTGGGGGGTAGTGGTTCTATACATTACATGTGTACACATTTCGAGGGGACCGTGGAGGAAAATAGGGTGGTGATACATCGCGGAAGTGGTCCGATCCGGCTCGTCCACGAGTGTTGCGAGGTTGCGAGAGGACTGCGGCCGGGACGTGTGGTTCGCCGTCACGCGTGTCGGGTATGTTCACAACCGTGATAGATGATAGTTGATGGTAGGAGCTCGTGCCTTTCCTCCGATTTTCTGTGTGATGTGACGAGCAACACCAAGTAAAGAGGTCAGAATCCTCAGCAGGGGGGGAAAACGAACGCGCACCACCAACGCTTGCGGTCGAAGGATTTGGCAGGAACGTACAGGTTTCTGCATGCACTCGTGCAATTTCGCGGCCGATTCCTTGCACTTGTCCACGCTGGCCAAGTCGCCCGACGCGGCCCAACACGTCAACATCGCCGAGAGCTCGATCGCACACGGTTGGATGTGCGCCGTTCGACGCGGTTTGACTTTGAGCTGTGGGGGGGGGGCAGGAGGGGAGAAGGAAGGGTGAGTGGGATGGTTTGAATGTTGGGTGTAGTTGATGGGACTTACTTTGGGGATGTGTACCATGATTGTGCTCTGTTGCGGGTTGCGTGTACGGAGTGGATCACAGCGGTAGAGGTCGGCTTCACACGGCCTCGAGTCGGAAACGATACGCACGCGCGCACGGACCCCTTGTTTTTGGGGGCGCGAGTCAGCGACCGGCGCACGGGCCCGTTGCCGCTTCGGGGTGGGCGCTGCGTCGCGGAGGCGGCGGAGTGGTGGGTGTGCTGCGCTGTCTTGCGCTGTGTTGCGAAGCGAGAACCGAGTGGCGGCGCGGCGACTCCGATCGCGTTTCTCCCTTCCTACATATCCACAACATCCTTGCGTTCACCACCCCCGGTCCGCCTCATTCACCTACCAAACAAAGAGGACTAGACCACCAAGACCCCGTTCGCTCTACGGACAGCGCTCATCACAAGTCACCCACCCGTTCACCCCCTACCCCCTGGCTGGCCACTCACTCCTCGTTCGGCACATCTTCCCCTCCGCTTCGAGATCACTAGCCGTCATCCGCATCAGCACCACCATCACCACCACCGCCACCACCACCACTACTCGTCCCCTCCTCCATCATGCCTCAGAACGAGTACATTGAAGAGTCCATTCGAGTCAGTTCCGGCTCTCGTTGCATTCATATGGTCATAGTTCGTGTACTGACACCTCTAGCTGCTTCGTCACACCTCTCACCCGCACACCCGACTCCCGACTCCCATCGCCGAACCACCTCCCTCTCCGCCGGTTCAAACAGCGCAATGGTCGTCGAATGGATCACGAAGAACGTACTCGTAAAAAGACGGCTCGTCAAGCGCACAAGCAATCCCAAATGGCGCAAACCTTACACGGCCACAAGGCCAAACTTCTCCACGCCCGTCGTTACGCCGAAAAGGTTCAAATGAAGAAGACGATCAAAGCTCACGAAGAAAGGGACGTTAAAACGAAGGACAAGGACGTCATGCCCGAAGGAGCGTTGCCGACTTATTTGTTGGATCGGGAAGGACAGAATGATGCGAAGGCGTTGAGTTCGGCGGTGAAGCAGAAGAGGAAGGAGAAGGCTGGTAAATTCGCGGTCCCGCTGCCTAAGGTCAGGGGTATTGCAGAGGATGAGATGTTCAAGGTCGTCAAGACCGGAAAGACCAAGAGGAAGGGGTGGAAGAGGATGGTCACCAAGGCCACCTTTGTTGGCGAGGTAAGCCATAATCGAGCAAAAGTAAAAGTCGTACTCAAGCTGATCGGTTGGCCTTCTGTTTACAGGACTTTACCCGAAAACCGCCCAAGTTGGAACGCTTCATCCGACCTTCTGCGCTCCGAGTCAAGAAGGCCAACGTCACTCATCGTCAGTTCCGAAGCAGAAACACTCGGCAGACCTAGCCCACACTGCTTACGCCTCCATCTCACCCTTCTCACAGCCGAACTGAAAGCTACGTTCCAATTGCCCATTATTGGCGTCAAGAAGAACCCCCAATCACCGATGGTTAGTGCTGCCGCAAAACACGCAGAGATTTCCAAAAGGTCTTTGGGAAGTTTCTGACCCTTTTCTTGCCCTATTCTCCGTTCACAGTACACGCAATTGGGTGTTCTGACAAAAGGTACCGTCATCGAAGTCAACGTCTCGGAATTGGGTCTCGTCACGTAAGTTTCAGCAATGCTCGGCCCAAACCAATTGAGTCGAATCTGACCAGAGTCTCCTTTGGTCGTTTTCAACAGTACTGGCGGTAAAGTCGTTTGGGGTAAATACGTAAGCCTATTCATACTTTCCAAGTAACCGTAGCTCTCGAGAGCAACATCACTGATAGCGATTCACCTTCAATAAAGGCACAAGTCACCAACAACCCCGAATTGGACGGTTGCGTCAACGCCGTGCTTCTCGTCTAAACCGCGAACGTGACATCGATCGGAGCTTTCGATCCCTCATTGTCCCATCTTGTACATCATCTCTAGCTCGTCTCGTTCCGGTTAGACCATCCCATTCGGCACGTCGTTCCTAGCTTTTTACCTCCCGGTCCCACGTTTATTTTTTTGGGTGTCCTTCCCTCGCTTTTTGGGGTAAAGGGTGTATTGTAATCATCGCATTTTTTCTTTCTCTTCATCAAAATACTAAACAAAAGATTGGGAAGGAAAAGTTCAGGGGGAGGGGGGCTAAAACAAGGTGGTGGTGGTAGTGGTGGGGATGGGTTCGTGCAAGAAGGCCGAGTTGAGGGGTTCATGAGATGGGGATTTGATCCCGGATGACGACGCATGGAGCCCGAAAGGGGACGGGGCGGGGCGGGGTTAGGAGATGGTATTCCATGGCGTAGGTATGGAGACGAGTCGGGAAGTTATCGAGGGTGGTGGATGTCGGTAGTGTTTTCGGTGGTAGGTGGACAGTAGTCGCTTTAGAAGCAGAACACCTGGTCCTCCTTCTTCGAGATCGTTCGGGGTTCGTCAAAGTTGAGTTCCTTGAGCGACTTCTTCATCGCGTTGATCATAGGGGGAGGACCTGGGAAAAAAAACCCCGTGCCAGTACGTCTATCAGCCCTGAACCTTTAGATCACCTCTCCAGCCTGAAAAAGCTACGCACCACACAACAAGATCTTGTTCCTCTTATCCGCCTTGGGCAAATGTTCCTCAATCATCTCCCTGGTGACGAAGCCTGCACCTCCATTCCATTCCTTGGGAGGCTCGTTGAGAACGTAGTACAGCTTGAATTGATCGGCGTGCTTCTCCGCCAAGGCGTCGAGCGATTTCTTGAGCAGGATGTCTCGCGGTGTAATGTTGGCGTAGATGAGCGACAACTTGGTCTTGTCCAAAGGGTTCTTGAGCACGGCGCGGATGATTTGCTACATGAAATGATGTTTGTGAGCACACAAGGTGACAGCAAGACTTGTTCGATTTGATGACTCACGAGCATGGGGGTGATGCCCGTTCCACCGGCGATCATACCAATCTGGTCCGACATGTTGGGCGTGTAGACCATTTGACCCTTGGGGCCCTTGAAATTAACATAGTCGCCAACCTTGAGCTCGCCAAAGTACTTGGAGATATTTCCGGTGGGGTAACTCTGTGAGGTGATTCAGCGACGGCGAACGGGTGAGAGGAACCAAGATGTTAGCGCTGGGTTCACCACTAACAACGCACGGCGACGTGATGATTTGAGGGTTGATGAAACGTACTTTGATCAAGAGCTCAAAAAAGCCCTTGTCGTCGTCGGATGAAGTAGGCGTGTAGGATCTCTGGACGAGCTTGTCGTTGATCGTCGCGGAAACGGAAACGTGTTGGCCGATGGGCAGACCCAAAATACCTCGGTTGGGGATCGCGAACCGATAGCTGTGTAAGAGATCGAGTGTCGTTTAGTATGATGGCCTCGAACATGTCGGCGCTGCCCAGGACCGTCATCAAGGACAAGCTCGCCGCGGCCCGACGAGGAAGCGCAGGAACAGCCCTAGCCGCGGAGGAACTGACGTTGCCGTGTTGGGCGAGACGACGATCTTGTCAATCAGCTTGTACTTTTGCCAGTCGTCCTTCTTGAGTGATGGCTTTCCACCTGAGAAGCAATGAGATGAAGCCAAGCATCATGTCAGTTATGCGCTCTCAACATGGCCTAGATCGCTGGCCTTCAAAGCCGTTTCATCGCCGTGGCGCCTCGACGGCAATCAATCCCCCCCCACGAGCCACAACGACGACCGAGCGATGGAGGGCTGGCGACTGACTCGGGTGGGTGGAGATGAGGTACAACACCGCGACCGCTACCAAGGCCACGGCGGTCCCGATCATCTTTTGCACATCATCGAGCGCGTTGAACTGGTCGAGGTACTTTTGATACGGTGCGGGTGACATCTTGGCGGCTGCTCTTATGGCGGGTGGGGTCCGATGGCAGAGAGACGACAGTCGAGAGCCACTGGCAGGCGCCGGGCAGCGCGCGTTAAAAGTCAAGGCCGATCGTCCCGCGGCGGACTTTCACGTGCGACGACGGCCGCCCGGAGCCCGTCTTCCCATTGCATGTACCAAGGCAAGGCATCGAAAAATCTTACTATTTTCTGCCGAGTTCCGTCATCTTTCATACTTACTATCGAGCTCGAAGGAGCGTGGTTCCCCCGAGGAAAGTGCAAGGTGTGTTGGGGAACTTGGTCGCCGCTCGGACCTCCTCAAGATCGGGTAGTCCGGCGGAGTTCCTTGCCGTTAAGGGAGTAGAGAATGTAGGAGTATTAAGGGTTACAGTAGCTACATAATTGTGGTGACGTACGGAGTGGTATTGCTTAAAGCAGCACACCATTTCACTCGAACAATTTGATTTCGGGGAGACAAACTTCCCACGGGGGCAACTTGGCTGCGCACAGATGACTCGATTTTCGCCGCTTGGAGACTCCTGTTCATCGCTCAGACAGGGAGAGACTATTGGCCATCCTCTATTACCCCTGGGTTTAAAGGAACACCTCTTGTTTACCCTGGGATCAGATGTAATCTCTCTGAGCTCTTTTTGCGAGTGGGTACAAGTGGGGGGTCGACCGCGTGCCAGCACAATTCTCACAGTGTCCGGCGACTGGGTCGAAGCACAGTAGTAGCACAGTACACTTCATGAAATGACTGACCATATTCGCGCGTGCCAGAACTTTTCCCGACTGGAATTTCGCTAGATTGGGAAGTCATAAGTGAGCCGATCATTTCCTGGGAGCCGCTAGTCTCGGACGGAGCCACCGTCGGAGTACCGCCCGGCGCCAGGTTGTCGTAGGTCCAGGCTCGACGCGCCTCGACGCGGCATTGAGTCTCCTGCCGCATCCGTCCTCATGGCGCTGTGGGCATGAGCAACTTTAGATACGCTCCAGCTCCGAGCGTCGATACACAGCGCGCGCGACCAACGACGACCTTTCGATCTGCTGCCGCTGTATTAGCTGCCGAGGCTGCGAACCGGCGAGCGAGCGGGTCCTCGAGCAACGCTGCGAAGAGGCTTCGTGATCTTCCTCCGACATCAACATCTGCAGCTCAAAAGGGACATCAAAATCAACAAGCGATCACGATACTGTCGGATGACGATGATGACGACGAAGAGGATACACTAGACGAGGAGATGGAGGAGATTGGCGCCCCACCTCGCGCCTTGCTGGACCCGTCGAGCATCGGGGTAGTACAGGGGCATCCAATTGGGAACGATCAGGATGACGGTGACGAAGAAGAAGCTGTAAAGAAGGTACGCTATATTCTCATGCACCCTTCACATGATCAGGTTCCGCGCGTGCCCAGTGGCTCACCATCAGCTACGTCACTCTGGCGCAGCTCGAAGACGAACTTGAATCGATCGATTCGCAGTTGAACAAGCTCAAGGAGCTACGTAGGGTCATCCAACGCGATCACGACGCTCTAAGACGCAAACTCGACGCCAAGAAGACCCAAATCTCGTCGGACTCGAATGGCGACACCGTGCAAAATCGCCAACTCGGTCGTGAAGCCGGCGTGACCGACTACACGCGTTCCGATTTCGAATGGTCCAAGCAGATTCGAGTCACCGCGAGACAAGTTTTTGGCATCGATAGCTTTCGACATTCACAAGAAGCTGTCATCAATGCTGGATTTGCGGGGCGCGACATTGTTTGCATCATGCCGACCGGTGGTGGCAAGTCTTTGACGTACCAGCTGCCGGCGATCATGGCCAGTCGAGGAACGACGGTCGTCATCACCCCTCTCATCAGTCTCATGGACGACCAATGCTTCAACTTGCGCGAGCTCAGTGTCAACGCCGAGATGCTTAACGCTTCGACGACGAGCGAGGACCAGCGATGGATCATGAAGCGACTCGTTGGCAACAGTCAGGCTGCCTCGACTAACAAGAAGGGCAAGGCTAAAGCGGAACTTCAAGATTCTGAGCTCAAGGAAAAGGACCTCATCAAGCTCGTTTACGTCACGCCCGAACGCATCGACAAGTCCAAGACGTTCGTCAACACTCTGTCCAAGATGTACGATGCTGGGTTAATCGTCCGCTTCGTTATCGACGAAGCGCATTGTGTCTCGACGATGGGGATGGACTATCGACCGTCGTATTTGGCGCTCAAGCGTCTCAAGGCCCTGTTCCCTACGACCCCGATCACAGCGACGACGGCGACTGCTCCCGCACATGTCGTTGCGGATATGATCAAGACCCTCACACTTCCTTCCCGAACCAGCCCCGGTAATGCCGCTCAACCGAACACGACCGTGATGTTCACATCGCCGTTGTTCCGACCGAATCTGCGCTTCAGTGTGGTGCCCAAGCCCCCATCGGCCGCGGCCCAGACTCAAGCGATCGTCGACGAGATCCTGACGTCACATTCCAACGATATTGGTATCGTCTACTGCCTCTCGCGCAACGACACCGAGAACGTGACCAAGGCGCTCCACGATCTGAGCAAAGGTCAGATCCGCGCCGCGATCTACCATGCCGGCTTGGACGATGGCGAAAAGTTAAGGGTCTATGATCGATGGCGCAAGGGCCAGATCAAAGTAGTCGTCGCGACGAGTGCGTCCTTCGGTCTCGGAATCGATAACCCTTCCGTTCGTTTCGTCATTCATCATTCACCACCCAAGTCGATGAGCTCGTTATCGCAAGAAGCGGGGAGGGCAGGCAGGGACGGGAATTCCGCAGATTGCATTTTGTTTTGGCGAGCTGCGGACGCTTCGAGGTTGTCGACCTTGATCGTCGACGAGTTTCGAAGTGGAGGCAAAGAACGATTGTACGAAATGATTCAGTACGCGGAAGACCTCAAGACCTGTCGCAAGCTCGCGTTCGCCAAGAGCTTTGATGGTGGTGCTCAGGCGTCGAACAAGACGGCCGCTCGATTCGATGAAGGTCCAGATGCCGATCGCCCGTGTGGCAATTGTGACAACGTGAGTCAGGCCGAATCTTGCAGTTAGTGTACGAAATGACCAATGACTCTATCATAACATCGCAGTGTCTCCGCGATCCATCTACCGTCGAATCCGTCGACGTCTCGTTGGAAGCCTATCGTGCACTGCGAATCATGTCCGCCGCCGATGCCTCAAGTGGGACCCTGACCCTTACCCAGGCCTGCGATCTTGTCCGAGGTCTTGGGAAAGGTGCGATCACGACGACGTCGAACGATACAAGGGGTAAAGTCAACAAGGGCAAAACTAATATTGATGTCGATAGCGTTGCGGGGGGAAAGGTTGGGCTCAACAAGGATCAGACGGAACAATTGTTGGTTAGGTTAATGATCGAGGGGTATTTGTCGGAGCATTTTCATACGAGTGAGTGGTATCGCAAAGCTGGTCGTAGGGGAAGACGAGCTGACTTGTTGTTTTCGTGTACCGTCACCACTGCAGCTGGTTACACCACGACTTCGTACCTGCGTCCTCGACCCTTGGCGACGAGATTCACACGGTTCACGCCCCAGCAGATCTCGCAGTCCCAAGGTGAAGATTTGCCTATCAGCATCGTTCTTGAGTTGCGCAAAGATGGCAAGAAGAGAACTTCAACCAGTAAGGGCGGGAAGAGGAAATCAGGCCCATCATCGACGGCGGCCGCGAAGAAGCTCAAGAAATCGGGTATCGAGACGATAGAGCTAAAAGACGATGATGAGGACGAAGAGGGTGAAGGAGGAGATGACGACGATGACGACGATCCCGAGCTTGAACCGGCCGTCAGTTGTTCCCGAGAGGAGCCGGATGATGACGAGTTGGAAGCCGCGACCGATGCCGATGGGTGGCAAGTTTGGTCCTCTGCATCATAGACTGAATAGCTTTAAACTCAGTAGCTTGTTGTATCCTTTGTATTCGCTTTCGGGCACAGTTGCATTGCGTAGCCTTATTCAGAGAAATCATATAGAACCCCAAGTCTGTTACGGATCACACGCATCTATTGACGAGCGGCAAAGAGCTTCTTGGCCTGCTCGATCGCCTCCTGAACCTTTGTCGGTTCCGAACCGACACCCTGCGCCGAATCATCCTTTCCTCCACCTTTCCCACCAACGATGGCAGCGACGCCCGTAAGCCACGTCTTGGCGGTGAAAGCCTTGCTCTGCATCGCCTTGGGAACATAGTTGAGATGCAAGACCTTGGCATCTTCAGCGGAGAAGAGGTACGCAGCCTTATCGAGCGCTTTGGCCTGCAACGATCCCGCTTGCAAGATCTTGGGGTTGGCTTGAGCTTGTTCGAACGAGGCGATAAAGACCTCGGCTTCGGGGTTGGTTTTGAAGTATTCCGCGACGGTTTCAGCGACCTTCTTGCTTTCCTCCTTTTCGAAAGCCTTGCCTTCATTGATCAAGGTCATCCTAGCCGCCTTGACTTTTTCCTTCAATTGATCCCTTCGAACGACACCGATCTCGGCAGTGGCGAGTTCAGTTTCGAAGGTCTTGAGGGCCGAGTCTCGGGCTTTGCCGGACAACTTCTCGATCGAGGCGTACTTGGCTTCCGTTTCGTTCGCGAAACGGGAAGCCTGGTGGGCCTCCTCACCCGTCACAGCAATGACTCGCCGAATACCCTTGGCGATACCGGCTTCCTCCATCAGGACGAACTCCTTGATGTCCCCCGTCTTGGCAACATGCGTTCCACCGCAGAACTCGACACTCGTTCCCCTCCACTTGGGGTTCGTCAAATCCTTCTGAATCTCGTCAATACTGAATTCGAGCGTGACGACTCGAACGGGGTCGGGATAGGCTTCTCCAAAGACGGCGCGTAAACCGGGGATCTGTTGGGCAGTCTTGAGGTCCATTTCCTTGCTAAAGACTTTGACGTTTTTCTTAATCCAGGCGTTGGACAACTCCTCGATCTTGGCCAAGTCGTTCGTCGGGATTGGGGCCTTGTGGGAGAAATCGAAGCGCAGTTTGGTAGGAGCGACGAGCGAACCTTTTTGGTCAATGTGATCGCCGAGGACTTCGCGGAGGGCAAAGTTGAGGATATGGGTTCCGGTATGGTTGTTGCGAAGTGGCCATCGTCGGAGTTCATCGTACGAAGCGACGACGCCATCACCGACCTTGAACGTACCCTCCTTGATCGAGCCAATGTGCAAGACGTAACCGTTAAAGACCTGAACATCGCCGACGGCGAAATCAGCTGATCCGTCGATAACGATACGACCCGTATCGTGTTCCTGTCCACCCGACTCGGCGTACAGGTTCGTCTTGTCCAACACAATTCCGAATGTCACGCCAGCGGGGACTTCGGCACTCGAGTCGTAGAATTTGCTCTCGTGGTAGATGGCCTTGACGGTCGCATCGACGTTACCCAGTCCGAATTTGAACGAGTCGTCGGACTTGGGTACAGCGGCGTTGGCCTCGAGCGCAGCGATGTCGTGCACGTCGAGACGAACGCTTTGCCCATCCCCCTTCTTTCCCGCGCCTTTACTAGCTTCCTTACTCGCCTCCTGAGCCTTCTCAAAGTCATCCTGGTTGATCGTCAAGCCCAGCTCCTCGGCCATCAAGAGCGTCAAATCGACAGGGAAGCCATAGGTGTCGTACAAGCGCCAAACATCCCTACCAGCGAGTTCCTTGGCTCCCGAAGCTTGGGCCGCGGCGACGTAGGTGTCGAAGAGCTTTTCTCCCCGGTCGAGCGTGCGCGAGAAGGATTCTTCCTCCTCGTCGAGGATCTCCTTCAAGTCGTCGTACTTGCCCTGGATCTCGGGGAAGAAGTCGCCCTGTGAAAAAAAAAAAAAAAAGGGTCCTGAGTGTCTGATACACTCGAGGAGATGATCGTCCATGCACAGGGAGTACTAACCATCTGCTCCGTCAAAGTCGGGACAAGGTCCGAAAAGAAATGACCAATCGAGACCCCAAACTTTTTCCTTACGTATCGAGCTCCACGTCGCAACACTCGTCGAAGGACGTAACCTCGTCCAACGTTGCTCGGCACACCTCCATCGCAAATGGCAAAAGTCAAAGTCCTAACGTGATCGGCGACGACGCGGTAAGCGGTATCGATGCCGTCCCTGTCCTCGGCGCCCAACTTGCCCGTGTAATCACGCGCTCCGGTCAATTCCTGAATCCGCTTGAAGAGAGGTGCGAAAACATCGGTATCGTAATTGGATCGCTTATCCTGCAAGACCGAGACAAGGCGCTCGAAGCCCATTCCGGTGTCGACGTGTTGAGCGGGCAAGGTGCGCAACGAGGCGTCGGCTTCGCGGTTATATTGGATGAAGACGAGGTTCCACACCTCGAGGACGTCGGGGTCGTCCTGGTTGACGAGCGACGAGGCGTTGCGGCCACCGATGCGGTCGTAGTGAATTTCAGTGCAAGGTCCGCACGGGCCGGTGGCTCCCATTTCTACGAATAGTCGAGAACGGCCGAATCAGTGTAGTTCGACGCAAACTCTTATTCACACGACTGACCCCAAAAGTTGTCTTTGGCATTTCCCGGGACGATGTGATCCTCCTCGACGCCGAGGGCGAGCCAAAAGTTCTTGGTCTCGAGATCAGGGGGTAAGCCAAAGCCACCCTCAAAGTAAGTGACGTAGAGGCGGTCCTTGGGGAGGCCGTACACCTCGGTCAAGAGCTTCCACGCGAATTCGGTGGCTTCGTTCTGTGCGGTGCGGGCAGTGAAAGCGAGTGAGCCAAGAAGGGTCACGGTGGGGGTTTCCATCGATGAATGCGTACCTTGAAGTAGTCGCCAAAGGACCAGTTTCCGAGCATCTCGAAAAAGGTGTGGTGGTACGTATCCTTTCCGACGTCGTCAAGATCTAGGGAGTGTAAGGTGAGGTTTCAGGGCTTGCTGCCGGACTTTGGGGCCAAAGTGAGCGATGAACGGACCGTTGTGCTTGCCGCCTGCTCGGATGCACTTTTGCGAATTGACGGCCCTCTTGAGCTTGGCAAAGGACGACGAAGGGTCGACGGTGCCCAAAAAGATGGACTTGTACTGGTTCATACTGTGGGTAGGTGGAGGTGGTCAGTCAGTCACCTGCGCGTTCGGTATCGCCCACGCGCCGGCTCCTACTTACCCAGCATTGGCAAAGAGCAAGGTCGGATCCTCGTAGGGGATCGTCGATGACGAAGGCACAAAGGTGTGCTGGGCCTGCTTGAAGAAGTCGAGGTAGGTCTGTCGCACCTTGACCGCGGGCCAATCGCCCCACTGCGAGCTTGTCGTGGAGCTCATTCTGATCGACGACTGCAAGGCGAGATAAGGTGAAGAAGAAGGCGAGCCCAAGAGACGAGATGATGATCCAAGAAGGCAGCGCGTGCGGCGTATCGCGGTGGAGGCGAACTGGAACGAGGACGTCGTCGTGGAGATGGAGCGGGAGCAGCAGCGGTGCCTCTTTCCTTTGGGTGGGGGGAGCAGCAGAAGAGCCTAGTCCAGTATAGACTCCAGTCCGAGCGCAGACCGAGTCAAAAGAAAATCGCCCAGCGCATCGATCGCTAATAATGCGCTAATACGACCCGCGTCTATAGAGCAAGCAGCATTTACGGATTAGATCGCCCGCGTCCGTGCACTTTTTGTCCTGATCACTGGCGACGACGACCCCGACCACTCGAGCGCGAGCTGGTTTCCGACACGTCATCTCGTGTTCCGGCCCGTTGCGCACCTCTTGTCGTTCCTGGCGTTCGACATAGACGAGCTAGGTCGACTCAAAGAACGGCCTACGACCACGATGGTCAGTCTACTCGCCTCGTCACGGGCTGCGCGGTGGTGGTGGCCGCGGTTGCTGCTGTGCACTTTCGCCACTTCGACCGTGATTCTGGTCGTCAACGCGCTCTCGGCCCTCGATCGACCTCGCTCCGGCTTCTTAGAGAACGTGTTGGAATCAAAAGACGTCGATCAAAAGTATTGCAAGGTAGGTTGCGTGTGATGCCCCAAGTTCCCCCCGCTGTCCGACCCCTCTCAAGCGGCTGACCCGCACACACACGCGCCGCGTCGCGCCTCGCTTCCTCTCGCAGCCTTCTGGCTTGATCGACGATGCATGCTGTGATTTCGAAACGGTCGAATCCGTCAACGACGACCTGTACAGCAGTCTACACGATATCGTATCCACACCTTATTTCCGCTACCACAAAGTACGTTCCCAGCTCTTGCTCTGATTAGTCAGCTCCGTCCCTCGGCTCGAGACGATCGCTGACCCCCCCATGACTCTCTCCCCTATTCCCACCGTCGATCATCGTCCGTCTTGGCAACGACGATAGGTCGATCTTTATCGGGAATGCCCGTTTTGGCAAGAGGATGGCAGTTGTATGAACAGGGCCTGCGGTGTAGAGACAACAGACGAGGTACGTGGCATCCCATCCCACTCGTGGAACGACCAACCCACGTGACCATCGCACTCCGGTTGTCGTGGCCGACCCCTCGGCTCGGGACTTTCTCAAACAAGCTGAACCCATGCGAGGATCCTCTGCAGCCCAACATTCCAGAAAAGTGGAAACCATCAAAACTCGGCGCGTTGAGATTGAACGCATCATCTCCTGTACGTCGCCTTCATCGTTCGATATATCCCCCATCTCTGACCCCACGTTCGCTCGGCTTCCGCTCAACCCACAGGCCTCGGTCGAAGGAGGTTCCCTCGTCAAGGAATCCGACTTCTGCGTTCTCGAGGATGAATTCGATTCAGGTGTGTTCCCCGAATCGGTCCCGTCCCAAATTAAAAGATGAGACCGACGAGCTCACTTTTTATTTTATTTTATCTCGGTCCCTACAGAAGGCGTCTACGTCGATCTACTCGACAATCCCGAGCGTTTCACAGGATACGCCGGCCCTTCTTCTTCCCGCGTTTGGAAAGCGATCTACGAAGAAAATTGCTTCACGCCCGTTACTTTCATAGACCCTTCCCGACCCGAATCAGAAGGAGGGTCGGGCTTTGCCTCTCTTTCCTCCACTTCTTTACAAGCAGGGGCAATGATGGGCTTACCTAGTCTGTCGATGGGTTCGAGTGGCGGTGGTGGATGGGGAGAGAATGAGAAAAAGTTTTTTGGGTCGTTGGCGGGTCCCAGAGATGGCGGTGATGAGACATGTTTGGAGAAGAGGGTATTTTATAGGGTCATTTCAGGTAAGTTGACCCGCCGTTGAAGTGCCTTCCTTAGACTGTCGATCCTTGCGTCGTACTCATCTGTTCGGGTTCCTTACAGGTCTTCATGCCTCGATCTCGATTCATATCTGCGATGATTATCTCGATAAATCAACCGGCCAATGGGTAAGTCGAAGCACTGAACCCCTCTCCCTTCCCCTACCCCGTACTCACTCCTTCCCAATCCCCTCCCCAGGCCCCCAATTTACAATGTTTCGTCACCCGCATCGCTCAACATCCCGAACGACTTCAAAACGTTTACTTCACCTACGTCCTCTTACTGCGCGCCCTCTCTAAATCGGGACCTTTCCTCTTGGACACTTTGAAGAATACGGAGGCTGAACCGGCTACGATCGGTAGGATGAAGGGTTTGATCAAGAGTGCGACGGGTTGTCCGACTACGTTCGATGAAGGTTCGATGTTTACGGGTGTAGAGGCGGAGGTTAGTTTACGAGCGGTGTTTTTTTTTCGATTCGATCGCAGAAAGGGGAACCGGACTGATTTGATTTTTTTTTTTGATTTTTTCTTCTTTTGTCGCTGGGGATTGGATCACGTCGAACTTATAAGGTACTCAAAAGTGAATTCAAAGCTCACTTCCGTAACGTTTCCCGAATTATGGATTGCGTAGGCTGCGACAAGTGTCGTCTCTGGGGTAAACTTCAAATCACCGGTTTGGGAACGGCGTTAAAACTCCTCTTTTCAGCCCAAGAACTAACAACAACAACAACCACAACGAACCAAGTCGATCTTTCGAGGAGTGAGGTCGTAGCGTTTGTGAATACTTTGCATCGGTTGAGTGAGAGTTTGGCGGCGGTGGAGAAGTTTAGAGGGTTGTGGAATGAGAGGAGTTTCGAGGAGCGGGAAAGGGTCGAGAAGAGGGCGGAGGAGGGGAAACAGGAGGAGGAAAAGGGGGTGAAAGGGGGGGTAAAAGGGGTGGGGAGAGGGAAGGGACAGGTTAAGGAAGGGAAGGAGGATGTACGGATAGAAAAAGAGTTGGAGGAGAGGGAGGAGGTCAAACCGGTTTCGAAGAAGGAGGAAACGAGGAGGTCGGCGGGTAAAAGCGAGTTATAGATAGATGGGAATGACAAATCATCGCATACCTAGACCATAAGACAGAAGACAATACGCAAAGCCGTGAGGACTTTTGAGAGGCAGTCGTTCCTTCCCTCGCTGAACCATTCTCTCCCGACTCAACTTTTCTGCGGTGATCTGAATGTTCGAGTATACATAGCAAGTCTAGAGTGCAAGGAGAAACCAACCCAACTCCGAAGACATGCGATCAACAGAATCGCTTTTTCCCTCCTTCATACCATCCAAGGTCCCATAACCCTAACCGACGTCGCGCCCTGACTCAACAACTTGTGATGCACCAAATTCAACGCCTTGACCGCATCCCTGCCATCGATCACACTCGAAATATTGATCTCACTCGCGCCCTGCGAGATCATCTCGATATTGATATTCCCCTCCGCCAAAGTAGTGAACATTTTCCCTGCGATACCGACCATGTTCTTCATATGCTTGCCTACAAGGGAGAGGATGCACATATCCCGATTGACGATAACCTCCCCCACGACTTTCAACTCCTTCGTCATGCGATCCAAAACCGGTCCTCGGATCGATCCGTTGATCGCCATGGAGACGTGCACTTCGGACGTGGAGATCAAATCGACAATCACACCGTACTTGTCCAAGGTCCCAAAGATCCTCGCGAAGAAACCGTGCGAGATCGTTTTTCGATTCGATCGGATCGATAAAACGAGAATATCATCCTTGATCGTGATCGCCGTAGGACCCCTACGAGGAGGGATTACGAGAGGTGAAGTAGGCGTCGTCGTGGTGAAAGCGGTCGAAGGATCTTCCAAATCGGATCCTTCATCCGAATTCGTCGAGTTCAAATCGGGGAAGATGATCGTCCCTGATCCCGAAGGGTTTTCGACGTTCTTGATTCGGATAGGAATCGAAGCTCGGATGACTTGTTCCATGGTGAAGGGGTGGATGACTTCGGATCCATAGTAGGTCAATTCAGCGGCTTCTTCTGGCGTAATCGTCGAGAGTAGTCGCGCCGTGGGTACTTTCCTAGGATCCGCGGTAAAGATGCCGTCGACTTCTTTCCATACTTGAAGTTCGGACGCGCCCACACCGACAGCGCAAAGCGCGGCACAGAGATCGGAATACCCTCGACCGACTTGGGCCAACAAGGAACCGGGGACGACACCGAAGAAGCCCGTGACGACGGGGACTCGATCACCGCATTCGTTCAGTCGTTCGCCCAGGCGTTTCGAAAGGCGGTCGTAGAACGGCTGACTGAGTTGTTTCGACTCCCCCTTGGCTTCTTCATCGTCCTGTGCCGAACCTTCAACGATATTCTCCAACGAAACCAGTTCGGCCTCTACACCTCGATCATTGAGCACGGCGACCACAATGCGACACGACAACCTCTCCCCGACGCCCATGATGATATCCTTGCTCCTTGAAGAAATCTCATCAATGATCTGAGCGGCAAGGAGGAAACTCCTCAACCTCTCGCAATCATAATCGAGATCATCCTCGAGCTCGGCCAAGATTTGCGGATCCTTGACGAAACTCCGTGCGGCCTTAAAGTGGTCTTCTTTGATCTGGTCGACCGTACCGTGGAACAATTGAGGTCCTTCGTCGATATCGCGAACGCGTAGAGAAGAGATCGAAGCGGCCAGGGAATTGGACCGTGTCGAATGGGGTGTCGAGACACCCGACCGGGTATGGGTGTTGTTTTTCGAAGCAGGTGAGGGACTAACGGCGTTCGAAGAACTTCTTTGAAAGATCTGGGACGTCAAAGGGTTGATACGATCCGAGGAAGCGACGCCCGGTGTGCCCGGTGTCGGTGTAGGAGGGAGAGAAGGGATCGAGGAAGACATGTCCGGTGCTCGTGGTCGAAGCGCTTCCAACGCTGCTCGGAGGAGGAGGTTCGTCGTTCCCGTCGATTTGGATTCACCCGATCGTGCAGAACAGACGACGGCGACTCGGTTTCCGGATTCGATGTAGGATCTGTAAAACGTCGAAACGGCCCAGAGGTGAGCTCAGCACGATCAGCTCGCGGAGGAGAGATCCGGGTCTGGCACAGTCCGAGCACTTACGGGATGATCTGCATCGTGATGTTATCGATGAACTTGCCCAAACTGGTACCACCATACTTTTGGATGACCCAGGGTTTATCGACGAGATTACGCAGCTTGGGCTTGGGTGACGACGACGAGGACTGAGGAGGGGGTAAAGTCGAGGTTGACGCCATTGTAGAAAAGGGGGATAGTCAATCCGCGCCACAGGGGCCCAAGAAGGGTCTGGGGATGTAGAAAGTAGTATTGATGTGACGGATCCTAGTACAGGTGACTTGGGGTTGGGGCGCTGCGAACGAGGAACGTTTCTCGGTCGGCTCCGTCCGTCGAAGAGCAAAGTGAGTCAAAAAACCTCCCAAGACTCCAAGCTCGTCATCGATCGCTCCTTCGAGTAGTGATCGGGTTTTTCCTCTCAAGTCGCTCTAGCAATTAGAATCGGGAGAGTTTACCCCGAGATGGTGTGGGTGTGGTCTCTGATATGCAGGATATTTTCCCGCAAATAGTAAACACCTATCTGACCGATGTACGCACCCCGATGCTTTTCCCAGGAAGCCTCCGAATCTCGCTTCCGACCGATAGGGCCGTGGGCCGTTCGTCAGGCGCCAGAGGCCGCCGCGGTCGTCGGGCCGAGATCGCGAAGAGCTCAGAATATTCGTGCCGAGGCGTCCGCCTTATTTGCCGGTGCCCAGGAACACATTTTTCATTCCCTCTCTACCTCAAAAAAACCCAAAGTCTACATAAAAGACCTGCCCATTTCAAATCAAGTCCGAGCGCCTGGTATCCCTCGTCGTCCGAAAAGGAGGTTCAATCTTGAAACACAGATCGTCTTTCCTACGCCTTGCGATGTTCAATCTTCTCGACCCTGACCTCGCCTTCCACAAGCTGATACACGTATCTGTTCCCCAAGAGCCCCAACCAAAACAGAAAACAAACAAAAACGTTAGTACCTCCACCCTTGAACACTTTCCTCTCCGAGGCCCGTGAAACTAACGTGACGACGACATTGCCTTGAATATCCAACAAGGCGAACGAAGGTGTCGGCGAAGGCGGTTCCATGAATTGATCTTGCTCCGTTTCTGCTTCTTTTTCTCCTGCACCGTTCCTTTTCCCCTCTGATTTGGGATCTGTCGTTCCTGCAGCAGTTGCTTCGGAGCCGGGTCTCCCTTCTTCCGCAGTCTTGGTTCCTGTGCTCAAAGTGGAGGTGGTCGAGGAGGTAGTAGACTCGACGCCGGTTGTCGAAGAGGTAGAAGGGTGGTTGATCGTCGTCGGTGTAGTCGTAGCCGGTGGTGTCCAATGAGGGGAGAAAGCGCCGGTCGCCGATCCAGGGTTGATGAAGAACCGGCCATCATATTCGAACGCTTCGAATCTGCAGGTCACGTGCGGAAGAAAGCGAGTTAGCCCGATCGACGATTCTACGGGATTTTTTTTTTTGTGTGTGCCAGATGAGGGTTAAGCCTACCGATGGGTCGCACCCGAGATGAGAACATCGACATCGAGTTTCCTCGCGATCGCACTGAGCGCTTCGGTATCGCCGAGGGGGACGACTTGATGGCCGTGCAAGACGCCTATCCGTAAGGGTCCGTGTTGGAGGACCATTGAAGGGGGGAGAGCAGGGTTCTAAACCGGTTCAACGAGGGAGAGGAAATCAGTCTATGGGTCAGAGGGTGGGGGATAAGGGTAAGGGAGAAGCGTACCTCATCGTATTCGCCGCGTACGCCTCGCAAGTCAGGTGCGACGCTACGAAGGTATTCCCATGTTTCTTTATCGCACACATTGCCTGTACAAAGGATCTGTTGGATCTTGCCTGGGACCTGTTGGGTGCGGTGGCAAGTGGGTGGGTATCGAAGGCGCGGAGGGTTGATCAACCACGTGTGGGGGGAGGGAACAGAGACGGGTAAGGGCAGAGGGGACGATGCATCAGTGCGAGGCTGAGCACAGGCGTGAAGACGTCTTACTCACGAGTAGTTTCTTGAACTTTGCGGGTAGGTCGTGGGTACGGATGGGGATGTGAATGTCACCGAGTACGAGCACGAGCACCATGATGACCGAGGGAGATGGGTGGGTGGGTCAAGTGGGACGACTACGTGTCGATTTGGGATCGGTGCAGAGTGAAATGGGCTGTCGAGGGAAGAATGCGGAGATGAGGTGGCGGGGTGGCTCCGGTCGTAGAGGCGAGGTGGGTGACTGAGGCCAAGATGGGAGGCCAAAGATGGGATCAGTCGACACGAGGACGAGGCGCACGAGTGGAGACTGAGCGGAGCGTCACAGCGAGTCTCCGCGAGTGATCGCCTGTAATCACCCGCGCTGTAGTGAGGTGAACCCGGCTTGGCTTGTGACCCAACGCGCGTCTAGAGCTTCGTCTGCTCAGTCACCCCTTATCAATTGACCACCTCCCTCTCCGCCATCAAGTCGCCGCTCGAATTGGTGTGCCGCCCCGTTCGTGCCAGCAGCTCGTCATCGCCGATCGTATCAGCCCCGGCGCCTCACCGGATAGCCCCAGCTCTCCTTTCCGCTTCCCTCCCCACCTCATTACCCACCCCACCCATCCAATATGAACCTCGTTGAATCCCTCTTTGGTCGCTCCAAGACACCCGCAGAAAGGCTGAGGTAAGCACGCCCGATCAGCCGCCCGGACCTCCATCTTGGCACAACTTCCCTCCCTCGCCCCCACACCACACATCGAGGCCGACTGACGACCCGCTTCAAACCCCGCCCCGGTAGACAACATCAACGTTCCCTGCAAAAAGCGCAACGTGAACTCGATCGAGAACGCACCAAACTCGAAGCCCAAGAGAAGAAGCTCGTCAATGACATCAAAGCCTCCGCACGCAAGGGCCAAATCGTACGCCGCCCCCCCCCCCCCCCCCCCCCCCCAGTCGGGCAACTCTAGCCCTCGAAACTGAATCAATTCGGGGAACGCGCCCTTTCCCGCACAGAACGCGTGCAAAGTGATGGCCAAGGATTTGGTCCGGACGAGGAAATACATCTCCAAATTCTACGGCATGAAGACGCAGTTGCAGGCCGTGTCGTTGAGGATTCAGACACTGCGATCGAATCAACAGATGGCCGAGGCGATGAAGGGGGCTACAAAGGTCGGCCGAACTGCACGGTCTAACGCTCGTTGGATCAAATTCTTACCTTTAATTTTTTTTAAACTTGTTCCCGCACAGGCCATGTCCCTCATGTCGAAACAAACGAACCTACCGCAAATTCAAAGGATCTTGCAAGAATTCGAACGCGAGTCGGCGAGCATGGACATGAAGGAAGAGATGATGGCCGATTCAATCGACGATGCGATGGAGGATGACGAAGACAATGAAGAGGAGGAAGGGAACAAGATTTTGGATGAGGTCTTGGCCGAAATTGGGATTAGTGTTGGGCAGCAGGTCGGTTCGAGAGATCGGACTCGGCACGAACGTGAATTGCTAAGACTGACCCCGGTTGAGATCGACCCGCAGCTCGGCGAAACACCAACCGATGTACCCGCCGTCGGAGTCGCCGAATTGTCACAACGGATGGCCGTCGCGGAAGGCCCCATGGGAGCGAGTAGTGCAGGTGGAGGAGGTGCGGCCTCGGATGATTTGGAATCGAGGTTAGCGAATCTGCGAAGGGATTGATAGGGGGGGAAAGTGATGGGGACATTGATGTAATAGTATGATGGTATCAACTATGAAAGTATTCACGGAAGGAGTGTTCGAGTGATGTGGCTTTGCAAGTGATTTCACACACTCGCTCGGTTGATTTCGGTGCGATCGCCCCGGCGTCGCTCGTTTGCCCTTTTGACATTCCCCTGAACCACTCGGTCCTGCGTCCGTCCTCCGCTAGCTTGTACATCGCAGTCTGTACCCCTGTAGCGACCAGCGTCTATGCACCCACTTCGTCGAACACATCAATCTCAAGTTCTGGTCGCTCGACAACAACACTGCACCAGCGCTTTTGGCTCGATATAGGCTTGTCACGTGGCTCGCTGGCTGGCTGACAGCACGTCGAGGCGCGTCGCACGAGACGAGACGACACCCACCTCGCGCACTGGCATCGCTTAGGGGTATCCACTAGTTCAGACGACATCAACGCAGTCGCTCGGAGTAGCTTCGCCCTTTACACTCGAGCAAGCCCTCTAGACAACTTGTTGGCCAGGCGTTGGGGCAGGACGTCTCGAAAGGAGTCAGTGTTCCAACGAGCCACCCTCCTCTCCTCTCGTCTTCCGGATCCTCAAAGCCCAGACCGTAGCCCATCATGTCGTCCGGTGATGACGGATCGGTTGACATTGGGCGCAGTGCACCCAGTACTCGCGAAGCAGCGTCATCGAGATCCCAGCCGTTGCCGATCGGTCTTAGCCGCTCAACAACTCCACCACCCCGAGCCCAAAGTGCATTCCCACTCGGCCACCCAACCACCCCTACGAACCCCTCGGCTATGGATGTCGACCCGACTCCCCGTGCCGGAGCCATGACTACACCTCAGCGTCGACCTGTCACATCCGCGCCGGGCTCTTCCGCCGTCGTTCGTCCCTGGACCCCTGGTTTTCGTCCCTTTCATCCCGAATCGAGACCTCCCAATGCTAGTCCCGACAACGAAACCAAACCCATCCTCGTTGCATCGACTGCACCTACAACCCCAACTCGACCTACCTCTATCTCGAGCCCCATGGAATGCATCACGATCGAATCCTCCCCTCTCGGCCCGAGTCCGTCCCAACAAGCCCCTTTCCCAACCCCTCCTCCCGCCTCTGGCTTCAGCAACAACCAATCCTTCATCCCTTTAAGCGGTAACATCTCCACACCACCTTCAACCGTCGTTTCCCCCGGAATCGTCCGAACAAAAGAACAAATCGAAGCTCAAAGGCTCGCTGCTCAACGACGACAAGCCGAAGTCGCTGAAAGGAAGGCTCGGGAACAGGCGGAGAAACAACATCGGGAATTGGCGCAAAAGTCACTCGCCGAATGGGGGCATCGGATTAGTCCAAGGAGGGGGCAGATGAAGATTGAGACGTCGGCCAACAGCTTCATTTCTGATTTTGCGGAGAAGGAGAAGGAGACGGTGTGGAGGGATAATCCCATGTGTTCGGACGAGCAGTTGGACGTGTTGAACAAGGTTCGGGAAGGGAGGAACGTCTTTTTCACTGGCTCGGCTGGTGTGGGAAAGTCGTTCTTGTTGCACGAGTGAGTCGATAACACCGAGCTTCCATTCGGATCCTGCTGATGACTGGCTGATGATATTGGCTCCAGGATTCGTCGACTGATCAAATTCCAAAAACGTGAATACGCCATCACCGCACCCACCGGAATCGCGGCATTACAAATCGGAGGAGCCACGATTCAATCCTGGGCCGGAATAGGGATTGGGAAAGAGAATGTAATGACCTTGTATGACAAGTTGGGGAAAGGGAAAAGGAAGCTATGGAAGGAAACGCATGCGCTCATCATTGATGAGATATCCATGGTCGATCCCGAGTTGTTTACGAAATTGGATCTGTTAGGCAAGTTGGTTAGGACCGACAAGAGGCCTTTTGGAGGTTTGCAGATGATTGTGTCGGGCGATTTCTTTCAGTCAGTTCTATTCTAAGTGAATGATGGGGAATGAGGTGATGCTAACCTCGCTCGCGTATCGCAGACTACCCCCTGTTCCCGATTCTCACCCTCAGTGCATGCGATGTGGTAGGTTCATCGCCCACCCTCAACCTCATTTTCACCACTCACACCTTTCCCACTCCCACTCCCAGGCGAAGCAAATTTCACCACCATCCCTCTGACCGAATCCCACCTCCCTTACGAAGAAGCGCCTAAAGGTGTCCCGGCTTACGAAGTCCGCAAATGCGTCGATGGCAAACGGAATGGAAAGGTGGTCAAGGGGTGTCATTTGGAAACGAGGGTGCGCAAGTTCACGTTCGAGACCGACGCTTGGGCCGAATGTGATTTTCATGTGATGGAATTGACCAAGGTGAGTTAGCGTGCTGTGCCGTGCCGTAAAAGGGTAGCTGATTCATCGGGGTGGTGGTTCGATAGGTTTTCCGACAAAGTGATATGGAGTTCATTCGCGTGTTGGAGATGTTCAGGAGGGGGAAATGTGATGAGGAAGCGGTCAAGTTGATCAAGTCGTGTGGGTACGGTCTCGACCCTGCGGCTGCGACGGGGAATATCAAAGTAGGGCATGACCGATCGATGGAACTATGCGATTCTTTGTTCGAAGGCTGACTCAAGGTTTACATGTATGATTTGACAGCCTACGAACCTCTACGCGACCAAGAAAGACGTAGCTAACGAGAACAAGACCAATTTCGAACAACTCGGCGGACCCATCATTGATTACGTCGCAAATGATGAGAAGTGGGGAGAGGGAGCGGGGATATATATGAAGAGAGTCAGTACAACAAAAGCAGTGTTGTGTCGATCGGATCATGCTGACCTTGGTTTTCCTGTCTCCGATGACTTAGTTGAACGATTGTCCAGCCCCGGATAAGCTCAGGTTGCGCGTGGGGGCTCAGGTCATGCTCATCACCAATCTGAGCGTTAGCAGTGAGTTCTCACTTCACCCCCCAGCGACGATCGAACATATGGAGCCGGATCTGAAACTCGTTCCCCAAATCTCTGACACCCTCAGCCGGCCTCGTCAACGGATCGCGCGGCGTCGTCGTCGATTTCCTCGACCTCACCCACCCACCCCTGAACGACCCCGACGACCGAGCAGCTCCTCAAGGTCCTGTCAGCCAACGTGACGAATGGCGTAAGAACGCCGCGATGGCTTGGGGAGAAAACCAAGCACATACGAAGTACCCAGTGGTCTACTTCATTTCGGGGGAGAAACGTGAGTTCTTTTTGGTGCTCTCGAGATGAGATGGGCGTCAAGCTAACCGACGTCGCCTTGCGGGGAATTCTTAGGTGTACTGGGTCCTCATACGTGGACGATTGATATCGACAAATCCAACTCAATTTCGAGGTCACAGATTCCTTTGGCGTTGGCGTGGGCTTTGACGATGTGAGTCGTTCGGAGCCGGACTGTGCGACGAGCATGGGCGGCTGACTCGCGGGTGAGAATTGCGCAGTCACAAATCTCAGGGACAGACATTGGATGCGGTCACCGTGAGGTTGGACAAGACGTTCGAGAAAGGACAGTGAGCTGTTGTCACTCGTCTTCCCAGTGACTCTGGTACGCATGCTCATTCTTTCTTCGTCATATAGGGCTTACGTCGCTCTTTCTCGATGCCGGACCATCTCGGGGATGAAGGTCGATGGCTTTGACCCTCGCAAAATCATGGCGCATCCGACCGTCTTGGCATTCTACGATCGGATAGCTCAGGGCAAACCATTGCAAGTAGAACCTCTGTTTTTGTTGTTTTGTCCGACAGCACTCTCATCTAAACCGAACCGATCCGAACTCCACAGTTTCACCTCCATTCCCCCACTCCTCAACCCGCTCTACTACGTCCCCGACGACTGTCCCCTAACCTGGCAACTACTTCACATATTCGGTCGTCCTTCCGACCCACTTCCTCAAGGATCGGCGGTCCTGGCACCGGGTCAAAGACCCCCTTCGGAAGCGGTAGCTCAAACTACGACAACACCGAATGCTTCCCCTTCAACGTCGACCTCTGGAGTGAATTGCGCGACAGGCTTGTCGGCGTCGGGTTCGTTGATCGAACTCAAGCCCGCTTTCATCCCCGTTACGAGGTCCCTCACTTCCACTACTTCAACGACGTGCTCGACCCCTTCTGCAATGTTGACTTCTTCGACAGATTGGGAACAACACCTGCGTGAAGCCATTGATGCCCATCTCACGACCATCCCGACCTCGGGCGACGGATCGCAAGGACCATCAAGTCGTCAGAGCTTCTTGGATCGAGCGAAGGAGCTCTATGACGAATCGAGGTTGTTGAGGAAGAGGGGGAGGGAAGGGTCCGTCGCTTCCATCTCTTCCGCGAGTGGTGGAGAGGCGGACGAGGTGAAAGTGGAGGGGAAGGAAGCGAAGCTTAAGCCAAGGTCCAAGAGGAAGAGGCCACACAGGGTTGGTAGGTGATGAAGACGCTGGCACGGAAAGTCAGTCAGTCGTGGGATTGAGGAGGAGGCGCGATCGCGTTGTACCTTTGTAACCAAAAATGATCGCCATAGATACGACGCGAAGACGCGGTAGAACAGGTTCAAGATGTAAAAAGATTCACATACTAAGAAAAAGGTCTGAATTACGCTTACCCCAGCGTGAGTCGTTGGATTTTCTTTGTCGTGGAACAGCGTGTTGCCCAATAGAGAGGAGGGGTATTGGGGTCTACGCGGGAGGATCGCATTTGTTTGGGAGAACTCGAGCACGCATTAATCGCAGTACATACAATCTTGTCTTGGAGACCCTCTCTTGGGCCGCAGCTTGATCGATCTGCGCGAATATTCGCTGATGCGTGTGAAACGATCACACCGCCCACCGATTGTCGCATACGCTCACCGTCGATGATGCCTCGCCGTCGTCTCGCGTTCCCTTCTTCCTCCTTTATCACCTGCAGCCAAGAGTACTGCTCTTCTTGGCTGCACCTTTCCCTTGGTCCAGAGTAGCTCGAGCTTGCGGCAGCTGGCAACTGCACCCACCCCCCTTGCGCAGTAGAACAAGCTAAGTTGGTGAAGGCACGCCACTTTCGAGACTCACGCAAACCCGGTCAACGCATGAGAACCGGATGTCCGAGGATACCCGAGGATAATGAGCATGCTTAAACCACTGATCATCCGATATTGCAGTGAAGTATCTCTTTGAGACCCATACGAATCCCGAGAGTATTACATATGCAGCTGAGCCAGCGAACTCACAATTCGTTCGGTCATCGCCAAACCCCGCAGAGAAAGGGATGTGGTGACGGCGGACAAGTGAAACTAAGTGACCTCAATTTCGATCGCTACTCGGAGCTCCTTTATCCGTAAACAAGCTTCCCTCGGCATCTGAACCGCTACGAAAGCTGGAGTCCGTCGTGTCATCCTTAACCTCGAAACGTGCGTCGTTGAAGAGAGCGGCGACGACGTCCGGGCTCGGTGTTTCCACATCGAGGACAACGTTCAAGCACAAGGCGAGAAGTACCATCGCAAGCGATAACGTTGGGTACTGGGTTTCGAACGATGTGGTGGGCAGGCTTTGGAAGATGGGGCTGAAGAGGATGCCAAAATCGCGCTTGTGCGATTCCGGAAGCCGAACTGATGCGGAGTGAAAGCCAGTTCGGTCAGTCCGCAGCTCGATCTGTTGGCGCACGGAGCTGGAACAACGTGCTCACCCTTTTCGGTCACCATTCCAAGATAAGCCCCGCAGACGATGCCGAAGCGGACATCCAAGTGGTAGTCACTTGACGCGGTTGCCAGCTGCATGCCCGACTGCGCAAGCTCGGGGCGCATGGATCAATACTAGGGCCGCGGGGAGGAACCGCACAATTGCACAAGATGGCTTACCTAGCGTAAAATGTCGCTCGAATTGAGTGTTCCTGGCTTCTTGACACGCGATCTTACGGCCTCTAGGTCAGCAAGTCTAAATGCGGCCTTTGGGAATTTGAGGGACGACGAATCAAGAACGCGGCCGTATTCATTCAGGACAAAGTCTTGTTTGCTCCCAACAGAGACTACAGAGACCACTCTGCGATCAGCGAGAAGCAACAGGTCTTCGTCACTCTGCTGGTGGCGGTGCAGGCGGCCGCGGCGACTTGGCGATCAGCGAGAACTTGCCGACGGGGCCCGATCCCGTCATCGACGACGATGTAGACGCCTGCGCCTCCGCGGCCAATCGAGCGAGTACCATGCGAAGCACCGGTTCGACAACACGGAGACGAAGGCTCGCCGTCGCTTTCAGGCATTCGGCTTCATCTTTGCATGGCTGATACGGCGGGATGTCTCCAAGCAGTCGCTCCATCTCGGACTGGACCAAATCGACCAACTCGAGGCGCTCCAGGAGGCGCCAAAGCGCTTCGAGCAGACGGGGCACGACAGAAGCACATTGCATTGCTGACACCGGATTGCGATCGACAGATCCTTGGTTGGCCACGTTCTCGATTCGGGGACGCTTCGGCTGAGTACCGTCCCTGCCTGCAGGAATGGCGTCGACCGGGTCCTCCGAGCTCGAGTCGTCGCTCGTTTCACTGAACTTGGCAGTAGTCGTGGAGGTCGACCAGTCCAGCTCATTCGTTTCGAAAGAGCGGAAAACGTCGAGGGAAAACAGTAGTCTGTTCCTGACGTTCGATAAGAAAAGTGCGAATCCTGGGACCATGGCGGGCGGGACGGGCCTTTGTAGTGCGTGGCGTGGAGGAGAGGGAGAGGGAGATTGAATCGCGAGCAGGTACGCCGAGTGCGACAGAATTCGTGAGTAGTTCACGAGTGACCGGGTGACCGCCTGTGAGCCCGCGTGTGTGGGAGGCACTGAGCTCGGCAGGGGGATGAGGAGAGGGGAGGCCCGAGCGCGCGAGATCTCGCGAGATCGATCGGCGCGTCAAATCCTGGCAGCAAAGGCCAAAAAGAAACATTCGCATGTGTATCGCGTCCGGCACCTCCATTACTCTTGCCTCTGCTCGCTGAACTGAACGGCTCCCGTCACAAAGACACCTCATGACCCCGATCCCCGCGTCGTGTGGTCATATGATGTTCTTCAATTGGAATCAGGACATTTTCCAGTCCCCGTACACGTTACTACCTGATGGTTCAAGCTCTGACCTTCACCCCTGCGGCAAGGTGGATGAGTTCAGCTACCGTGCGATCGGCATGCCCTTCCAAGGAGCCCCCCTTCCTCCCTCGTCACAGCTCCCAGTCTCAGCAATACTGGATACCTCACTCCAACAACGACTAGAAGGCGCGCTACTTGACTTTCTGGGCGCGCATGACTTGGTGGAACCCGTATACAACGAGACGCGCCAGCTGCTGATGCACATGGGGGAAACACGACTCTTCTGTACGAACTCACCCGAGTGCACCGTCAGTATGCACGACCTGCGTATCCGAATACTCGAGCCCCTCGTCACGATCGCGCTGAAGAAATATCACGACAAGATCGAAGAGGACGGCAAGAAGTCGGGCGGTCTTTACCTCCTCCACTATCGTCCCGAAGACCCCATTCGAACCCAACTCCCTCTCGGGATCACCTTTGCTCTGAGGCACACGAAAACGGAAGTGGCGTCCAACACGACCATATCGTTTGAGGAAGACTCGAGCTTCCTGACCTTTGGATGTCAGCCGAACCTGTTTGCGCGCGAGGACGAGTGCAAGTTCTTCCTCAACGAGGGTGAGCCGATCCCGCTCGATCCATGCGGCAGGAGCCACGGCACACAGGCGATGCTGAACAAGGTGAGCATCTTGCATTCCCTCGTGCTTCACTCAACGGTCACTATATTGCCAACTGTACCTTTCCTTGGGCCTCCAGCTTGCCTGGAGGATGCAGTCTGCAATTCAACGTGACCCAAAGACGGGTAAAGTCGAGGTACCGGTGCGCTTCGGCATCATGATGAGCACTCATTTCGCCATTCTGGCCGAGTCGGGTAAGTCGGATTGGTCATGACGAATGAGCTTGCTCATCCCTAAGTCGTATTTTGGTTTCCTGACAGTCATTAACCCGAAAAACGATCAAGAAGCTGGACTCGCCTACACCTCCATCTTCAAAACCGGTAATGACTTCGAGGATCGGGATCGATATGCATTCGATTTCCGGCCAAAATCCATTCCGCTTTTGTTCCTCGCGATCATACTAGACTATCTCGTCAAGGTCCCACCTCTGCCCGACGAGATTCTCAACTCTCTGTTTGGTAAGGGGAAGCATCTGGACGATTCTGGCGGAGACTCGGGTGTCGAGGGGCAGACCAAACTTGAACGCTCAGAGGAAGGTGACGGGGAACAGCCAGGTGGACCCGAGAACAAGGAACCTCCGGAACCATCCATCCGCCCATGACGTATGGACCACTAAGCAACTCGCTGTATAAGCGACGCTGAACAGTGGCCGGTAAGTCATCTCGATCACCATCGGATAAGGATGGAAGTCGTTCGGCGTCTTCCCCGACATCCACTGCGTGTAGCTGACAAGGCTTTCTTTCTGACGTTTAGCCACAAATAGCTCTCTACAAATTTGACCGAGGGAATTGGGTGAACCGGAGCACACGTATCGAAGCCGTCATCTTCGAGGTCGTCAGCAAGCCGGGCAAATCCTTGAAGGCTCCTCGACACAACCCCAGTCATGACCTTGTCCACCTTCCCCCCGCGTTAGTGTATTATCTTTCTCGCCCCCTGGGCGAGCTTTATGGGCGAAGAAAGAGCTCCGTCGTCTTGTCCGATTTGAACGAGGTCAAACTCAACACTCTACCGGTGCTCGCTGCGGCGCAACTCCTGGGGAAAGGCGGGTTCG
The DNA here is from genome assembly GCA_003665825.1 of Microbotryum silenes-acaulis. NCBI lineage: Eukaryota > Fungi > Basidiomycota > Microbotryomycetes > Microbotryales > Microbotryaceae > Microbotryum > Microbotryum silenes-acaulis. The sequence continues at coordinate 444,052 of QPFY01000020.1, forward strand.
GCTCCGTAACCGCTGGCAGATTAGTGGCCAGCACTGCCGCAATCAGAGACGTGGATTCCAAGGATGGCAACTCGAACGCTTTTGAAGTGGGAAGTTCACCTGTAGGATCTCGCAATGAGGACTCGACCGACTCAAGATCGAGCTCGATCCCGACCAACCGACCCGTGGTGATCAAGCTGTTCGAAGCCGACCAGCTGGAGGCTGGCATTCGCGAATCACTCTTCAACGACCACGTCTTCCCCCTCCTTCCGGAAAAGGCTCGCGCGTTCCTACCCTCCTACTACGGGACCTTCCGATCGGTTCGTGGTCATACGATCGCGTTGATTATGGATTACGGAGGGCGGCCGATCCCCCGGTCCGAGAGATCGAACGAGGAACTCCGACAGAGGGTCGCGTGAGTTACACAATCCTTGGAGCGCATTGTCCACCTAAACCTGGTATAGGCGGCTAATTCATGGAATATCCGGCTCTACACAGCGATGTTTACCGTCTTTTTGAAGAGTACGGAATCGACCACTCGGATCGGGAGCTTCGTAATGTGTTGCTGCGCGATGACGGCTCGCTGTGCGTGATCGATTGGAACCTCGCCACTCTCATATTCACCTCGCACTCCCGGGGAGTGAAAAGGGCCAAGATGGTCTCAACAGGATAGAATTCATGTCATCACCGGCATCCTCTCATCCAGGAGCTAGCTCACCCCGACCTTGCCTTAATACTTCCGCAAGAGACTTTTAACAATATCCGCTCGAAAAACGGACTCGACAGAGTGCAAGCAAAGCTCGGCAGGGTTTACAGATTATCTGTCATATCTCGTTGCCTTGACGGAACTGGCTTGCTTAGTTTCTGCACCTGCATGGTAATCTACTAACTTCTACTAATAGTAGCCAATCTACAACCACAAAACGAGAGCCCATCTCTGGCGGGTCCCTCTTCCATCTTCATCCGCCTGCGCAAAGTGCGAGCATCCGACCTCATCCCTTCGCTCACGGTCAACGATGTTGTTCATTCCGACCCTGATTCGATGCTTGGAGCGGCCAGCGACTACTTCGAGCGGGTCTATGAGGACCGCCCCATCGATGACGCGGCCCTGAAGGTGATCATCGACGGCCCCGCTTCGACTCGCCTCTCCCCCGCGGACTCACAACGATCCCCACCGAGGCCCGTCAGCCTGGACCTCTTCCCCGCAACACCGCCCACATCCATCTCATCCACAAACGCGGCAAGAGGGATCAGCTCTCGAACAAACGCCCCATATCGCTCATCAATGCGGACGAGCGCATCATCTCCCAAGCCCACAACCAGCGCCTCGCTCCCTTGCTCGAGTCCCTGATCGGCCCAACCCAACGTGGCTTTGTTCCGAACCGTTGGATCAGCACGAACATCGCTAAGGTCCAGTGTCTCATGGACCCTGGACTTCCGGGCTCAACACCCGTGTCCGGCATGCTAGCGGTGATGGACTTTGAAAAGGCTTACGATCGTCTTTCCCACGCGTACCTTGATGCAGTCCTCTGCGCCGTTGGCCTCGGCCCCAAAGCCCGCCAATGGTACCGAGCGACCTACACCAACCAATCTGCCTCGATCTTCCTTAACGGTTGGCTCTCGGCCGCTTTCGACGTCCTGTCGGGTGTTCGGCAAGGCGATCCTCTGGCTCCGTCTCTCTTCGTTCTGGCGATCGAGGGTTTTTGCCTGTCAGATTCGATTGAGGGTCAAGGGCATCGCGAGCCCGGGCCTCCAAACGATTCGAGAACTGCTCTTTGCCGACGACGCTTGCTGCGCGCTCCATAACCTCTCGGACCTCGACCATCTCAATCGGGCCATCGAGCTATACGAACGGGCAAGTGCTAGCAAGCTCAGCAACACCAAGTCCTTCCTCTATCCCCTCGGATCGTTTAGGGATCGGCCGATCGCTCCAGGTCTTGGGACCTGGCGTCTCCGCGACTCGCAGTTTCGCTACCTTGGTATTCAGGTCGGGGTGGACATTGCCGAGGATGCGGGATGGGACGGGGTCAAGGCCGCGACTATCGCTCATATACGCTCTATCCCGATGTACGATCTCCCATATGCAGCCAAATGCTCAATCATCAACATCTACTGTTATACGAAGATACTCTACTACAATCGGTTCATCCCGGCTCCCACGAGCGTCGTCAAGGAAATCGAGGATGCGGCCATGCTCGCCATTCACGGTCGTGGCTCGGATGGGACTCAGCGAAATCCGCAGGTCTCTCGTTTGCGCCTCTATACCCCTCTCGACCACGGCGGCTTTGGTCTGATCGATCTGAATCGGCACCTAGCAATCGATCACGCCAAGTGGGTCTTCCAGCTCCGTGACCCGGACGGATGCTTCACACGCCACCTCTTCGACATACGCATTCGCCTGCAGGCAGAGCGAACCAGCCTAACCCTTTCACCTTGTCCAGACCGGCCCCCAACCAGCATCGTCGTCCTTGGATCTGGATCTGGTGGGCATACTTCTGTCATCCTCCTCCAAAGTGGGGCCATGCGGTGAGAAAGACGAGGAATCTCCTTCCTCCTCGTTGGGTCCGCTATTTCGAAGCCTGGGCGTCGGTGACAACGCTCAATCCCCCCGAACTGTCCAAGAGCCACAACCTCGAGCGATGGGCAACGCACGTGCTCTTTTTCCCAGCAGGCCATGGAATTCAACTCTCGGTGAACCCGACGCTGTTTCGAGGTCCCGATGGCGAGGTGATGACGCCGTCCTCGTTCGTCAACGCGTCCAAACGCCACTACGCCTTCCTCTACCCTCCCATCCTCCCCAAGCGACACCAGGAGGTCTTCACTCTGCCGGAGCAACGATGGAACGCATGGTGGAAGGCCTTACGCAAGCTTCGCAGGGTTCACTCGGACGCCGAAGATACCGCGCACCTCCTCTCTTTGGGATCCCTCCATCCAGGTCGCCAACTCGCATCCTTGACCAGCCCCCACTCCAACAATCGATCCTCCTCCTGTGTAATGTGCCTCTCGGAAGCGCCCGAGTGCCTCGTCCACCTCGCGGTGGGCTGCCCTTTTGCCCATCGTCTCTGGTCTGCTCTGTCCCCGACTCCACACCCCGTCTTCGTGGACTTCGTGTGTCCAGCCGTGTCTCGCTCGGAACGTCGACTTGTCGAACTACGAGTCCTCTTCTTCCACTCGATTTGGATGCTCTGTCGTCGCCGCCGATTCTCGTCGGATCCTTTGGAACCGATCACCGAAACGGAATTCGAGGAGCTTCGAGCGTCTATCCAGGAGTCCAAGGGTCGCCTTGTGTCTCTGTAAGCCACCCAAGGGGGTTTTAGTGGGTATGGTTGATCCTGATGAAGGGTCAATGAGTCCTACACTACTGGCTTCTGCCAGTGTGCGTAAAAGCATTCCCTCCGACTTTTCCGAAGGTTTCTAGGTATCAATACAATTATACTGTTACTGAAATCTATCAAATAAATAAAAAAGAGAGACGAGTCGCGTGGCTTGACGTCACTGCTCATGGAGAGGCGGCTCAGAAACTCGAGAGGAGACGCTTCAGAATAAGTCAGCGAGCCAACTTAGTAGCAGGTGTCGGCCGCTTCCTCCGCGCATTCATCGGCGGCCAGGAGCCACAAATTGCGCCGACGTTCGACGGCGTTCAATCGACGGCCCGGAGATTCCGGGGACGGTGCCAGCAGGTCACGCGATCACGATGCAGCCACGTCGACACGTCTGCTTGAGCTGCTTCGACTCCGCTCACGATCCGAGGAGTTGTCAAAGACCGACCTCGGCGAGCGTCAGGTTCGATTGATCTTAAGTTGCGCTGCGAGTTTCTCATGGGTCGCCAACTGCCGACTCTGTGTCGGGGGGTCAAAGGGAGGAACGACATCGGTTTCTCGGCTGGCGTTATACCGCGGTGCTGGACATCTGTGGTATTCAGGCTTTCTTCGCTTCCAAATAACTCATGGTACGTGCCTATGACTACTTCGGGGTGACCACGCATTGGGGTCACGATCTCAATGATGCTGATCTTTTTAAATCAGATGCAGTCCCGCACTTGGCAAGAATGAGGAGGAATGTCCGATTGCTGCTCAGCACGTGAATTCCATTCAAACTTTGCTCTGCGCTGGCGTACGAATGATTATAGGACTCGTCACCGGTGCATGCGACTGCTTTTGCCACCGGCCTTCCGGATTTTCGTCGGGGCTATGTCGGCATCCTCAGGCGCCACCCAGTCCGCTTTCCGAATTTAATCCTCATTGCGACGTTCAAAACTCGTGTCAGAAGGGCTGCATTTCTCGGTTTGCCTGATTCCTTATCAGGTGGGCAACAAGACACTTCTTCGAGTTGAAGCCTGCCGAGCGAGTTGATACTGAGTAGGTAAGAATCCAGATGGACTGCAGTGGGTCACCGTAGACGGTGCACAGCGGTCACATCGAGGGTCTGAGGGAGGGATACGATTTCGATGTCGAGTGTTGAACGGTACAGAATAGCGGTTCAAGACAGTCGAGGTGAGCGGCGGTAGGGCGTCGAAGACTTTCCTCTCTTCCCGGGCACGAGTACGCAGCCGAGGTTCAGACACATGTGAGGCAGTTGAGGTGAGTCCAATCGTCTAATAAGCAAATTCTGATTATCTGAGTTGCTAATAGAAATATCTGGATCGTCAGTCTCAACAGAACACTTGACCCAGCTTTCCGCCGCGACCCGAAAAATCTTCTTGGCAACTCTACTGTCGTCGACAAATTCACATTCGACTCGTGCGTCGGACGGGCTGTGCGGTATCCCAATGCATATCTGAAATCCTGAGATCTTGAGGCTTGATTGTAAAATTGCAACATATTTCCTTGAATTTGATAGTTGTCACCATGCGGGTGCTGAAAAGCCAAAGTGACCTGCATGCTGTTGGGCCTGCCGAATTTTGCTTCCCTCTCTGCCGAGTCTAACGTCTGACGCCTGGGGACTAGTAGGGACTAGTTCAGGCTGTTCAGGATCACCTACACGGACCCTCACCTTGCCTCAACTTCTCGGAGTCACTCGAGCAAACATGGTTATCACCTCGTTTCATCTCGTTAAGCAAGCCGGTAGTTCGGCCAAACTGTCAACCAAGCGCCCGGCAAGACCCCCCTCCCCTGCATCATCCACTGCACGACTCAACCACCTGACATGTAGCTCGGGCAGCACATTGAGGCGCGTCGCACGAGGATAAACCTCCACCTGGCAAGCTGCGAGACATCACCCACGACCTCGCTGCACCGACTGGATCGAACACTATCGCACATTCTTTCACAGTCGTCTGGCATCGCCTCACTTGTCGACGAGGGGCTGTGGCACAAGGCTGCGAAAGGAGTCAGTGTTGCATTCGGTACCAACGAGCCACCTCCTCTCCTCTCCTCGCCGGGCTTCCCCATTATGATGATGTCGTCCGATGATGAAAGATGGGTAGACCTCGGGCGTAGTGCACCCAGTACTCACGAATCAGCGCCATCCAAGTACCAGCCGTTGCCGATCGGTGACTGTGAGCTCGACCCCACCACCCTCGAGCTCAAAGTGCTGTTCCACTCGGCAACCCATCCACACCTCTTGACAGCTCAGCGATGAACGTCGACTCGACTCCCCGTGCTGGAGCCATGACCACTCCCCAGCGGAGTCCTTTTCCATTCGCATCGGGCTCAGGAGTAGGCGCCGGCATTCGCCCTATGACCCCATGTTCTTCGACCCTTTCACCCCGAATCGATGCTAGTCTCGCCAAGGACGTACGACCCGTCACCGTCGCATCGACTGCCTCGACGACTCCTACTCGACGTACCGCTACCTTGGCTCCCCATGGAATGCATCACCATCGAATCCTACCCTCTCGCCGCCGTCCTACCTCGAACGACACAGCTTAGTCGACGAGGTTTTGGAACTTGCGAACAAACTCATCTAAAACATCCATCCGGGACAACGATGCGTTACCGAGCACGAATGCGCCAACTTCACGATCCAACTCGTGCCTCACTTCTTGGAGCCAATGCTCGACCTAATCATGCCTCGCTAATACTTGGGAGCCGGGAGCACCCGAACCCCGGCACGGCGTCCCAGTTTGGGGCTCGACCATTCAAAGTCCAAGAATGGATCGCCGTCAGCAAGGCGACGGCAATATGATCCTTGAGATAGACGAGCAATTGTGCTCTCTCCTCTCGTTCGAGTTAAATGTGACCCCGGACGCGCCTCGATTCCGGGGATCGGCTGCGGGGGTGCTCCCGGCTGCCAAGTAGCGAGGTCTGATCAGGTCGAGCATGGGTTCCAAGAAGCGAGGAACGAGTTGGACCGCGAAGTTGGCGCATTCTTGCTCGGTGAAGCATCGTTGTCCGGCATGGATGTTTGGACGAGCTTGTTCGCAAGTTCCAAAACCTCATCAACCAAGCTGTGTCGTTCGAGAAACTTGAAGAAACCGGTGAGCATTCGAGGCAGGACGATTTCGTCTCGCATGGCAGCTGGCACCGGGTCCCGCTTCGCCTTCGCCGAGCAGGAATCCGCAGCCGTGTCCATCGAGCGGTCCAAAGCTTCTTCCTTCTCTGAACCCGGCAGCATACCGACGGAAGTGCTAAGTGCGCCGGGTCATCGCTACCTTTGCATGGACTGGTTCCTTTGGCTGTTGAAGTTTCAAATCGGCGCTACAGGCGCGACACGAAAATGACGACGGGATAGAGTTGGGCCTAGTATGTAGAGAAGCGCCACCCGGTCCGCTTCTCGCGTTTAATCCTCGTGACGAGTTCAAAGCGTGAGTCGGCAAGACTGCGTTCCTTGGTTCAGCAAATCCCGTATCAGGTGGGCAACAAAATTACTGCTTCAAGCGAAGCTTGCTGGGCGAGTTGGTACTGACTAGGTAAGCATCCATTTCGACAGGGTCACAGACGATACACAGCGGCCACATCCAGGGTCTGAGGGAGCGGATCAAGGTTTCCGCGTCGAGTGTTGAACGGTACAGAATAGCGGCTCAAGACAGTGTAGCGGTTCAAGACAGTCGAGGTGAGCAGCATTTCTCCGACGCGGACGGCGGTAGGGCGTCGCCGACTTTTCTCTCTCTTCCCGGACATGACTTCGCAGCCGAAGTTCAGCGGACACGTGAGGTAGTCGGTGAGTCCAATCGTCTAAGTAGCGCATGATTCACCTGACTTGCTAATAAGAACGTCTGGATCGTCGGTCTGAACAGAGCACTTGACCCACTGCCTTTCCGCCTCAACCCGAAGAATCTTCTTGGCAACTTTACTGTCTAAACTGCCCACCGGGGTGCTAAGTGGCAGGCGCTGCAGTGTGATGGAAAGGCGCTGCGAGTGCCGGTGTTCAATCGATCAACAATCTATAGTCTCGGGTGTTTGCTCAGATCTGCATTTCTGACTTGGATTATGGTATGTGTCTGCAACTCCGTCTGAGCTGCACCTCCGAGGACGATTCAGGTCGGCACTGATTTACACCAATTTCAGCATCACAATCGTCAAAGCTTTTGTTTCTTTCTTGCATCGACGGTCTCGGGTTCCGTGCTGCATGGGGTAGAATTTTTATCATGGATCAACTTATATCTGCTGTTCTCTTGCAGTGGCCGAGGCAGTCAAGATCTGATGAACTATCAATTGAAGCTGGCCTTGGATTTTCGTCCGCCGAACGGAGAGCAATTCTCATTGAACCGGATGCTTCAGTACTCAGTGCAACTACCAAAGGTCGAAGTTGTGTCGCAGTGTGAAGAGGTGCGTGGTAGCGCACCGCCGAACCTACTGGCAAGTACATAGAAACTCTGAGGACTGGGGTGGAAAATTGGGTGAAATGAGTCGAGGGAGAAGCAAGGAAAGAGACTGAGAGCACTGCTCTTGTCCGACGTCATGTCGTCGACAAATTCACGTGCAATTCGTAAGTCGGATGGGCCGTGCGGTATCACTAATGCACACCTCAAAACCTGAGATCTTGCGACTTGATCGTAAAATTGCAACACATATCCTTGAATTTGATAGCTGTCACCATATTGGTGTTGAGAATGAGGGGGGCAGCTTTGTCAAGTAACCTGCATTCCGTTGCCTACCGAGTTTTGCTCCCTCTCTGCCGAGTCTGACGTCTGACGTCTGACGTCTTGAGTTAATAGTATGGTGAGCCCGCCCCAAAAGGACTGAAAGTGAGCGAAGATCGATGTAAGCTGGCTCCTGGCTGAGCCTTTGCCGCTGGTGACATCGAATCTAACCCTCGGGATCCGGCTTGGGCTTCTTCAGTCTACGAAAGTAGGGACTTTGAAAGTTGAAGTGGCGAGATTCCAGTCGATCAAGCACAACGAGCCGTAGCGGCATCGCTGACGAGTTGCACTCCGTATGATCGACCCTGGCATACTTTTCGAACAGTCTGTAGGCATCACTATGGAGAACCAAATCACACGCATCAGTGACCTGTAGAAGTAGGACAGTATGCCCCCCTTTCCATAAGAGCTCACCATATCAGTTGCTGAACCTCGTCGTTCGATCTTTCAGCGAAGGGGATCGGATTGCCGGCTCGAACTTGGTGTCGCGGATGCTTTGGGAGACGTCGCTATACAGCACCCCAAAATCGCCATCGGTTGGCATGTTGGGACGGTTGACTGGGCTCGCACAGGTATCTGTCGGGATATCAGAACAGTGCGCAAGTGCGTCCGCTACCGAAGCTCTGTGCTCACCCCTTTCGCCGACGAATCCGATATAAGCACCGCAGATCATGGTGCTAAACCGCGTCTCGGTCCCGTGGTGCTTGCTCGTAATTGCCGATTGGATAGTGGTCGACGCCCGCGCCCACAGAAGCACTGGCATGGTGGTAAGCAAGTGCGAACGGTCGCCAAAAGAAAGAGAAGGTGATCACCTTGATGAGGATGCCGCTCGTGTGCGGAGTTTCGGGTAAAGTGGCGTCGAGCTTGACGACCGCAGTCTGAGCGAATCGGAACTCGTCATTCGGGAAGCGAGGTCGCCCGTCGTGGTGCTCTTCAGCGTACCCGTTGATCACCGAATCCCTCTTGCACTCGAACGACACGACCGATCGCACTTCTTCCTTGATTAGAAGTACGAAGTCGCCGTCGCCTTGCTGGCGTCGGGTCTCAACGTGGAGATGGTGGGACTCCTCTATGCTCGATCTCATCTTGCCCAAATTCCGAGCCTCAAAAGCGCAACTTGAGGCTCGCGGCGAGGATTCCCACCATCTCCACATGAAGGCCCGGCGCCTGCAAGGCGACGGCGACTTCGTACTTCTAATCAAGGAAGAAGTGCGATCGGTCGTGTCGTTCGAGTGCAAGAGGGATTCGGTGATCAACGGGTACGCTGAAGAGCACCACGACGGGCGACCTCGCTTCCCGAATGACGAGTTCCGATTCGCTCAGACTGCGGTCGTCAAGCTCGACGCCACTTTACCCGAAACTCCGCACACGAGCGGCATCCTCATCAAGGTGATCACCTTCTCTTTCTTTTGGCGACCGTTCGCACTTGCTTACCACCATGCCAGTGCTTCTGTGGGCGCGGGCGTCGACCGCTACCAATCGGCAGAAGTACGAGGTCGCCGTCGCCTTGCTCACGTCGGATCTTCTAGTGGGTCTCAATATCCCCAGATAAGTCACAGTTACGTACCACTGATCAATGATTCGAGTTGAAGCAGGCGCAATTACCGTAGATGTCCATCACCTCGAGCCGAAATGTCGTCGCCCCGACACTGGCGCTATCGGAGCCTCTGACTCGTCACTTGGTGACTACCACTGACGGGAGCTGAAGCAGAAGCAATCCGAGCAGAAGTATCGAAAGGAGGATGTGAAGATTTCCAAATGATGTGGCGACTGAAAATTGAAGAATTGAAGACGCTGTGAGGGACCAAACCGAATGGGAGAGTGGGAAAGGGGATAAGGACAGGGAGAGGAGGAAAAACAAGGGGGAGCTAGTGACGTCGCGGCATCGTGAGAACAGCCTATACTAGTGCAGTGGCGTCAAGCCACCTGGGTTCTGATCATGTTTGTCTCTGTTTTCTTTTCTAGGTAGTCAAATATTATTCTTGGGTAGTCAGATATAAAATTGTGGATGTTTACTAAGACATAGTTTGACAGATTTGTTAGAGATTCGAACGCTACTTGAAGTTCGTGGCACGGTGGCCCAGAGCCCCCACTCTCCCTTTTCGGTGGGAGAGTGAACCGGTCTCACCTGTTCCAGGGTCAGGCGTCTACTCATCGGATTATGAATCCCAACCAAGATTTTTTTTGCTCCCCATTCACAGTACTGCCCGAGGGATCATCCTCTGATCATGACCCTTGCGGCAGGTTGGACGACTTCAGCTACCGTGCGATCGGCGAGCCCTTCCAAGGAGCCCCCCTTCCTCCCTCGTCACAGCTCCCAGTCTCAGCAATACTGGATACCTCACTTCAAGAACGTGTGGAAAACGCGTTACTGGGCTTTCTCCGCGAGCACAAGATGGTGGAATCCGTGTTCCACGAGGCGTGCGCACTGCTCATGATCATTGGGAAAGCACGACTCTTCTGTACGAACTCACCCCAGTGCACAGTCAGCGTGCACGACCTGCGTACACGATTACTCGACCCCCTCGTCATGTTTCTGCTGCAAGAGTACCAGGCCCAGCTTGGCGAGGACGTCAACAAGCTGAACGGCGGTCGTTACATTCTTCACTCCAGCCCGAGGACCCTGATCAAACCCATATTCCTCGCGGTATCACGTTCGCTCTGCGGCATACTCATACGACGGTGGCGTCCAACACGACCATATCGTTTGAGGAAGACTCGAGCTTCCTGACCTTTGGATGTCAGCCGAACCTGTTTGCGCGCGAGGACGAGTGCAAGTTCTTCCTCAACGAGGGTGAGCCGATCCCGCTCGATCCATGCGGCAGGAGCCACGGCACACAGGCGATGCTGAACAAGGTGAGCATCTTGCATTCCCTCGTGCTTCACTCAACGGTCACTATATTGCCAACTGTACCTTTCCTTGGGCCTCCAGCTTGCCTGGAGGATGCAGTCTGCAATTCAACGTGACCCAAAGACGGGTAAAGTCGAGGTACCGGTGCGCTTCGGCATCATGATGAGCACTCATTTCGCCATTCTGGCCGAGTCGGGTAAGTCGGATTGGTCATGACGAATGAGCTTGCTCATCCCTAAGTCACCTTCTGATTTCCTCACAGTCACCAATCCGAACAACAATCAAGAAGTTGGCCTCATTTATACGCCAATCTTTAAAATTGGCACGACCCTCATGGATCGGGATCGATTTCCATTTCATTTTTTGGCGAAATCCATTCCGCTTCTGTTCCTCGCCACTATACTGGACTACCTTGTCAATGTGCCACTTCCGTCCCACGAGTCCCTCAAATCTCTATTTGGTGCGAGGAGAGATTCCGATGGTCCCAGCCGTGATTCCGGTGGCGGTGGGCAAGCTAGACATGCCGAGGAAGGGGCCGAGAAAGAACCAAGTGGAGGACTGGAGGACACGGGATCCACGAAACCGATCGCCTCTGACGTATGGACCACCAAGGAGCTCGCTATCCAGGCGAGATTGAACACTACGGTGTGGCCGGTAAGCAATCTCAACCACAATCGCAAGAGGATATCAATCCTTCAGTATCTTCACCGAGGTCGGCAGTGCGCGGGGAGCTGACAACCCCTCCTAGGATCTTAGGTGCGGATAGTTCTTGGCAAGTTCGAATGGAACAACCTGGGCATACGTCTCGAAGCTGTTATATTCGAGTCGTTGGCAAGCCGGGCAAAACCCTGGCAGCCCCCCGACACAGAACGAGTCATCGCCTTATCCACCTCTCCCCGCGTTGTTGGCTTATCTTTCGAAACCCCTGGGCGAACAGGGTGGACGTAAGAAGAGCTCTGTCACTTTGTCCAATTTGAGGGAGATCAAAGTCGACACTTTACCGCTCCTCGCTGCGGTGCAACTCCTGGGGAGAGGAGGATTCGGCTCCGTGACTGCTGGTAAACTCGTATTCAACGCTCTCGGATTAAAAGACCTGGTTCTGAGGGCTGAGGAGGGCTCGAAGGCTCATGAAGTAGACAGGTTACAAGCCGGACCATCTTGCGAGGGATTGCGAACTGCCCCAGCTCAAGCTCGATCCCGACCGACCGACCAGTGGCCATCAAGCTGTTCGAAGACGACAAGCTGGAAGCCGGGATCCGAGAATCGCTCTTTTACGAACACATCTTTCCGCTCCTCCCGAAAAATGCTCGCGCGTTCCTCCCTGCTTATTACGGAACCTTCCAAAGTCCTCGTGGCCATTCAATCGCTTTAATCATGGGTTACGGAGGGCGGCCGATCCGACGGTCTGAGCGATCGAACGAGGAACTTCAACAGACGGTCGAGTGAGCTACACGGCTCTAGTAGTGTGTTCGCGTCCTCTAAGGCTACTATAGCTTGCTGATCCATCGGAGGTCCGTCTCTCCACAGCAACGCTTACTGTCTATTCGACAAGCATGGGGTCGATCATTCGGACCGGAAGCTCCGTAACGTGCTGCTGCGCGATGATGGTTCGCTGTGCTTGATCGACTGGAACCTCGCTACCCTCAACTTCAAACCTTCCTTCCGGGGACTAAAAAGCAGAAAGTGGTTCCAAATTAATAGAAACAATGACATTGGTGGCAATGTCTCATCCAGAGCTGGCTCATAGCAAGCTCCCCTCAATACTAGTCTTACGCAAGGAGGTCGCATACTATTCGTGCTTAACTCAGACTCGGCGGGGAGCGAGCGAAAGCCGACAGGACAGAGAGCTGCCAAATTCGTTCCTTTCACGGAATTGCCTTGCTTAATTATTGTACCCAGATGGTACCGTTCTTTTCGCTAACCTACTCGATCAGATGGCATGCCCATTTTTGCACAGGCAGGTCCGCTGCGGACTTTCAGCTACGAAGACGAAGTCGACATCGCATACCAACTGCAAGGTGACTGCCGTTCACTCTAGAATTTGACGCCTTGCTCCTCCAGCTTCTTTTGCAGCGCTTCCATCTTGAAATCTGTCTTGATGTCTTCCGCCGCCTGTAGTGTGATGACGAGGTATCAGCGATCGGTGAGTGCCATTCAGTTCGGTCGCTCTCGGGGTTTGCCAAACCGCCAGAATGGGGACTTACCTGAGCGCGCTTCCTCTCAGCCCAACTCTGCATCTTCCCTCCCATGTGCGGGCATCCTTCGGCATGACGGTGTTGCATCAACATAACCTCGTGGGCCTTAATCTTGGCCCTGCGTTCTTCGCATTCTTTGCGGCGTTCGAGGGCTCCAGGGTGTGCTTCTTCGATTCGGGCCAATTCTTTGTCCCAGCGCAGCTTTGTGTGCCCGTTCGAGTGCCACGCCTATAAAGGAGACGAGATTGATGGATATTAGAAAGCGAACGAGTATTGAAGTAACAAGACGGTGTCGAGACTTGATCGATGGTGTCAAAGTCGTGACTCTGCAGGGCTTAGTTTCGAAAACTCACGCTTCTCATGGCCGGCCTTCCAGTGTTTCACCAGATCGACTTGTTCGCTCTGAGTCATTTCCATGATGTCCTTGCTAGGAAGGTGCGGATGGATCAACCCTCCTCTTTCACATCTGCTCGAGTCAGGCGGAAAGCTTCAGCCTCTGTTGTCACGCTCAGGAAATAGGGGGTTTCCTCCTCTGCGGATGCCGAGACTCCCCAGACTGACATGCGGTGTAAAGGAATGCTCCTCCCCGAGTGCCAAGACGATAGTAATCGGAGTTGTCAAGCCACTCGTTCCTCCAGGAAGTTTCTAGTATAGAATGCAAACCCTCCTTGATCTGTGTCAAGTATGTTGTACAATCTGCAGGCTCGGTAGTGCTTACAGGCGCTGGAAGGGTGGCATAAGTTCTCCTAGACAATCGCAGTGCAGTGCTTCTTGTCGTGTAGATAGAGCGAACAACCTGTGTGGGCATCATCAGATGCACGGGATGAGGGTGTTCAGCACAAGCAAGACACCTGAAGGTTGGGCCCCACCCGCGGCACCACAAGGGGGCGGAGGCCGACAAGCTGACTCGGACTCACAGTCGACGGTGATCTTGTGACGGGTCTAAGGAGGCCAAACAACATGACGGGCTACGTAAGTGTGACTGTAGGTGGCTGATAGAAAACGGGAGACAGAGAAGCGACCCTGGGAAAGCGTATCGTGGTCGATTGCACCGCTGCGCTCAGTGCATCGGATCAGTGACCGTGAATGACGCGCCTTGATCCAAATCGGGCGCATCGCCCTTCGCGCACGCTCGCCGGGGAAATAAGCTCGAGTCCGAACTTCTTCCGAGCAAGCTGTAGAAAGCCCCCATCCCATCCACACGCTTGGCGTTCTTGTAGCACAAGTCCGTTTCAATCATCGATCAGCAACTTACCAAGCTCATGCCTGCAGCGCGCCCCGGTGCGCCTCGACCGCCCCCTATCACCCGAGCGAAGGCGACGACTTCCTCCCTCACGTGGCCGCTCTCGTTCGTCGCCATCGTCGGCGTCTCGATCCTCGCTTACCGTCAGGTCTTGCACCGACGACATACGGACAATCGCTCGAGCAAACGAGAGTTCCCCAATCCCCTCTGAGGAGACGGGCCTGATCTCCCCACGCCGCCTCTCGGGCCCCCCCCACAAGCAGTGCTCTGAACGCCTCTCCGAGCTCTGAATGGCCCCCTTGTTCAAACGACTCAAGAGTCTCATCATCGGCATTTCCGCACCTTCGAATCAAAAGACCGAAGCGCCCTCACCTTCCTCAGCCTGGACCGCGACCTCGTCCATTGCTTCGGCCCACCCACACCGCCTGGCGGCCTCGGCGCCGACCCTTGCCGGTCCCTCCTCTTCCGCCCGCACCAACAAGACCACGACACTCATCGATTCGGTCATCCCCATCACCGTCACCCCTCCAACACCAGGGACCGTGGATCCAGACTACCTCCCTTTTGCCGATTCTTTGCCCGATCCCAAGACTGCCACCACCTCCACCACCACACCACCAGCAGCACCCGCAACGATGGCCCCCGTCGACTCCAGCTCGTCTTCGGACCAGCCCAAGTTCAACCCGAAAGAAGTGACCGTCATCTTTGTTCTCGGTGGCCCAGGAGCAGGTCAGTCATTCTCATGTCCCTTGGTCGCGGTGTGTGTGGTTGTCGAGTCGTGATAACTGACGCGCGCGGCACGTCATCATCCCTTCCCCATCTCTTTGTCGACGCGTCGTACCGGTGGATGAATAGGCAAGGGCACGCAATGCGCTCGCTTGGTCGATGATTACCGATTCGTTCATCTCTCGGGTGAGCAGACACGACCGTTGGCCTTCGTATCTTGAACTAACGTGCACTACTGTGCTCCCTTCCGCCACGACCCACCTCGCACTCCGTCAATCCGTTTTCAAATAGCCGGTGATCTCCTCCGAGCCGAACAACAACGACCCGACTCCAAAGTCGGCGCCATGATCAAAGAGTACATCACCGAAGGCAAGATCGTGCCTATGGAAGTGACGATCCAACTTTTGTCCAACGGGATGAGCGACGCCATGGCTAAAGATGCGGACAATAAGAGGTTCCTCGTCGATGGGTTCCCAAGAAAGATGGATCAGGCGATCAAGTTTGATGAGAGTGTGAGTTGAGGAGGAAGGTCATGGTGGAGTTGAATTAGCGATACGGCAGAGTGAGCGCTGATGGCAGCTGAATTGCTTCCCCACAGGTATGCCCTTCTTCGCTCGTCTTGTTCTTGGTTTGCCCGGAGGAGATTCTCCAAGAGCGATTGTTGGAGCGTGGCAAGACGAGTGGGCGAGACGACGACAACGCCGAGAGCATCAAGAAGCGTTTCAGTGAGTGTTGCATTCTCGCCAAAATACCCCTTCTCTGGCAATACACTCGGGATCAGGCGCTGACCATGTGATTTGGGGAATGCCGGTGGTTTCCTCCACTATAGAGACTTTTATCGACACCTCTATGCCCGTTGTCGACTACTACCGGGAGAAGGGCAAGGTCGTCGAGGTCAGTCCGAGTCGGCGGTCATTCGCGAGGACTGGGTTTTGGCTGCTGACATGAATGCATCTTCCTTGCCATGACCGAATTGAAAGATCGACTCATCGAAAACGATCGATCAAGTCTACGCTTCCATCGTCAAGGGTGTTGAACCCGTGTTGAACCAGTACTAATTAGGGATCGAGGGATTGAATAGGAGAGATAGACCCTAGTATGCATGTGGGCATTTATATATCATCACCCATCAACAAGGCGCGAGCCAGGTCTGCATGAAAAGTTTTGGGCCGTCTTCTATTTTTTTGTGCGCACGCCATCCTGCAGCACAGAATTGAGCCAGCTGTGTCGATCGCCGAGCCGGAGCGGTGACGTGCGTCATGATGCGGTGCGGTAGCTTGGGTTTTTCGTGCCGCGCTGGCTGCCGCGCCTCTCTTGTGCGGCGCGTTGCCAATCGTTGGGCGCTATTGTCGCTCGTCGAACGTCTCGTGTCGGCCAAGTTAAAAACGACGAGCAGTCTCCGACTGAACGACGTTTGTGCCGTTCTCTATTGATGAACATGATCAATAAATGGCTTGAATTGGGCTTGGGGCGAATGTCCCACGACAAGGCCCGCGAAGAAACCGGCGGGCAGCGCAAGCAAGGGGAGGCAAACCGGGGAGGCGGGCGGGAAAGCAAAAAATAATGAAGTTTCGAGCGAGCCACAGGCGATGTTGCGAGCGAAGCAAGAGGGAGTGATTCACACCGCACACTATGATAGCACTCCCCTTTCGACTCGCTCGGCGCGCCCGTTGGTCGCCTTTGGCAACCGGCCACGGCGCTTGGAGCGCGGCCTACTATAGCCTCCTATAGCAGCCTATAGCCCGATCGCGTCACCTGTGGATCCCGTCCAGCCCCGGTTTCAGTAACTACCGCGACTTTGCTCATCGCTTCATCGCTACCTCGCTGCAGCGCGCTCGAATTGACTATGCCAGCGAAGCGGAAGCAAGGTGGTACTGGTCGCCCTCGTCCCAGTCCTCCATCATTGAACAAAGCCTCCCCACCCAGCGAGCGCCAATTCTACGCGTGTTGGCCAACCAGCGTCGAAGCTCCACGTAGCAGTGCATTCGATCGCGAGCCCCCTAAACAGCCAGATGCAAGTGAAGATAAACTCTCAATCGGTGTGGAGTTGCTCACCCGCTGACCAAGCTCAGTCGTCATCTGCCTGCAACAGTCACCACCGTCATGGGTCCCACCGTCGCCCGGCGCACCCTCGCATTCGCCTCGATCGTCAACTTCCACGCGCTCGCGCCTGCCCTGGCCGGCAGCACTTTTGCTATCATCTGAATGCTCTCCACCCCTGCGCTCGTCGTCGTCACCATCGCATCCGGACGGGCGCCAAGATCGAGGCCAGGCCCAGGCCGACCCCGGGCCCGCGGTCCCACGCTTTCCGTCGAAGTTGCCGAGCATGACGCGCTGTCCGACGACGGCAAGCGGCGCCCATCCCTTCCACGGTAACCGTGACCAGAATGACCAGCGTGACCACCTCAATCACCCGCAGATGATGCAGATGATGCATATGATGCCTGCGACCGCGAGCAATGCGGCGCGCGAAAGTGTGGTCGAAGCTCTCATTTCGCCTGCGCTGGACTGCGAAGACGACCAATTCTTCATCGAAGAGGAGATCGTTCCACGCGTCGTCGTGTGCAATACCCCCGGTTTGGTGTATTCGGTCTGTCGGATGGAGCAAGCACGGTTCAAGGCACGCGTGCAAGAAGTTCAGAAGCGCCCTGTTGTTGTAGGAGCGTCTCTAATTACGTGGCGTCGATGGATGACCTAATGTGAGATAGTGGATCGCTAAAGGTCAATCGACTGTAACAGAGCGAATGGGCGAGATGTGATATCGAGTGCGTGGTGGAGAAGAGAGAAAAACAGCTAGGCCAAAAGACGCAATCTCATGTAAACAATCAGCCGCCTCTGCCGCCTCTACCGGACCCCGCACAACACCGCGCGCCCCGCGCCACTGCTAAGACCATAAGTCCCTCTGGACCGCCGACCCCACTAATTTTCCACAACACTCCCACTGGTCAAGGCTCCAAGGGACACCATTCCCATACCCTCACGATGAAGTTCGAACAAGTTGCGAGCAAGCGGCTTTGTAAGAAGATCCGCAGTCATCGCTCCTGTCTTGCAATACTTGATTCAAATATCGCCAGCCGTAACTCGTTCACGGATGTAAAAGTGATGCACACTGTAGTGCTTCGTCCTTCCGTGATGAGCCGGGTTGAGAGCGATCGCGATCACCGCTTGGTTGTCCTCCCAGATCAGTGTAGCCTTAGGTTGTTCAAGCTCGAGATCCGCCGCCAATCGCCGAAGCCACATGGCCTCCTTTGCTGCCGCGGAAGCCGCCAAAATCTCAGCCTCCGTAGTCGAAGTCGCAACCATCGACTGCTGTTTGCTTTGCCAAGAGATCGCAGCACCTGCCATAATCGAGACGAACGCTCCAATCGACTTCCCAGTCGACATGTCGTCTCCCCACGAGGCATCGGAGTAAAGCTCGAATACCGTAGATCCTCCGTGGTTGAACTTCAGTCCCCAGTCAACAGTACCTTGCAAGTAGCGGATGATATGCTTCACCGCGATCCAGTCGGCCTGGGTAGGAGCCGAAACCTTGGAAGCTGCCGCACGAACCGAAGTGACGATATCGGGTCGAGCTC